>VZRL01006119.1:262922-276002 GCA_013397895.1 Origma solitaria | reverse complement strand
GCTTCGGAGAAGCCGAGCCGATGCGGGTGGCACAGCTGTGGGGCGCGAGGGTGCGCTGAGCTCGGTCGTGCCGTGGGGAGCTATCGGTACCCGCGGCGGGAGACAGACGGACCTCCCGGCAGCGCCTCAAACGGCAGCGGTTCCGTGATGTCACGTCCGGTGCGGCGTCCCGCGCCTTTAGGCCCGGCCGGGGAGGGCACGCCCCACAATGCACTGCGCGGGACGGCGGGGGCGCTTGGCGCCAAGCGCGGGGCGCGTCCCACAATGCCCCGCGGGGCTCGGGCGCGCGCGGCGCTGTGGCGGTGGCACTGCCGTGTCCTCGCTGTGTCCCCGCCGTGGGCTGAGGGGCCGCAGCGCTGCGCTCAGTGCTCTGTCCCGTCCCGGTGTGCCGTGTCCGGGAGCAGTGCAGGAAAGGGCCGTGCCCGTTCTGCGGGGGAGCACGGAGGCTGACCCAAAATGGCCGCCCCGGGGCACAGGGAGCGCACGCGGCCCCGGCCCGCTCAGCGAGAAGGGCACGCAATGTACACATCTCCTTCAGCAACTGCAGATCCGGTTTAAATCTGTTGGGCTCGGGGTTTTTCCCCACTCACGGTGTTTTCCCATTGCTGAACCCATACGGTTCTTGTGGGCTCGTGCATCCAACACTTGGCAGCTGAGTCCCACGAGCTTGGGCAAAATAAACTTTTAAAAATGGGCTGGACTTGGTGTTCTATGTAAGTTAATAAAAGTGGAGAAGCAAAAAGCATTAAAAATTCAGACAAAATCGCATCCCAAGTGGATACATTTGAGGACACTGCTGAGGGCTGTGTGCTCCTGCAGGAGAATGTTCTATATAGTGAATTTATGAGGGTTTAATGTAGGGTCACATTAAAACAGGCACAGAAGAGGGCAGAAGAGGATTTCCTGAGGAAGAAACAGGACAATAATGATAAAATATGCTATGTTTATAAAATTATAATTTAAATGAATCCACTTTAAAATACCAGTGGAGTACTCTGCATTGTCACAAAGCCCTCACAGATGTGTTAAAGCAGCTTTAGAGTGAGAAACCACTTCAGGTTGCCCCAGTCCATAAGATAATACAAAAATGTGGGTCAGATCATGCTAAAAATTACTGAAATAAATGAAATTAATGATCATGTGCAATCTAGGTGTCTCTGATTGATTCCTGGGTGTTGTTTATATCAGCACAAGAGACTCCGTGTGGTGCTAGAGAGGTTCAATCACTGCAACCACCATAAGGGGTTAAAGCAGTGCTGGAATGTGGAGCAAACCCTTTTAGGCTCATGAGTTAATTAAGGGATTGTGAAAAATGCCTCCTGCCTCTTCCTTGGAGCCCATCATGCTGCCCTCATTTTTCACGTTAATGAAAAATGCATATTCCTCTGGAAAAAGAGCGATCTGGTGGCTGACAGGGAAATATTTTCAGTGTAACATCATGACGTGTGTGACCATTACAAATGCTGCTCGTTTTTCTCTCTTTGAGGTGGAAGTGCAGCAACGTGCTCTGCTCTGGGGGTTTTTAATGAGGAATATCACTGTTAGATCACCAAGGGATTACAGAACAGCAGAGAGATGGGGTGAGAGAGCGCATCTTCACAAGAGGTGCTTGGCAAAGGGGAAATTCCCAACTGCCTGGGGATGTTCTGCATCTGTGACAGAGTTCTGGGGTTTCACAGCTCTCTTTGTAGTGGAACATGACATGGTGAGCAGTGACTGCGGCCCCTGCAGTTCCAGCGCAGATCTACGTGACTTCAGTGGGTGCTTTGGGGGGAAATAATGGAGTTTTAATATTACTTAACAAGCTGTTCAGTTATTTACCAGCTCACTAGAAGTACTTGTGGAGTCCCTGTCCCTGGACAGGTGCAAGGAAAGACAGGACGTGGCACTCAGTGCTCTGGTCTGGGTGACAAGGTGGTGATGGGTCAAAGGTTAGACTTGATAATCTTGGAGGTCTTTTCCAGCCTACCTGATTTGGGGATTCTGTGATCCCTGGAAGTATCCAAAGGCAGGCTGGATGGGGCTTGGAGCAACCTGGTCTAGTGGAAGGCGTCCCTGTCCATGACAGGGGGTGGAACTGGGTGAGCTTTAAGGTCCCTCCCAACCCAAACCTTTCTGTGATATTGAAAAAAAAATCAACAAGTCCCCTCCGCACAAAAAACCCCCACAAAGATCCTGATTATGCTTTTCCCAGGTGTAGGGAAACTCCATCCTTTGCCAAGAAATGAGTCTCTATTTTCAAAAACTTATTAAAATCATTGAAAGTTATTCTTAAAGGCATCATAAACCAATGGTAAGTATGCCTGGTTGGTGAAAACCCTGTTGCATAATTTCTTTTGTGTCTTAATAATCCTCATAACTGCTTTAAATGATTCTCTTAATTACCTTAATGAAGTGTCTCTTTATAGAAGTATTGGATGTTTTCTTCCTCATTACCTTCCTTAGCTCGGTGTTATCAGTGGAGTGTTTAGTTGGATATGCTGCAGAATACTTATTTCTCAGAGTCATTTTAGGCTTCCTAGCAAAACACACATGTGGAGAATCAATAAATTATGTAGAAAATAAATTACTGGCAATGCAAAGGCAAATAATTTTGCTAAAAAAAAAAGAAGCCAACTACTCTAAAATGGCAAGTTTTTGTTCTTTGAATGGGAGCAATGGAAACCAGGGCTTTCCAAGGGAGAATATTGGTGAATAATGCAAATATTAACCATGTAACGTCATTCTTATTGTTATTCCTTATGAAACTTGGGAAGCAGGAGGTTTCCCAAGCAGAGCTGCAGGGCTGGGGCCGCGGCCCACGGCCTGTCATCGCCCAGCTCTGTCACAGAGAACCTGTTTTTCCTAATCCTTGCTACAGAGCGATCCAGCTGGGATTAGTCCTGACTAATCTTACTGTGTTGCAAAATAACAGTTCATCAAAGCTCAGATTGTTTGGGAGAAAATGGTGTTTTTTAAGAGCCATCTGAAGTTGTAACTTTTTTTTTGAGAACTGAGCAATGAATTGCCCAAACTTGCCATTTACCTCCTGTAACAGTCCTTTGAAATCTGCTGCTGTAGAAATTTCTTTGGCACTTCACCAATAACTTGAAACCACATAGGTTGTGTCTTTGGAGGTTAAATACAAAGCTGATATTTGGGGGGGGCAGGTTCCATTTTAAATAGTGCCTCAAAGTTACCAAAATTACTGTTTTGCATGTAGAAAAAAGATGCAAAAATACCAGTCTGATTTTTTTCAGAGAAACTCTGAGTTTAAGATAAGACAAGGAAAGTGTGTGTAAGCTTGAAAACAATTCCCATAGCAGTGGATGGCAACAGAGCTTGTATTGTTTATGCAGATTTATCTGTAAGCAAAGAGATTTCCTCTGCACATGCTGGGGCATGTCTGGATGCAAACGGAAAACACAGAACGATGCCAGTGGGAATTTTTCCTGGAAGCCAGCCCAAAAGGACACACACAGGTGGAGACTTAAAGGAGAAAAGCCAGACGAGCAGAGGTAACACCACCGGAATTTAGATCATCCCAGGTGGATTGGGAATGCTCATTTTTAGAACTTTCAAAACCCTGCTGTTTTTCCTTTGTGAGAACAGCTACACCATAGAGCTGGCCCCACAATGTGCTCAGATCTAAGGTCCCTGGAGCAGAGTGACGGGGCAAAGGGAAGCAGAATCTGTTAAATCAGTGTGCGGTTATTTGTCTGGCTGGTAGAAATAAAAGGCTAATTAAAAAAAAATTAAAAATAATAAAAATCAGGCTTTGCTGTGATTTCTGTTGTCTTGTTTTCATGTTACTTGGATTTGCAGTGATTCCCACATGGCACCACACCATGGCTGGGGCTGGGAGGGAAAAGGACAGCAGTTAGCACAGACCAGAAAGTTTCAATGAGCCCTCCCCAATCAATTTTCATGAATTTATTTCCCTGGGAAAACATTTCTGTTCATCCTGCGCTCTGCCATTGCTCCCTGCCTCCTGCTGTCACCGAATATCGCAGCAGCTGCTTGCTTTGCTCTTCCCTCTCCCTGCCTGGTGGGATGCTCCAAGGCCTGACGTGCAGAGGGAGGAAAATGAATGCAAACTGTCAATGTAAATAAACCTGCCAAGGTTTATTCCTGCTAAGGAATAAATAAGCAGAAAGGAGCAGATTCATTTGGGTCACTCATTCCAGAGGGATCCTCATGGTTTGGCGGGGACTGGACAGTGAGGGTTTCCCTGCAGCTGTTCATGTTCCTCTTGCTGTTTTCATTTCCCTGTGCATTTCCTGGAGTTACCTCCTTTCCCCTCGATGCATTCCCACACTCCAGGCATGTGGCACACAGCCAGCTGAGCCATCCTCACTGGGATCCAGTGAGGAGGTGCTGCTGTAGTGCACCGATGGCACAGCTCCGGCACCAGGAGCTCACCGGCCTCTGCTGGCACTGTCATTCCCACCACTTGTGTTCCAACTCAGAGTGAACGGTGCCATCCTGATACAGGGAACTGAAAGAGTGTTTGTCCATTAGAGGTACTGATAGATCCTTATCTGGTGTGTGGCATCTGTCACCGCCCCTGCCAGGACACCACAGGGCCATGGCACAGCCATGGGCAGCAGGTGCCCTGCACTTACACATCCTGGGGATGCTTCTGTGGGGGCCATGCCACTGAGCCAAGCTTCCAGAGCGTGGATAGAGTTGGATCTCTTTGTTCTCTGAAAATAACCCCAATTTGCCAGGCCTGAGTGGTTTTTAAAAGGAGGTTTTCTATTAGCTTTCAGTTGGAGAGCCGCTGGCAGTGCTGCCGACGTCCCTGCTCCCTCCCCGGCTTGAGGCTTTCAGCAGCATGTGGCCCCTGTGGCATCAGTTTGGGTTTGCTGATCTTATTTAACACAAGGAACTACAATGAGAGAGAAATGCATTAAAATTGGTTTCAAGCAGAATATTTTTAAATACAAATAAACTTTTTGGAGCTGTATCATGGATGCTGTAACTTTCTGTAAACGCTGGAGAGAGAGGAGGGACTGCGATAACCACATGAAACAAAAGCCCATGGAGACCAGGGCGGGAGGGACACTGAGCCATATATTTTTCCTGTCGCAGCTCAATGAAAGGCAAATAAATGAGGAAAAATAAACTCAACGTTTACAAAAGGCCCAGGGTGGGAGCAGCCACCAAGGGCTGGGAGCAGTTTGCTGATCCCAGTGTGCTGCTGTTAGTAGCAAACAATACCTGTGCTGTTGGGCCGAGGGGAGCACAAAGCAGCGCCTCCACTTCTGTTTGCTCCGAGAGCATCAGCACTGTCAGGGAGCAGTTTTTTCCCTCTAGGGCTCATTTTTGTTTATTATTCCCCTTTTTATTGCTCCTTATCCTCCCAGACAGAGGACAGTTTTGCTCCCAAACTGGTTGCATGCCTGCTCGGAGTTCAACGTGAGCTGAGTGCTATGATGGACTGTGGCTGAAGTGCCCCTGAGCACTGGTGGGACTGGAATGAGCTGGAAGTACGCCTTCCAGACCCCTGCATTGAGGGTTTACACTGAGGGCATGGCTCTGGATGTCGCTGGCATCCACTGGTTTCTTGGTACTCCCTGGCAAAGCCAGGTGTGTGTGCTAGTGGCTGACCACCAGTTGGCCTGGATCCCAGCACGGAGGCTCACCTGGATCCCAGCATGGAGGCTCACCTGGATCCCAGCACGGAGGCTCACCTGGATCCCAGCACGGAGGCTCACCTGGATCCCAGCATGGAGGCTCACCTGGATCCCAGCACGGAGGCTCACCTGATCCCAGCACAGAGGCTCACCTGGATCCCAGCACGGAGTGCTGTTCCCAAGGCCACGTGTCTGTGCAGAGCCGTGCTCTCCTCCCACGGATACTTCCGGGCCGTGGGACCTAAGCAGTTGTAACATTCCCGTAGGAAAACCATCACCTTTGCAAACTTTGGCAATGTTTGGCTGGAAGCCTCTGCTCTTTTCTGGCCATGAAGTGCATTCCTGACACCTCTCCCTGTGTATCCATGATAACCATCTCCTCAAACCAGGGATGGGGCTGGACCCTGCCCAGTAATTCCTACCCTGGGGAGGAGGATGTCAAGCAGAGGATGGGGTGCACTTGCAGCTCCAGATATGAGTTTTCCTGGCTCGTTCCTGGCAGAGATGCCAGATGGGGGTGGATATGGGCTGTGCTCCCCTCTCTTGCTGCTCCTGCCCTCATGCCCTTGCTGAGCCTTTGGGTTGTGCTGGCTTGGAGCAGTGCTCTGCACAAGGACAGCTCTTCCCACTACATTTCCAAGGCCGATTAAGCGGAAGGCAGAGTAGCCTTAAGCATTCCTCTAATTAAAACAAAATCCCTCATGGCCTCTTACATATAGAGAGATATTACAGACTTAAGGGTTGTATAAAATGTGTATTTATTGATTAGATCAACTGTTGCAGCTCCTTCTGTAGAGCATCAACCTGACCAGGCTGGTGAGGAGGGCGGGGGGGGTTTTGGCCAGAGCTTTCAATGATGCCAGTGTGAGCCCATGAGTACCCACCTGCTATAGATACATTTATATATATTGAAATACATTTAAATACACAGCTGCCCAGCTAGGCATCACCTCCCAACACCCATCCTGGTCCTGCTTTCGCAGGCTGGTCCTGGCATTGGCACAGGACACGCTGCTCCCACTGGGCTCTGGGGTTCCACCACCGCCCGTTCCCTGGCTGTGGTTTGTGGAGTTGTACCACAGGGGGTTGTTTCTGGCTGCTTTGGTTCTGAGCCCACTCAAATGGCTGTTTTTGCAATTGCAGGAAGGCAAGAGCATTTCTGGTAAGGCCTTGGAGTGATCGAAGGACGGGACGTACTTTCCAGGGAGAAACAACCACTCGAAAGCTTTTGCAGGCTGAGATTTTGTGCTCAGCACGTTGCTCCAGTTTGAAGCACAGTCCCCAGAAATGTGAGTGTGTGCTGGAAATGTCTGCAGGCCTGGATGAAAGCGGCACTGGCAGATGAGGCTGTAGCTTCCACAAGATAAACATTACAGAAAAATAGTGTAAATACGGGGGATTCTATTTTTTTTTTTCCCTCATTTTTTCCCTCACTTGGGCCAGGAGCTGCTAAAGCTTAAATAAATCATTGCAGAAGTGAGACTGACCTAAATTATTCTACACAGTGGAGACCTTGTCTCCTGCTTTTGGAGATTCTTGTATTTAAGCTGTGCCAGAACAGGGTTTAAGTTGTCTGTACAGCAGTAGCTCCTTCCTACGCCCTTGGGAGCTTGGGGGAAGGTGTGAGATCAGCTGGCGTGTGCCAGCAAGGCTGCTGGGGAGGCAAAGCCACCAGCTCACAGGCACTGGGGGAGCCAGCGGGGATTTTTGGTGCCACACCATCCCGTGCTCCAGTGCTGGAAGGTTTCCCTGCCCTGTGTGCGGCTGTCGCTGTGCCGGGCTCCACTTGTTCCCAGTGAACACCCAGTCCAGTGCCTAATAAATTCCTGCATGTGTGTCTAATCAGGGAATGCTCAAGTGCCCAGATAATTTGCATTTGGGTACCCATATTGGTCAAGCATCAGCATCTAAACTGACCGTGCATGAGCATGCACAGGTTCCCACTCAGAGCTCACACAAGTGCAGGGTTAGTCCTGCAGGGAGGCCGGGTCAGCGCATCCATGGATGGCTCATTCCCGTGCCCATGAGCCCCGATCCGGGGCATGCATGAGCACCCGGGCAGTTCAGGCATGAGCACCCGTTATTTGGCATACAAATGCCCAATTAGCCTGTGCATGACTGCTCAATCATTTCATGCATGAGCACTAAGTGGTTGACACGTGGTTTCCTAGTAGGTTCACTGATGAGCACCCAGTGTGTTCCCAGAGCAGGGACACCCCTGGGGACTGCAGCCCGTGGAAGAAGGAACGACGAGTGTGGCAGAGTGGAGGGCGTGTGGCAGAGTGGAGGGCGTGTGGCATGGAGACGTGGCTGACGTGGATGTGCTGGGGGGGCAGGAGGAACCCCCACCCTGCAGCCATCCCAAAGCCACCGGCATGTCTTGGCACCTCCCAGCTCCTCTGACGGCAGCACTGTGCTCTGCGTGACCACAGGAAACCAGCTTTGGCAAGTGCTGTGGATCACAGGAGGGTGGAGTAAATGATCACAACAGCCCTTCCAGCCTTAAAAATGTAGGAAGCCTTTGATGTGCGGACAGGACGCCTTGCAGATAAACCACGTTGGGTGTAGGGCTTGTGCCGGAGCACCAGCCCAAGGAGAGGGGGCACAGAAAAAGAAACATGGAGAAACTCAAAGTAAAATTATCTGTCGTCCCAGCCTCGGCCCTGCAAGCACCGAGCCTGTGTCCCCCCCAGTCCCTGCCCCATGGTCGACTCGGAACCCTGCACAGTCCACTGTGGGAGTGAAGCCACAACACACAGTCACAGAGCACGTGGTTTTGATGTGACCTTTCCTTTGGTGTTTATGTTGTCTCCAAACCAATTTTTCAGTTCAGGAGAGATCAGATTAAAGGGAGTTGCCAGCCTTCAGTGCATCCAGCTGGTCTGGGAGCCTGGGCGAGGGTGGTGGGAGCTGGGAGCAGAGGGGTGGGTGGCTTCTCATCCCTTGTCCCCCTGCACGCACCGAGGCAGTTCTTACATCCCTGTGCTCATACGACCCCGCTGAGATTCCAGAGAGACGTCCTTATTTATGGATCCTGCATGAACTACACACCGCGAGTCACTCGCAAAAACTTGCAGGGAGCAGCTGACCTGAATCCATATTAATAAGGCTCACAAGTCGTGGAGTGTTTTCTCTCATGCCTGTGGGATGGCAGGAATGCACTGCCTTGTGGCACGCAGGGTTTAGACAAAAAGCCGTCTATAGCCTGTCACATTTTTAAGCCCGTTTGCCTTGGAGATAAGCCCAGGCTGCCCTGCCGTGGTGCCACGCTGCAGCTGCCTCTGCTCCGGGACAGACCTAGGCAGATGAGGAGAGATGGCTCCCTGCATGCCCAAGCCAGGGAAGGGCCGTGCTGGCTTTGGGGACAGCGTTGGGGTTTCAGAGCCCCAGTGTGTGATGCTGCTGGGAAGTTCGTGATCCAGTCCTACAGAGGGGCATTTCTCCTTGGGCAGGGACACCTCAACCCCTGCACCCACTACCCGGCTGCTCCCACAGCAGTTACAGAGAGGCACCCTCTTCCCGGCTGGGAAGCCTCGGAGGCAGTGCCAGGTCTGATATTCCTGCACTCTGGTTTCATGTTGGGATGAAAGCCTTTGCAAATCAGGCAATAAATAAACCAAGGGACTTGGGCTGCTCTTGCTGTTAAAGGACCACTCATGGTGTCCAAACGCTCCGCGTCAGCGGTGGCAGCTCCCGCGGGATGTTTTAGAGCCTTTCCTTTTATAGGGCCTTTTCTTTTTCCACGGGATTTATCCAGGTTCAATAGCAGGGATTCAGGGAGATAATAACGTACATTAACCAGGGCAGTGGAAACTGCTTCGCAAACAAGATTGATCAAAGCAGCCCAGGATGGAGAGCAAACCCTCCGGAATGCGCTTTGCAAAACACTTGCCAAAACAATTGACTCCTGGTAAAAAATAACACATTGGGCTGCCCTGGGGGGCTGTGCTGGGGAGGGACCCAGCTCTAGCAGCCAGAATGCTGGTGGGGGGCTGCAGCCACGAGCAAGGGCTTTTGTGGATATGGCAAAGTGGCCAAATCCCCCCTGGGATGGAGCAGCAGCCCTGCTTCAGGGTGCCCACACCCTCTATTATACTCCAGAGGGGAATTAATAGAAGGTGCTTTACTGCTGCCATTATTTTTATTGATTATTGGCAAAGAGAGTGACTGATGGTGCAGTCTAGAGAAAGGATGGGAGCAGAGGTGCAGGAGGCATGTGGGAGGAGGAAAAAGGGAAGGAATTCCTGCCGGGAGAGGAGATGAAGGTGACATTTCAGCCGTTTTTTGCTGTGGATCCGTGCTATAAAATAAGTCAGCGTGCCACGTCCATGGCAGGGCAGAACAGAAGTACTGGGCTGAGTTGTACCAAAGTGAGTTTAGGTTAAATAAGAAAAAGATCCTCTGGGGGATGTTCCAGCAGAGGTACAGCATGGAAGTGGAGCTGGTGGAAGGGATGCTGCAGCCACATTCACACTGTCAGCCCTGCTTTTGGATCTCAGACCTCCGCATTTCTTGTGACAGATGGACACAAAGTCTGTGGTTTTCTACTTATAATCACCTGGGATTGGAAACATCTTGGGGGAAGCATGTGGCCACGGGGCAGGAGGAGCACAGCCTTAGATGGCAAACTGCTCCTCACGCCAGGCCCTTTTCCTGTGAATCTCTGTGAAGTACTTTATATAGTCCACTTTGAAGAATTTATAAACAAATGCCTTTTGTTACTCTTCAGGAACGCATTTCCCTCCATAACATTTCAAGCACTTTCTTTGTCAAGGGCATGCTCCTTCCAGTGCAAGGAGCAGGACTGAGCCAGGCTGGAGCAGGGCTCCTCCACCTCCTCTTGCTCCTCCTGCTCTGGGAGGAGGCAGGATGTACCTGGGATAGGGTTACCCTTCGATTATAGAAGCAGCCACCTGAACTGGAGCCAGCTCTGGGGACTGGAGACTGTCACCATTTGGATTCAGGGCCACTCTTTGATACCTTGTCCCTTTGCTCCTCAGGGCAGCTGCCTCCTGCCCTGGGCTGAAGGTGCACATGGCCTTCTCCAGGACAGGAGGGAGGCAAGTGCTGGTTCTGCACCAGGAAAATACCAGGAGGTCCACATGATGTGAATCTTGGGGAAGTCCTGTGCAGGGTTAAAAGTTGGACTCAATGATCCTAGTGAATCCCCTCCAACTTAGAATATTTTGTGATGGCAGTCCTCGTGGGAAAGCCTGGGGCTCCCACTGGGTGGGACAGACAGGATAAGCATTGCCCAGCAGCAGCCTCTGGCCTTAAAACCTGCCCAGCCTCAGCTCTGCACTGAGAGTAGAGCACAAACCTCCCTGATGCGAACAGCGGCTCTGTTCCAAGGCTCTGCGCCGCCCGGTCTGGGATGTTCATAAAACAGATCCACAAGGCTCAGATCTGCTGCCTCAACAGAGACTCGGCAGAGCTATAAATAGCCCAGCCAAGCGTGGTGCAGCGAACCTGAGCGGAGCCGGCTGCCCTTGTGGGCAGGCGCTCCGGGAGCCGTGCAGGGACTGCCAGCTTGGCTGCTCTGCAGCGTGGCCTGGGGAGCTGGCCCACTCTGGCCAGGCAGGCCAAGACTGTGTCACCTGCCTGGGCATGGCCTTGTGCCCTCCCACCCCCATCCTGTGCTTGTACAACCTCTGTGCCGGGCACTGCAGTGTTCATTCATCCTCACTTACCTTTCTGCTGCTGACTTCTCTCTTAAAGCAGGAGCTCAGGTCTGGACCCATTAAGGAACACTAAATATTTTATCCGCTGTTGGGAGTTTTGACCAGTATCTCAGAGGCTGCAGAGGTCACACCAGGAAATATCCATTTCATTAGCAAATGGGATTGGTCCATTCTGGGGCTGCTGGCTTGTGGAGTGAACCCAGCCTGTCCCTTGTGTGCTGTTACCAGCTGTAAGCTTGTCTTCGTTCAGCAATCAAATCAGGGAGGATCCAGGAGCTGGAGTGGTTTTCTTGGTTCTCAAGGCCATGCAGGTAATTAAAACTGGTCTTATTAAGAGGCAGCTGAGCCCGGGCAGCATTGTCTCCATCTTGCTACTGTTCAGGCACCGCAGCGTGGGAATGGGGATGGCATGGGAATCAGGATTTTTTGTTTTGCTGGGCTTTTCTTCAGGTAGCTTCTGCAAAGGGCTTCTTGGCACTGCTGCTCGAGTGAAATGGAGCAACCAAAACGGGAGCTGGCTGGCGGCCAGCCCAGCAGACGGGCGCGCGGGGGCAGCCAGGGGGGCAGGTGTGTGCCTGGAGCACAGCTATCAAGGGCAGGAGCCCCTGTGGAAAAGCCAAGTGTCCGAAGTGCTGGGGTCACACCTGCGTGCTAGGACCTCTGTGCAGGAAAGCCAAGTGTCTGAAGCACCGGTGTCACACCTGTGTGCCAGGGTCCTGCTGCCCAAGTGATCCCTCACTGCTGGCCCCGGTACAGGACACCGAGACCTCGTGGGCAGGGGTGTGAACAGAGAGGTTTTATTCTCCCCTCTTGGCTTTCACGTGTCTGTGGAACATCGCATGTTCTCACGGTGAATGTACAATGAAGTAGCTCGAACAGCCACACATCACCCCCATACTTTGGGTGTGCAGGGACAATTCTCAGCAGCACAGCACCTAGGTTTGGGATTTTATCAGCTTTCCCACACAAAACAAGGCTGGCAGGAAAAGGACCTGGCAAGACACCCTGAGACATTCCAGGATGTGGGGCTGGCAGTTTAGTGAAAGCTGGTCATTCCCCAAAGTTTGCTGGGCATTCCCCACGCTTTGCTCCCTGTAATGCAGGAACTCCCAAGAAATGCAGGAACACTTTTGATGTGTTCAGGAGGGGGAAATGTGTCTGGGGAGATGCCAGGTCCTGTGTGGGACACCGAGCACCTGCCTGCTGTGACAAAACCTGGACATCTGGGGATGGTGGAGAGGGAGGGTACATAGATCTGTCCCAGATAGGGTGCTAACAGCTTCAGGGACCTTTTATAGGTCCCTCTCTCCCCTTAGTGCCTTTCAGCTGTAAATATGTGCCACTGTGGGAGGACACCTCAAGGCTCAGGAGATCCATGACTATCGCAGATTGAAGATCTCACGTGAAAGGTGCCATTGAGGTGCAAAGCTCCAACTCGTCACCAAGACAGGGCTGGCTTTGACTCAGGTTGAGCCCTCTGACAGAGAACACTCTGGAATATGACTCAACCCTGCGAGTCCCTCTTCAAAGCGATTCAGGCTCCCGCCGGGGATCAAGGTCCCCAAAGCAGAAGGGAACCCGTACGGGAATCATGACCCCCTAGGGCAACAGAGGCCCCTCTAGGGATCAGCCCCCCCAGGGGATCGGGCTCCCCCCGGGGATCGGGGCCCGAGGCGCGGAGCCCGACGGTGCCACCGGCCCTCACACCGGCCCCGGCCCCTCACGGCCCCTCACAGCGCCCCCGCCCCTCCGGCCCCGCCCCTCCCCGCCGCGCGCCGCCC
>VZRL01006119.1:246601-262785 GCA_013397895.1 Origma solitaria | reverse complement strand
GGCGCAGAGCGCGCGGGGCGCCGAGCGGAGCGGGCAGCGGCAGCGGGGCCGGGCCTCCTCACACCTCCTCTTCCTCGGTGCCGTGCCTCGCCCTCCCGGGGTGGCCCTGTCACTGTGAAGGTGAGCGATGCCTCCTCTCGGCCGGGGATCTCCAAGACTCGCCCGGCACCGGTCGCTCCGTGTGCGGGGTGGCGGCGGGACCGCCCCGAGGGCGGAGGTCTCTGCCGTGGCCGGCCGCGACCGGCCCCTGGGGAGCGATCGGAGCCCGTCCCTCCCAAGGGGTCCGCGCCGCTGCGGAGCCGGCCCCGCTCCAGGCAAGGTCATCGCGGCCTCGGGCGCCCCCGGAGCTCCCCCCGTGAAGGTCACGCAGGGCTCCGGGTCCCGGGAGCGGCTTTCCGGGCCCCCCGCAGCCCTGCGGGGGAAGGGGCTGTGCCGCACCCCCTCCAGGGCCCTCTTCGGCCAAGATGGGAGATTCGATTTGTGCAGGGTTTGGGCCCCGTCCCCAGTCGCGAAATCCATGCTGTCCTGGTGGGGGGGCGGTGGGTGCTGAGCTTGGGCCCCGTTCCGAGCTGTGGAATCTGTGCTGTCTTGGTGGGGAAGAGATGAGTGCTTTAACCCTCGCGATCCATGCTGTCCTTATGGGGGAAGTGGTGGATTTTGGGCTTCAGCCCCCTCTTATTTCTAGGGTTCCATCCTTCCCAGAGAGGGAAGGAGTGGTTACCAGGGGGCTTGAGTCTTATGCTCTTCCCAAAGCCCCAGCTTGTCCTGCTGGAGTACTGGGCTTGGGACTCATGCTTGTTTTAAGACCTCATCCTACCTTGGTAAGAAAAGGATTGGGTGCTGTCTTGGGCCTAATACCCCTCCCAAGGCCTCATCCTGTGCTGGAGTGGCAGCTGGGCTGTGGTCTTCCTCCTTATGGACCACATCCTGCCCTTGGGGGGGGAAGGGTGGCTGCTGGAGCTGTATTGTTACCCCTTCCTAGGCCCATCTTGCCCTGAGATGGGTGCTGGGGCTCGCTGGTTTTCTGCAGAGAGGGCCGGATTGGGTGCCAAGACCCCGAGGGCCACCTGTGATCTTGTGGTTTAGGGTTATGATGTGTATGTAGTCCTGCTGGTCTGCCTCGTGGGGAGGATGGCCCTGTAACCCCCCGGGGAATGCTCTGTGGTGTTGAGGTGGGTGCAGGGTGTGACACTCCCATGGCAGGTGCAGAGGACCCTCCCTCCAGCTGCACAGCCAGCCTGTGTTGTGGTTGGCCATGGGGGATGCTTCACTGGGGAGGGTGCTGTGCTGGGGAAGGCCTCCTGGCCAGTGCGTGCAGCCTTTCTGAAGGATAATAATTTTTTCCTCTGGCGCTGTCGTTCACGGCAGCACAGGCCTGCACTGGGATGCTCCTCGCCTAAACAATGAGGAGGGAGGGTGCCTTTTGCAGGTCACTCTGTGTCTGGTTACGCAATGGCAGGTGCCCTCTGAACTCTGTGAGCAGTGCAGGTGTGTGAAAGCCTGGTGTGTGTGAGGGCTTGCTTGCCCACTTTCCCTAAAGAAGTCTTCCTGGAAGAATGACCCACAAGTGGATTTCTGCTGCTTCCCTCTTCCTATGGACTGGACACCCAGAAGACTTTTCCAGCGATTGTCAGAATCCTGGGTGGTGAATCCAAATCTACAGGCAGTTTGGGCTCTTCTGAGCTGTGTCTTCTCTTCCCTCCCCTCCCCTCGGCTTCTGGGCTGCAGGCAAACCCCCACTGGCTGAAACCACAGCATGGAAAGGAACAAACTGCCGGGAAGTGGCTTTTCCAGGGCTGTGGCAGGGGCATGTGCTCTCTGTTGGCATTGGAGCTCAGTTCCTGTCGTTCCTCCTGATGCTGTTAATGTGTGCTAATAGCGGTGCTCTATTAAACATTATATCTAGATTGTATAAATTAAGGTGGCAATAGGAGTCTTCAAGTGCAGGCAGAGGGAAGAATTGAAGTATTGTAATCAGAGGGCTACAATTATGTAACTGGATTCTCTTTCTCTCTGGGTAGCAAGCTCCTTTAATTGCTGTAACAAAGCTACTCCTTCAGTTTTCTGGGACTCTTCCAGGAAGTGATCATTGCAGCAGATTTTTTTCACTCCACAGCAGAGCTAAAAATGTGTAGTTTCACTGTTTCAAAACACGCTTGGTAGTATCACTCAAGACTTACAGTGCTGTAAAAGGATTTAGGAAACTCAATGGTGCTCTGCAGGCTTAATTGGAGGCACTCCTTGCCATTAAGAAGCTTATTCCCACAAAGTTTTAATGTGTTGGGGTAAGAGCTGCTGCAAGGTGAGCAGCTGTGGTCCTTGGTGCAATCACCTGGATGCCCAGGTAACATGTTCCTCCCCAGGCCCTGAGTGGGGAATGGGAATGAGGGCTATTGTGCCCAGAGCTGGGCTTTATGGTGCTCCTTCTCTAGGTCTTGGAGAAAGACTGCAGTACTGGGATCGTCAGTTTTCTAGGATAATATGAACTGTGCTGGAAACTTCCCAGTGCTGAACACCTCCTTGGAAAGGCCATGTCAGATCTAATGGCTGCAGTGGCTAGTACAAAGCACTTTAATTTTGAAAGTGAAGGGAGTTGCACACCTCGCCCCTGAGCAGCACTTTACAGTTTCCTAGAAGTCTTGGACTGCAGTAGCTTGCTGGTTTTGGCATCTGTTGTGGTTCCCAGGTGAGGAGGGGGCAGGAACAGGAGAGCTTTGCCAGGCTCTGGCTCTGTGGTGGGACTTGCTCCCCCTGTTTCCAGGCTGCAGTGTGTCGTTAATGTGCTTCTGGCTTGTCAGACTGGCTCTGTCCCGTGGGAACAGCTGAAGGCTGGGTTTCATGGCAGAGCAGCAGGGAGGTGAGTGGGTGATGGTGGCTGAATGTGGAGCAACACTCCTTCCAGGCTAAACTAGCAGCAGGAACTGTGACACCTGGGATGGAGTAGAATAAAAGCACTGCTGCTCTGAATGTGCTTCCTGAGCCTGTGCCAGTGACAGGCAGTCTGGGATCTGTTGCTTGCAAGGCTCTGAGCAGAGGATGTTCCGAAACACTGGTACACCTGGAAGGCAAACTTGGCTGTAGCCTATTGATGTACAGGAGGGCTGTGGCTCTCTGCAGATCCCGTCTCCTCCCACATATAAGCTTTTCCTGCGTGTGGTTAATGCAGGTGGTGATGCTGGACTGTCTCTGATTTAACCTCCAGCCAGTGCTGCTGCTCCAGCTGTAAGGGGCATCTTGGCCTGGGACTGCTGTAGGCAACCCCGATAAACTCACTCTGGCCATAAGAGGGGTTTGTAGTATCCGCTTGTGACGCAGCCTGCACGGAAAGGACAACCTCTGATGCACAGGAAGCGTCTCCTGTTTGGGAGGGGATTAAAGGAATCTATGTTCTGCCTTAGGTTCACGATGTCTGACAGAAAGGCTGTGATCAAGAATGCGGACATGTCCGAGGACATGCAGCAGGATGCTGTAGACTGTGCTACACAGGCCATGGAGAAGTACAACATAGAAAAGGACATTGCAGCATATATCAAGAAGGTAACTCCGGGATGAGGGTGCTGTGCTGGCTGCGACTTCCCAAAGCTCCTGAGTCTGTCAGGAGCCGAGTGGCTGAGGCTTCATGCTTGCGTGTTGGGAGGGAGAAGATACTTGGCTTCTTGGCTGCTTTACTGCTGTTTGCAAGAGGATGGAGTGACTTCTCCAAGGTCAGGGGAGAGAGCTATGACAGAGCTCTGGCAAGCTCTGAGCAAACTGCAAGTTCTGTCCCTCAGGATTTGCCAGCCTGGAAAGGGCTGGCTGCTGCCTCCGCTTAGGACTTGCTCCACAGACTTGCAGCACCAGTGCAGGTGGGATTACCCCGATGTTTCACTTGAGCAGCAGTGCATGTGTGGTTCTGGGGCGGGTGCTGTGCAGGAGGATGGGCCTTATGCTGGCTGGTGGGGCTGTGGAAGCTGCTGCTATATTAGAAACAGTGCAAGATGCTTGAAGAGGGGTGTCTCCGTTTGCAGGAGCCAGTTAATTCTCATGCTTGATGGCATATGGGGAGCTGTTGGGTCCCCCTGTAGCAGCTTCTCAGAGTGGTCGGGCAAAGTGCTTTTGGAGGAGGGAAATGTGACTTCAGAGGCAGTGAAGTCCTGGCACCTGGGCTGGTGTTTGGGCCTTGCTTGTAATCTAAGCTTGAAGGCAAAGGATTCAAAGGTGTCTCCTGACTTCTCAGATCACTTTGAGGCATGACTTAGCTCTTAAGTGCTCAGGGCAATGCAGCCTGTAAAGTGAGGGAGTGCAACAGAAGGCATCCAAAAAGAAGTTGGCCTTTATTTCATGAGAGTGTGTTGGGAGGAGGGAAGCAATTTGATGCACCTTTGTGCCCTGGCAAGAAAGCCTTTTCCTTACTTCAAAGGTTACCTGCAAAGAGCTCAAACTCTTCTGCTGTCTGAGAACTAGAACTGGCTTTAATCTGAACAGATGTTGAGTCTGTTCTTCTGGCTCTGTCTCAGGGGAGGGAAAGGTGTTCTTGGGAGTCGTGTGTTAATTAGAGGGAAAAAAATGGTCTTTAACCCTATCCTGCCTGCTAAGTAGGAGAAGGCTATTGAGCCAGCATTCAGCTTGCTCACCTCTGACCTCTTGGGTCTGTGTGCTGTCTGGCCTGTGAATCTGCCTGCTCATTTTCAATGTGGATTTTTTCCCTTTTGTGTGCAAGAGTCCCAATGAGCAGAAGCCAGGCTTTTCCTTCTTCCTTTTTTTTTAGGCGACCTTTAAGCTCAGATGCTTTGCTGGAGCAGACATGCCAAAATCTTTTTTAATTTTTTGTGAGTGGGTTTGGAATGGGAGAGGAGAATTATTCCCGATTAGCCTACACACAGGGCTGTACTAAGGAGAGCCCTTGTGTTTGCTCTTCCTTCCCAGGGTTGATGGTGCTCCAAGGCTCAGAAGATGTTTTGCTTGTGTTGAATCCTTCAAACAATCCAGTGCAGAGGTTCGGTTGCTTAATTTAATAGTGTCTTGCAGTGGGGAATCTCGAGATGCTGCAGGTGGGAGGAGAGGCGATAGTGTGTGAATAGAACCAGCTCAGAATTTGTGCTTAGAACTATTTTCATGTGGGCTTTCTTGGCCTTAATGCCTCTCTTCTCTTTCTTCAGGAATTTGACAAGAAATACAACCCAACTTGGCACTGCATTGTTGGCAGAAACTTTGGCAGCTATGTAACACACGAGACAAAGCACTTCATCTATTTTTACTTGGGTCAGGTTGCAATTCTTCTCTTCAAGTCTGGATAGGAAGTAGGAGCGATTGAAATTTGGACTGTAATGCACTGATGGCTGAAGCCACGACTCCCTCTAACATGGCTATGCCGCTGCATGGACTGTATACTATATTTAATGTGTATATGTTGCAGTAAAAATCTACTTCTGTTTAGTTGCCTGGGAAGAAGGCGGCATTTTTTTGTTACTGCTTTTTTTGGTTGTATTGCACTAGGAAATCTGTAAATGCTTAAACAATGGCCTTTACGTGGGAAGAAATAAAACTATTCCACAACAGCTCCCTCACTGGTAACTCCTTCTTTGAAGCTGGGAAAACTTCTTTGGGTAGGCCAAAAGCCCCTGACTTCCTTACTGAGTCCTGTTAGACTGTTAATCTTGTAAAGAGGAGCAAAGCCAGTGTGAGCCTCTGTCCCACCCTGCAGACTGTAGAGAGCTGGCTCTCCCAGTACCCTCGGGGCAGGTCTTAGACCTTCCCTGAAAGCTGGTGGGGTGGCTCTGGGTGACGTGGCTTCCACACCCAAGGTGAACTCCACCTCTGACTGTGATACAGGCTTGCAGCTGGCACCCCTCGGTGTTCTTGCTCAGTGCCCTTTGCTGTATTTTTGGCTCTGCTGAAACATTGACCTAGACTTGAGTAAGCAACTCGGCCTGGTCTAGAAGGCTTCAAAAACAGCCCCTGAGTTCCTGTTTGTTGCAGAAAGCAGCATCCTGTGGCTGAAGTCTTTAGACCTTGATACTGAGCTCTAAAGCCACGTGGCCCGGCCCCGCAATGGAGTAGGATATCAAATTGGTGACTACTGACAACAGCTCTATTCGGCATGTTTGTAGCCAGTTGTCTCAACACTGCCTTAACTTGATGCTCTCCTTAAAGCAAGCTAGTCATGTGGAAGACTTGTAAGTGGCCACTGTCTCTTTTCTTTTTTTTAATTTTATTTTCTGTAGCTAATAAGCTATTTCTGGAGGATTGTCCTCCATGTTCTGATATCTGCTTTTGTTCTTAAAGCACAGTACCAAGAAGTTAAATTTACATGTGATGTTTGTGTGAAGGAAACTCATGTGACATCTGCTTCAAAGGCAGACAAATGTCTTGGTCTCCAATAGGTTCAGCAGTGATGTTGTCTTAGTACGTACCGACTCGGGATTACGCTGCAGGAAGTTCTAATCTGGGTGTGGAGAAATGCTGTGTGATGGCAAGTAAATCCCTGGTGCTTGTTATAAGCTCTAATTATTGGTTTGCTGACGAATGCATTGGCAATATCACTGGGCTGGTGAGCCCAGCGTGTGTCTCTGAGATGAATTTGGTGTTGGGAATAAATCACTGCTGGGGGGAAAGGGCGGAGTGAAGGGAGCTCTTTGTGAAATGATTTGGTGACCCAGGTTGATGACTTCCTGAAGTAAAAGTCCTTCTTGTCTCTGTGCAAAATCCAAAGTATGCCTAATTTTGTATGATGGATAGAACAATGTTGTAACTAGAAAGAATGTAGCTGTCATAAGTTCATGTTGATGGAAATGTCTGCACTGGGGTAATGTGCCTTGGACTGTCTGGGGCACTTGTGTGGTCTTGTCTCTTCAGAACTCCACTCTGGGTCTGAAAGGAGAATGTTTTGGGTTTGTTTTTTTCCAAGCATGAGTCTAATGTGAATCTGTTCACGGTCTCTTGTGGAGCAAGATCTGTTCCCTTCATAACTGCAATTGCTCAAATACCATTTATTTTTTTTTCAAACATTAAAGGTGAATTGACACATTTAAACAGCCTCTGGTTTCTTCTTCCTTACCAGCTGTCCTGAGCAAAGCCTGCCCTTGTCCAGAGAGGGTGAGCAGCAAGTTCTCTGCTGTGGAAGATGCTGATGACCCAAAGGAGGCAGGTCAGGGAGGGAGAAATGATCTGGGGAGCTTAGGTAGCCCCTCTGTGCTGGTGCTGACCTCCAGCTCAGCTCAAAGGCTGAGCCAGAGGGAGGGATTGAGGGAACTGTGTCCTGCTGCACCCTGATGGGATGCTCTGTGCCGAGTAACCTGGATCTGAATGGCTTGGATCTGACCTCTTAATGGCTTTAGGCAGCCAAAAGATGGTACAGCAGCTGGGGTCCTGGCTCCTGCACAGGAAGGTGTCTCCCTGCTTCCCAGGAAGGCAGGTTTTCCCTTCAGGCCTCCTCCCTGTGCTGGAGAGAAAGCTGAGAGCTGAATCTGATGTGTTTAATGCCTCTCTCAGTGCGGGGGCTGTGGGCTTACCCTGAAGCAACCCCCTCAGCTTGTTATCTTGCTCCTGATGCAACCTCAGTTTGGGGTTGTGGCCTCTGTGATATTTTGGAAAAGCTGTGGGCTCTTCCCAAGTACAGCAGTGTAACAGCTCTGCTGTGGCACAGTAACACCAGCATGAGCAGCGTGACTCACGCCGAGCGAGCAGCTCCACACGGGCTGAGCGCTCGCAGGCAGCAGCACGGCTGTTACGCACGGGCCATCTGCTCCAGCCCGCACCTGCCAGTGCCCCAGAGCAGGGGTGGTTTCTACTTTAGGGGAGCTGGCACTGATGCTCTTTTCTCAGTAGTCCCAGCCTTTTAGCTGGAAGTGGAATTGCTGGGCTTGAGCGCCAGCTGGGCTCTGCTGGGGCTCTGTTCCAGGCCTGGCTCGGGCTGGGTTAATACTGTGGCGCCTGGGGAATGTGCAGCCATGTGGGGCTGGGCTAGTCAAGCCCCCTCGGTGCACCCCTTTGACAAAGCAAAAGGCAGAGAAACTGGCTCCTGAACCCCAGCTGCAGCACAGAAGGCTGCTGATCTAAACCTCAGGTGAAACACTTTCCCAGCCTAAGTTTCACCTGGGAAAACCCCATTCCAGCCATGTATCATGAGGCTGTGGTACTGCTGGAAATCAGACTCTGGTAGGAGGGGGAGGCCCTGCCAGGGCTGAAGGGGTGGTGTGTCCTGCAGCTGACACACACAAGTAGAAAGTAAAGTGGGTTTGGTGCTTCCCTGGTTGTGTCTCTGCAGCAGGAGTCCTGTGTTAGGCTGAAGTAAAGGAGCTGTAGCTCACATCTTCAGGAACTAGGCAGTGCAACAGAGCAGTCTTTCCCCTAAACCATCTCTTCCTTGTACCACTGGCACCCTGGAAGACACAAACTGCCCAAACTTGAGCAGTGCTTCCTTCTACACAGCTGAGAGTAGGGGGAGGATTGAACATGGAGCTGTGTCCTGCTGCCCTCCCCTCCTGCTCCCCAACAGCTGACAAGGCTCTTGGCTTTGACTTTTTCCATTGCTGGGCTCCACTTTGTCTCCAGTTTCCACCAGGCACAGGTGTCCTGAATGATGCCTCGGAGCCTTAACTGTTTCCGTGCTGGAGAGACTAATGGCGTTCCCAGGATGGCTGCTCCATTTCAAGCTATTTGGAAACATCTGGATTTGGGACACTGAGTGGAAGGTATGTATCTGGGGGGAATGTCAGAGAAAGAAACTGCTTCCAGATGTGATTGGGCAAAAATGCTATTGAAATGTAAACTCAGTGTATGTTGTCCTGCCTAGCAAGTGCTCAGAAAGTGCCTGGTTGCTGTGGACTCTGAGGCTGCTGCTGTGGGTGAGCTCTGGGTGCAGATGTGCCTGCAGATGTTCATTTGCTGCAGGGAATGGTGTGGTTTGTGGCTGGTGAGAGTGTCACATTGTTTTCTCTCTTACCAGCCAAGTCGTTCACTCCCTCATGCTGAGTATTCCTTCCAGATGTGGAAGTGCCTTACAAAAGCAGGGCTGTGTGGCACTGGGGAGCAGAGAGGCTGGGACTGGGGCGCTGTGCTCTGTGGGTGTCATTGCCCGGGATTCACTCTTCTGTAGAGTAAGCAAGGTGTAAAAGCCATGGGAGAAGGTGTCAGTCCATCAGTAGGCAGCCTTGCTCCCTGCCTGCCTGGCACAATGTTCTTCCCCTTCTCTGTGACACTGGGACATTGGGAAGAGACAAGTGGCAGCACAGGCCTGGGAGTTGCAGGTTGCTCGTTTGGGAACACCCAGGCTGCAGGTCAGTGCTGTCCTTCCCTCCCAACCAGCCTGCAGCATTGCATTGCAGTGTTATGCTCCAGGCGCGTGGAAGCAGAGCCTGTCGCTGGAAAACCCAATGGACCTGTTCCTTCTCCCAGTGCTTTTGAAGGAGATTAGTGATGAAGAGAGAGAACATGGAAATCATTCTGATCTCACTTTCAGCCTCTGCTGGGTAAATCCTGAGGAGGATGGTGGCACACAGTGAAGGAAGCAGGGCTGTGCCATCTCTGCCCACCCGAGGTTTCCCTCCTTTGTTCTATTTATTGAGCAAGGATCCTGACACCCTTTCCCAGACGGTGACTCACAGCAGCTCTGTCTGTGCAGAAGCCATGTGTCTTGGAGCACTTTATAGATACAGGAGCTGCAGGAGCCTCGCAGGAGCCAACTGTGTTTATTAAAAGATGATCAGATGTTTCCTGCCTTAAGGCAGTGTCTAGCTGAGGCTGAGTAATAACTCATTACCAACGAGACAAATAACTGCTTATGATCAGGTCAGTGCCTTTGCCAGCCCTTCTGGAAGTGGTGGCAGGTGCTCTGAGCACTGGTGGGCTCAGCACCCAGCATAGGGGGTAAGAAAACCCCACTTCAGTCCCTGTCCCTTCCCCTGTGGCAGCCTGAGCAGGGGCAGCTCCAGGCTCTGCTCTGCTGCTCAGCAGGGTTTGGCCCTGGGTTAGGCTTGAGGAAGTTTTATGCAGTCCTGGAGCAGCACGTTCCCTACTGCCTGTGCAATCACGCTGCTGCTGTGGCCTTTGCAGGCCATGTCCTTCTGTCCTGGTGCTCGGGACTCAGAGCCAATGTGCCAGAGCTTCTCGTGGCCTGTTGGAGAAATCAGCAGTGGGCCAGGGCAGTGCTGGAGAGGCATCCCAGGAGCGCTGTGGGGCCATGGCTGAGGTGGGAGGTCATGATCCCCCCTGTCCCCACGTGCCCCATGCTGACAGGGCTGGCCTGGGGCGAGGCAGAGCAGGGCCAGCTCTTGTCCCTGGGGCCAGGACCCTCTTGGGCTGGCTCAGAGGCTTTCCTCAGACGCCATCCTCCGGCGCGGCCGCCGCGGTCCTTCCCTGCCAGATGCCATGGCATCTCTCCATGTCCTTTGTTCCCTCCCTTGCTTACGCCTCTGCCGTGATTTATGGCTGTTGCGGAGCAGCCCGGCTGCAGCTTGGCTGCTTGTCCAGTCCCCTGGGCTCTGTGCCCTCGCTCCCAGCCTGGGCCAGGGAGGCTCTTGGGGAGTGCTCTGACCCCCCTGCATTCGGGCCCCCTTGCATTTAACCATGTGCGTGGCCTTTTCTTTCACCTCCTTCCAGCCCGGGTGTGAATGAAGTGCTTTCAGGGGGAGGAGATTGTTGGGAGCCCGGCTCTGCCTGTGCATTGGTAGCAGCGCATAAAAGCATCCCAGGAATTTGCCTCTGCAGCCCTGTGCATGGTGAGCCAGTGAAAGATGCCCTTTGTTCCTGCAGCGAGTCCCACACACCCTCCAACGGGCCTGGAATCTGCAGAGCTGGACGTGTGCTCCCACCGGCTGCCATGATGCACAGAGGCCCTCGGGAAGAGGTTTTCCCACGTCTTACCCTGGCCAGGGTGAGCAGGGCGCTGGAGGAAGGCTTTCCTGGAGTTTACTGACAGGTTGAGCCCGGCGTGTGTGACCCCAGTGTTAGCCCTGTGCTGCCTAAGCTGAGTCAGAGGGACGGAAATCCCTTTTTACATGGCTGCCTCCCCCCGCAGGGTTTGATTACAGGTTCAGGGCATGATCTTGCACCTATCCTGTGCGGATTCCCGCTGCTCGCCCGCTGCCTGCCCGGCTGCTGGGGCTGCTCCGGCGGGGAAGGACGGGGCTGATGGGGAGCCAGGCCGGGCCTCGCCGCAGCCTGCACACAGCCGGCTGGCGCCCGGCCCAGAACATGGCTCTGGAAAAAAATAAATGCCTTTGTTGTTGTTGAGGAAAGCCCGGAATGCTCCAACAAGGACACAACCTCTTCCTAAAGCTGGGTTTCAAAGCCCTGCTTTCTCAGAGGGTTCAAAGTGACCTGGCCAGAAGTGTCTGCTGCTCCATGGGTCAGCCTGGATGGAGAAAACCTGACCCGCGCTGCAAGGGCTCCCTCAGAAACCACAGCTTGCAGGGGGACTGACGGATGGCATCCCTGTCCCTTCCAGAAGGATGCGCACCCAGGGGTGCTGGTGGGGCGTCCCTGGAGCTTTTCTGTGCTGGCATGAGCAGAAGAAAAGCTTTGGGTGACTCTGCAAGCGGGTGCCAGACCAGGGCTCGGACACTGCCTCCATCCTCCGGCAAGACTGACACATGCAGGTCAGGCAGACCCTGGACTGGGTAAAGATACCATGGTACTTAAATATTTTATAGAAAATCATTAAGCAATTAAATCTGGTGGATCTCACATCATAGAAAAAGCAGCTTGAAGCCTGTGCAGTAAACAGGGCAATGCTTCCTGCTTGTTTGGGATGTCTTCTTGGAGTCTTAACTACAATCCTTGCTTCAAAATAACTGTAATTATCTCTTAATTGCCATTATTGTTTAACATTTTTAGCATTTGCAAGTGCAAACTGTTACAGTTTTCCGTGCAGATACAATCAGTAGCCAGGGCTCACAATGAAAGCAATTAAAATCCTGTGATTATCACAAGGCTGCGTGTCTCTACACCAGCTTCAATCTGCATCACTTGCCAAGATGTAGGCTAGAAACTCAGACAAATTTAGCATTTATTTAGTAACCCAGCAAAGCTACTACCTCTTGCTGCCTCCAATGATTTGCATCTACGGCACTTTTTGGAAGGACAGGAGCAGGGAGGGGAGGGGAAAGAAAGCAGTTTCTAGAATACATCCCGGGAGAATATACAGCAAGAAAAATTATGCACATGAATTATGCATCTGAATTATGATTTCACTCCTATTTTTGTCCAGATTAGCTCATATTTGGTGTGCATCCCTGGCAGGGTGCTAGCAGAGCACGCTCCAGCTCCCAGCAGGTCACTGCAGCTCTGGGTCCCATGGTCCCTGCTCCGCTGGCAGCAGCTTCCCAAGGGCTCACGGGGCTTCCTGAGGATCCAGGCCCCCAGTAACGATGGCAGCCCCTGCTTCTGCACCCCTCTTGGGCTGGGCAAGTAGTTTTTCTGTGTTAATGGAACGCCTCTCTTTTGTAAACACACCATGGATGAAAACAGCTTTGGGTGTAAACTAAAAAAGCAGGTCTGCGCTATTTTGTACAGAGGGGGAGGTGTTTGCAGGCTCTGTTTCCACCAGCTAGGCTTCAACGGTGTCCCCTGGGTCCCCACCGTCTCCTGGGGAAGGCAGACATGGAAACATCTTGGCCTCTGCCAGCTCTGGGGAGATAAGCCCAGGAGAGATGCACAAGGGGAAAGCAGTAGTAGCAGGGCTTCCAAAATCTCCTCACCAGATGCAACTGCATTCCCAGCACACAGTCAAGTAAAGCCAGCAATCCTTCCAGGAAAAACGGCTTGGGAATCCTCAGCCCCCTTCCCAGGAGGACTGGTGACCCCAGGCCATGGATGTTTCCACGTGTAAGGAATTTCAATGGCCCTCATTGCAGGAGGGAATTACCCTCACTGGCCAAATCAGCAGGGCACCTGCACCCAGGTGGTCGTCCAGACTGGGGTGGGTGTGAGCACAGGGCACCCTCCTGTGATGGGACTGTGTGGGGAGGCTTGGGGGGCTGTGAATGCTCCCTGGCTGGGTCCTTCCCTCACCAAACTGCACCTCCCATCTCTGCTGCTGCCTTGGATTAACATCCCTGACATCCCAGCAGTTGTTTGCATGAGAAAATGAGATTAGGAAAGTATTTAGAGTATTTGTGTCTGTTGTTCAGTGGCGAACAAGGCTGGAGCCAGTGCTGTTTATCCCGTCAGCTGGCCCAAAGCTTGGGAAAACAGCCAGGAAGGCAGTGGGAGACACCCAGCTAAGATCCAGGGGCTGGATTTGCACACACCCTTTGGAGAGGGGGAAATGTGGAGCACTGGCTGAATCCCCTGCCAGGGATGGGGTACCTGCATGTGCATCTTCGTGGGTACCCCCGGGACTCCCTGGGACACCCCAGAGGACTGGGATTTTTCTACATTCAGGTGTTTCCCATCTGCTTTGCAATGCTGATGGTAGGAAGCGAAAAGTCAGTAAATTTGGACAGTCACAGGAAAGAGGAGCAAAGGCAGGATTAATGAAACAGGCATCTTGGAAAGTCTGGCCTTGAAACCCCTGGAACTGCCCTCTGAGTTTTGGGCCAGTTGTGCTCCCAGAGTAATCAGGTTAAGATGATCTCTCCAGTTTGCCTTTTGGGGAAAGGACACAGCTGGTGAGAGGCAAGGAGGAGGCCAGGAGAGTTGCAGCAGCACCAGGTCATCATGTTTTCAGGCTCAGCAGGGCCCTGCCATGTCCTGGAGGTCTCCTGTGGCTCCTGTTCAGTTTGGCTTCCCCATGGCAGCTGTCACCATCCCTGCAGTTTCAAACCACCTGCCTGAATTTCAAGGAAGTCATCCATATATTCAACAGGAATATCAATTTCCAGGAGCTCCGGGGGACACTGAGATCAGAGCAGCTAATACAGGGATTCTGCTGAGCTGTGCTCACCCCACCAGAGCTGGACTTCCTCTTGCTCTGGGGTGCCAGGAGCTGGGGGGTTGGTTAAGCTTCCCTTGGTCTGTCCGGGGCTCAGCTGTCCTGGGGTGGGCCCCCATCCTGGCTACTGGGATCCAGCCCAAGCAGCGCAGCCCAGGGAGGACACTTTCTCCATGCTTTTAGGCCAGAAGTTGCTCCTGAAATCAATAGAGAAGGAGATTCCTCTGCAGCCTAGGGAACCACCCTGTCCACATTCTTCCCTGAGGCTTTCAAAGGAGCTGAGGAATCTAATTCCCACTAATTTTCTTTGAAAACACCAACTTAAAATTGTAATTATGGCCTGATGTTTTACCGGGGAGGAAGACCCCAGCAGACTGCAGCTTCCTTGCTTCCCTAAGACATCTGTTTTGATGATTTATTAAGACTTACATTTTTAACAATATGATGTTGGTTAATGTTGGAAGATGTTCCTACAATTAATGAAAATTTCATAGACTGACTGGAGAAGAAAGAGACCATTTTATGTCCCCTACCAGATGGCCTAGACCAGCTGCTCACTTTTTTCTTTGAACTGTGATTCTAATAACTTCTCTGTCCTTTGAAGTCTGCTTAGAGCTGCTGAACCAGATGGATTTGCATGATAGTAGCAGAGCACGTTTAACAGTGGAGGACTTGTGCTATTTTCCCTCCTGGCCACTGCTGAATGCTGCTGTTGGGGGATTTGGAGGGGTGAGTAAACCCGGAATATTGCCAGGCACTGGCAAAATGTGTCTTGGTGTAACATCACTGGCTTCAGTGTAGCTATTCCCCAAACCCACAGTGTCCTTACTCAGCTCTCAGCTGGTTTTGTTGCTTTAGAACCCACGGGACACTGTCAGCGTGGATTTATTTGGGCCTCACAAAGTGGGTGCTGCTGTCACAATGCACATTTCAGCACCATTTTTTAAAAAAGAAAAAGAAGAAATGGCTTTAAATATGTATTAAGAAGTTAAAAAAATAAATCACAAAACAGTGACAAAAGAAACAAAACTGAGAAAGGTTCCTAAGTGTGGGTTTAGTAGGAATTTATGCAGAGTAGAGAAGCTGGGGAGGCAACACCAATATTCCTGGGTTTAAAATCTCAAATCAATAGTGAAGGTGGCCACATCTCTTTTTTTATGCAGCCCCCTGGAGCACTCACAGGATATCAAGCAGCTGCTCTCCCTGGAGCAATGTCTGGGCTGCGCTGGCACAGAGCTTCCTAAAATCTCTCGGGACTCTGATGATCCTTGTGGGTCCCTTCCAGCTCAGGATATTGTGTCATTCTATGAAAATCATCCTTCCACAATAACAACATGCCTGGAGCTGTCTCTGCGCTGTTTCCCTGTGCCTGCCTCAGAGGCCTTTAGGGACTTTTGAGGAACAAACAGCAAAGGATAAATGGAATGATAAAGGGAAGGAGCAGAGCAATTACCCATAACCAGCCAGCCCAGGGCACAGAAGGACACCAAGGCCGTGGTGCTGGTGGCACAGAATGTACTTTTCTTACTCAAAGCGGTCAGTGTGATAAGGAAATGGAAGGAAGGTAAACCAGAGGGTAAGGTTTTGCCGGGATGTGACATGGAAGGAGAGGGCACCGTGTGCTGGCCCTGGAGCCCTCCTGTTCCTTCCCAGGTGGTGTGGATTTAGTGTTGGCAGCAGTCCGAGCACAGCAGAGCAGGAACACTTGGTTTGGCCCCGTTCGAGTGAATGTCCCCATCGGCCAGGGCTTCCCAGACCTTGGCTGCTCTCCCCGGATCTGCTCACAGGGAATGGCTGGACACCAACTGTTAATCTGATGTTCCTTGTCAGCGAGATGTTAGTGCTGGTGATGTGCAGATCCCATCTGGATTGATGACCTCAAGGGAAGCGAGTCCCTGGTCACAACTACTGCTCCCAGTGTCCCCAGTGCTGCAGGGTGGCAGAATGTCCTTGTCTGCCCTGACCTGGGTACGGTCAGAGCTGGGACAGGGCTGTGGGACAGGAGCAGCCCTGATTTGGGGTTACAGCCATCACACCCTCCACATTAGGGAAGGTTCAGATTGGATATCGGCAATATTTCTTCACGGAACAGGTTGGCCAGCCCTGGCACAGCTGCGCAGGGCACTAGTGGAGTCCCCATCCCTGCTGTGGCTGTGGCACTCGGGGACACGGGTCAGCGATGGCTGCGTTGGTCTCGGTGGGGTTTGCACCCTGGGTGACTCTGCGGCTGAACACTTGCTGTCGTTGCCCCCAGCCCGGCCGGGCATGGTCCCCGGGTGGGCACCGCCACCTGCCGCGGGACCGGGACCCCCGGGGCACCCGAGCCCCCCGA
>VZRL01006119.1:221187-246391 GCA_013397895.1 Origma solitaria | reverse complement strand
CGGGGATGGGGACCGGCGGCGCCGGGGATGTGCCGCGGGGGGACGAGGAGGAGGAGGAGAGCGCGGGTGTGCTCGTCCCGGAGCGCACGTGTGCCGGGGTGGGGACCCGCGTGGGCGGCTGTTTTCCCCGCCGTGCCCACCCCGAGTGTCCCCGCGCAGGAGGGTCCCACCCCGCGTCCCCCCGCCGCGGGCACGGTGTTCCCGCACTCCTGTTCCCCGTTCCTTTTCCCCGTTCCTTTTCCCGCACTCTTTTCCCCCTCTCCTTTTCCCGCACTCCTTTTCCCGCACTCCCTCCACTCTCGTCTGCCCACCCCCGGGTTCCTTCTCCAGCTCCTTGGTGCCTGAGCTCTGCTGCCGTGTGCCAAAGCACTGCCAGGTGGAGGTGGTGGGTGACACCAACAGGTGGGACTGTGGGACTCGGCAATTTTCAAGGTCTGATGTTGAAAAAATAATAATTTTTATAAGCCTTAAAGCAAGCGCTTCAAAGCTGGGCAGTCTAGTTGTGCAGTATGGATGCTGCTCCACTGGGAACACACAGTACTTCATTATTACACTGGTTTATCTTCATTTTATTTCCAAAGCAGGCTTACTTTGCGCTTTGCAATTAATTGATTTTTGGACAATGCTCTTCTGTTCCTTAATCTAACTTCATATTTTTCTTGAGCCATTATTACTGTCTTTGTAGTCCCTAAATAATAAACTGAGGCTTTCTCTTCCAGGATGTTTGTGCTGTGCTTGTCCAAGCCTGTCAGCTGGTTCCCCTTGAGCAGGAACATCTTGTCAGCAAAGTCTGTCAGCTTATCCATCACTTACTCAACAGATATCAGGTAGGAAAAGTCTGGCTGTGTCCTTCCTGTCCCAATGTGCTGGCTCCCAGTCCTCCACGAAGTCATGGGGGCTCTGTCTTTTTCCAGGGCTGTGGAGGCAACCTTCAGGCAGAGGTTTTTGGATTTTTACTGTGTTACTTATTGATTTACTCATCTCATTCTAGAATGGTTCCTCATAAAACCAGCTCTCAGTCAGAAGTGGTCCACCATCAGAAATACTCTTGGTTTTCAACACTTGTATTGATTCCTCCCTTTCTTAAGTGTCAGCTGATTCTGCGCTGGTGTGTGATTTTACAGCCAAATCTCTCGAGTTGGTGACCATTTTCTCTGGATTTGGTGATTCCAGCAGTACATGATGATGTTTACCTTGACCACAGTCCTTTTCTGTTGTGGCAGGTGATGGTTGATGAGCAGAACTTGAATTTCCTTCTCTCCTACTGCATCTCTGCTCTGAGGCAGTGCAGCTCCTGGACACATGTTGAAATTCTGCAAGCCTTAGCAGCTCTTGTTTACAATAATGGGCCTAAGTGTCAGAAGGTGAGTTTCCAACTAAGAGAAAGTAACAAAAAATATTTGCAACACTGCTGTTTCTACTTTATTTTTTTTTCCTGAAATGAAAAAAAAGAGTTCTCAAATTGTGTTACCTTTCATGCTAGGATTAGATCCCCTTTAAATAGTGGCTGATATTTACGGAAGAATTGAATTTCAGTTGTGTATATTAATAATTATAATTCCCTTGTGGAATTTCCTGTACCTGCAGGCTGCAGCTTTAGGGATCACCATTAAAGAAGGGTACAGGCTTAGTCTGCAGACCAACCACCCTGTGCCTCAGGCAGGAAGAACACAGGGAGCTTCAAATTGCACATAACTCCACAGGCTCCATTGAGGATCCTGAAATTCATCCTGTAACCAGATCAGGGGTTTAGCTCGGAACAGTTTCAAAGCAGAGGCTCTCGGGTATCAATCCTGTGTGAAGCTCCTTGTTGCTGCAGCTGACAGTGTTTGAAATGCTGAATCCTCCTGCTGTCACCAGCTCGTGGCAGCTTGCGAAGCAGTCTCTGCTGTTGGGCTGAGCATGGCGTGGTGATGCTCACAGTTTGGGAGCTGCCAGCTTGTGTGGGCTTGTAGCCTGTGTAGTGGCAGCAGTTTGGTGCAGCAGTTGTTCCTAGCTTAGCTTCATGTCTGGGAAGAGAGCATAAACTGGGACTCAGCTGAACGGTGCTCAACTCTGTCCTTTCTTAACGCAAAATAAGAGGACTTAAGGAATTAAGATTTTCATGCTGTTTTTTATAAACATAATCTGTCTCTGGAATCTGAAATTGCAGCTGACAATTTCTGGGATTTATTTTACTTCTCATTATCCTGCTTTGATTTTGATTGGTAATAAATCCAACTAATTTCTCTAAGTCAAGTCAGCTGTGCAGTGATGACTAAGTGACTTCTCCCTGTCCTTAACTCATGAGCCTTCCCTTACATTTTCTCTTCCCTGGCCAGCTGAGGAGCAGTGGAGCAGTTTTGGTGGGCACCTGGTGGGCTCCAGGCTCCAGCCACCTGCCATGGTGTAGCCCCAAGCACAGGACCCAGGAGGCTGACGGAGCAGCACTGACCCCTAATGACTTTTGGTGGTTTGTTTGCAGTATCTCCCGGATTTGCTGGGCAAGGCTGGGCTCCTGCTGCAGTTCAGTGACCCTGCCCAGCCAGACGTGGAGCTCCGGAGGGCAGCTGTGCGCAGCATGGCTAACCTGTGTCTCAGGTGTGTATGAGCCTTTTCAGGTGCTTCAGAAAATGTACATCTCCCAGCACAGGGCTGGCAAGGTGTAGGTACATGAACTTGAAATATAGAGCTTTAGTGTTCCAAGATAGCTGTACATAAAACCATAAACTCTCAGTCTTCCAGAAATAATGTTACAAGGATTAGTTTAGAGAAGAAAAGCGTTATGTTGTCTGATTTTTCATGCAGAAGGTTTCCTTTTGTTCTCTGTAGAGCTGGTCCCTTTCAATCTGCCATCCATCCATCTGGGGCTCATCAGAGGGCTTGGGTGGGACTTTGTGTAGCTTTATGAATCTGTAAACCAACCTTGTGTCACCTCCTGCTCTAATTTCAGTGTCCCTGGACAGCCATACCTGGATGAGTCCTACAGAAGTGTCTGTTTTCAAACTTTCCTAAGTGTTCTGCAGTCTTCAAAAACCTCTGATGTGGATGACATCACTTTTTGCATGGTAAGTATGGGTCTAATTGTCTAAAATACTCTAATTAGGAGATTGGGCTGCTGGACTATGTGGAGTTTGGAATGTTGTCAATTGAGATTTTGCTTTAATAGTCTATCATATTACTGTCCCAGCTGAGCAAAACTGTAATTGCCTGGGAAGTTACTTGAAAGATGTGAACCTGCAGCGTTTTGGGAAGGAAAAGTCAGTAATTCTTTGTTTTCAGTTACTGCAAAGTGCACTGAAAGGTGTCCAGTCACTTCTCAACGGTGGGAAGATGAAACTGATGCAGACTGACCAAATTGGAGCTCTTCTTGCAGTATTAAAGGTAAATCCTTAACTCCACCTGGAGAAGGAGGCAGACTCTAGAAGGTTCCAGATGCTCTTAAGTGGGAAACAGTAGAAGATGAGCAAGAGGGAGCAGAGAAGCCTGAGCGTGGGGGCAATGGAGTGTGAGATATAAAGAAAAATATATTGAGTTTCTCTCACAGCATCATAACTGCACTTCCCACAGAAGAATGTGAGAGGAAGATGGGAGGCTTGGAGTTTTTTGGACCTACTTGAAATCCTTCTAGATGTAGATGTATTTCAGATATTGCATAGCTTTATACATGGGAGAGGCAACACCTGGGGGAAGGAAAATTGGTGAATTCACTTGAGTGAATGTAGAGTAACTCTGTGTATGACAGAGGGACAGAATGCTAACATCTGTGTTCCTCTTGCAGAAATGCATGTTCCATGGGCTGCCAGGACTGAGCATCGAGGTGCCCACGGCCCTGTACCCTGCCCCCTTACCTCAGTATGATAAAAGGTCACCTGTCAAGCAGGAGCATTCAGAACCAGCCACCTCTAGGCAGACAGGGGTAAGCTGGCGTGCTCCTATTCTGCAGTGTGTTTGTTGGGGTTGTGTCTTACCTGTCATGATTTTGGTGGCTCTTCATGTCCTGAGCATGTGGCACATTTAATTCTTTGCTTTGAAGGTGTTGTTTATAAATTCCGCACTGAGTAAAATTGCTTTGGGAGCTCAGGTGACATGAACAAATGGCTCTGCAGAGCTTGGCTTTCCTCAGTGCAACAATTATTCATCCATAGCCAAGAATTCCTGGCCCTCAGGCACGGGATTGATGCGTGCAAACTAGCCAAAGCATTTGATTTTATAAGTTAAATTTTCTCTCCTAACACTTGCACAATTGTTTGACTCTTTCTTAGGGAAGTCAAGTTCATTTAATACTGATTTTTTGCCTCATCTGTTCTGCTTGATCCTTCTACAGGTTATTTTTTAACACTGTAAATACTTTGGATTACTGATTATCTGAAAGACATTAGAGAAAATAAATTTATCTAGTCATGTTGATTTGTTTCTTTTTAGGTATTGAATACCTACTGTAAATCTAAAAGAACTACAGAAGTATTTTTAGTGTTGTTCTTTAATCACTTTTGTGTGAAATATGATTTTGAACTAAAAGTTTTCTTGGATATATTTTGCTTTACTGATGAAGAAGCCGAAGCTTAGTTTTTGAGACTGTTCAGTTATAAACTGCTTAGGTATTACTGAAATTTTGTCAGTGTTGCTACTAATAAGCAGAATTTAGAAACTCAGATACTAAAGAGTGACCGTTTCTCTGTGTACAGTATAGCACAGGCATGTAACTGCTTTTGTGTGTTATGTTAAGTGTTGACTAAAATAAAAAAGCTATTTTTTGTCTTAGAACCGAAGAAAAAAGTCCAAAGGGAAACAAAAGAAGGGAGAATTTGGGGAAGAAGGAAGAGAAGATTCGGGGGATGCAGGAAATGAGTCAGTCCTGGGAGCAGACATGCTGAAATTGCACTTGGGGGATGTGCAGAGCAGCCCTTGTCCCAATCCTCAGCCTCGTGCATCGGATGTGTCTGCTGGGAAGGATCCCCTGTCCTCACATTCCACGGGCTGGAAACGCATCAGCAGCAGCGAGTCGGAATATTCCGATGCCGAAGGTGGAATACAGAGCAAAGTGAGGTGATTGTTGTGCACATAAACATGAAAACATGGGGTCCATAAAACACTTCCATGGGATCCCATTTCTTAATGAAAACCGCTGAGGAAATCACTTTCCCTTTTGTTTTATGAGATGATACCAGAAAATTGAAGGCAGTCAGTGTATTGGCTTGGAAGTAACTTTGTTCTTCCTCTTCCTGTTCTTGGTCTAAAAGATTTGCTCTCACAGCCAGCCACTAATACAAGTGAAAGGGGAAGTCCATTCCTTCTCCCTGCTGTTTTCATTAATCTTTTTGTTTGTGTTTAAGGTCTTACCAAGCCAATGTTCGCCAAGGGGCTCTGGCCTGTTTCCTCTCCACTATAAAGTCAATAGAAAAGAGAGTTCTTTATGGCTACTGGTCAGCCTTTGTTCCTGATGCCCCCGGTATTGGCAGCCCCCAGTCTGTGTCCCTGATGACAATTGCTCTAAAGGACCCTTCTCCAAAGGTGAGGCACTTCTGAGGATAAAAATTGAGGAGAAACAATTTTTATCCTATTAATCTTATTAATCTTGTCTTCTCTGGCTTTCAGTAAGTATTGGGCTACTGTACCTGTGTTGCTTGGTCACTGTACCCCAATGAACAAATAGGAAGTATTGGCTAAGGAAACAAAGGATTTGTTCTGTATTGCATGAAGTTACGAAATAAAATAGTTGAATTTTCTCTTTCTAGAGAGGATTTCATACATTTTAAAATTCTCCATCTGCTCAGAGGAGGTGTTAAAAGGTAACAGAAATGATTTATCATTTCAGACACGTGCCTGTGCTCTTCAAGTCCTCTCAGCCTTCCTGGAAGGTTCTAAGCAGTTCCTCTCTGTGGCTGAAGATGCCAATGACCACAAGAGAGCTTTTACTCCCTTCTCTGTCACAATTGCTTCCAGCATCCGGGAGCTGCACCGCTGCCTGCTGCTGGCCCTGGTGGCAGAGTCCTCTTCTCAGACACTGACACAGATAGTCAAGGTAACCGCACTGCAAGTGGGCCGCACGCTCCCGGGGGGTGACATTGGTCTCTGCATGAAGTCCTGAAGAAGGATTGCACAGAATTGCTGTTGAGGAATGAGGTGGTGGTGGGAAACAGATCTTTGCCATCTCACAAGGCTTCCTTGACTGAATCGTCCTACAGAGCCATGGAATCACAGAATGGTTGGGGTTGGAAGGGACCTTAAAGATCGCCTTGTTTCACCTCCTGCTGAACAGGGGGTGAGGATAGGGATGCCTCCCACTAGACCAAGTTCCTCAGAGCTCCATCCAGAATTCCAGGGTTTCTTTTCTCTCCAGCACAGTTTTCTTTTTTTCTGCATTTCTTTAGTCTTTTTGGAGTTGAATGAACCCATAAAATGATTCTGAAGGCTCACCTTGACTTTAAAACTGGAATCCAAATGAACAAAATATTCCTTCAGTGGGTTATCAAAATTCTTGGTCTTTATGCCACATCGCAGTAGTTAATCCTTGTTCTTAGGAGCCAAATTTGTATCCAGTGTTCACACAGCAGATAATTGGGGTATTTTTTTTCAGGTGCCCTCAGATAATGAGCTGTCTGAGCGACCTAAATTACAAATGTAAAAGCAGACCTGTTGGAGGCCAGGCTGACATTGTAACCAGCACCTTTCCCTGTGTTTCAGTGCCTTGCAAACTTGGTTTCCAATGCACCCTACAGCCGACTGAAGCCCGGGCTGCTCACCAGGGTGTGGAACCAGATCAAGCCCTACATCTCTCACAAAGGTTTGCATTCTCTCTCTGTTATATTCCTCCTCTGCGCTTCATAAATTCACAATTCAATAGCAATGGCTGTTTATATATTATAACCTGTCTTGTCTGAGATTCTGATGGAGTTTTTTTTGCTTCTTCTTCCCCCACCGTTGTCCCTTGCAGATGTTAATGTTCGAGTTTCCAGCCTCACGTTGTTGGGGGCAATAGTTTCTGTCCAGGCACCTTTGCCAGAGGTGCAGCTGCTCCTGCAGCAGCCCAGCTCGTCAGGGCTGAGCAGCAGTGGCAGCACAACCCCTCGGCGCTTCAGCTCCTCTGAGCAGTGGAGGAAAGCGCTGTCCTCGGCAGGGGAAAGCCCTCTGGACAATCCAGCAGATTGTGCCCCTCCGGAGCCGTGCTGGCTGCTCCGCCTGTGTGTCTCCATCATCGTCCTGCCCCGGGAGGATTCCTGCTCCGACAGCGACGCCAACTTCCCGTCCCTGTCCAGCGTCTACGAGCCGTGTCCCCTGCGGCTGGAGTCCCTGCAGGTGGGATGGCTGCACAGGGAGCTTGGCTCAGCACCCAGCTGCCTCCCTGAGCTGTGGGTTCCCTTTGCTCCCTGCTCTCTCAGGGGCATTTAGGCTGAGGTGTTTCCTGGCGCAGTGGGGCTGAGCTGTTGTGCCTCAAACATTTTGATTTTGTGGCCACGGCATGACTGTCCCACAGCAAACCTGCTGCAGCGAGTTCAGCTGCCTGTGATTTTTATCTTCGGGATTTTAAAATATTATTTGGGGGTGTGTGCTGCCAGACTATGAGCCTTCCCCGTGAAAACTACTCCAGACAGAATCCAAATTAAAGTTTTGGTGGAAAACAGTGAGGAAGAGCCCTGCAGTCAGAGAACAGTCTGCAGGGAGTTATGGAATTACTCAAGGAATGCCTGTGGATGTTGAGGCTTGGCGTTGTTTTAATTCATGTATCCACAGCAGAGAGTAAGATTTTGTAACATACATCCCAAGAAGTCTCACTTTTTTTCTGGAACGATAAATATTTGTTAAATCCAGCTTCACAGAAGGCAGCCAGCAGTGTTACAGGAGGTACAGAATGTCTTGCTCTTAGTTTTTTTGGCTACAGGAGCACTCACAGTAAATAATTCATGGTGTTGCTACCTGATAGTGCTTCTGTGGCTCCTCTTTGAACAAGATAATGGAACAGGGAGGCTTTTAATCACCTCTGGTATTCTAGAAGTTGTGCTGCAAAGTGTATCTGTTACATCAGAGTTCAGTATATGGTGCCAGGGTTGATTAGCCCATTACCATCCTTTCTGTCTGTATTTGGGTATTTTGGGTAAACAGAAGGAAAAGGTGCTGAATGGCATTTCTTTTGTGTGTGTTTAGGTGTTGGCTCTTCTTGTGAAAGGTTATTTCCCTATGGCTCAGAGCTATTTTCTCGAGCTTGGAGAAGTGGCTTGCAGATGCATGGAAGAAATGGATCCATCCATTCAGCTTCATGGAGCCAAAGTAAGAGCAGGAGCAACATCAACATCGTTTTACCAAGTCAGTTTTATCTGTCTGTGTGCTTTGCAAATGCAGATGAGTGGTGATGAATATTCAGAGCATCTGTGTGTGTGATGTAGAAATGCAGTACCCTGGCACTTCGAGAAGTGCACCTTCAGCTTCCACTCCTGAAGTCTCAGCAGAATTTTGTTGCTCTGCTGAGTCACCAGGAAGCTTGGGAAATGCAAGGACTACAACACTGGTCCTTCCCTGACTGAGCATCAGCTGGTGCAGGGACTGTACTCTGTGACTCAAAGATTTCCTCTTTGTGCAGTAATTTGTTATGCTGTTCTAGCTGGAGACTTCATGTAGGAAAAGCTTTTCCTCTAATTTCAGTACTAGCAGGGACAGAACAGTCCAAACCCTCATTGAATCTTTTATTTTTTGTTCCCTGGGTGAGTAGATGCACTCCTAGGTGAAGGTTTTGTAGTTCCATGGTCCTTGAGTCATCCCTGATGAAAGCCCTCCTTGCTTTTTGTTCTTTGTAGCTTCTGGAGGAGCTGGGCACAGGTGTCCTGCAGCAGCACAAACCCGACTCCCCCACTGCCCCTGAGCAGAGGGTGCCTGTCAGCATGGTAAGTGTGAGATTCACCTCGCTGAGCTCCTTCCTCGGCCTCTGCAAAATCACTGGCACAGACACAGATAAATAATTGCAGGGAGGCAGGAAGGCACTCAGACTGCGGCTCTGTGGATGCCAATATGGACAGTTTTTGTAGGCTTCCTGCAGTAATTTGGCAATTCTTCTTGACTGTAGACAGATGTGTTGGGTTTTATTTCTTTTACCTGATGTTAACTCACGTCTTTGCCTCTCCCCAACGCTTGCAGCCTGCTGTAGCTCAGAGAGCTGGAAGAGCAGCATTCATTTTGTGTGTCATTACCGCTGCATAAAACTTTCAGAATGTTGGTGAATTTGCAGTGTTAAAGAGCCAATCTACATTTTCTGGCTGCTCACAAGTGCAGAGAGAGTGGCCAGAGCCACAATATATGTGAATTCAGAAAAATTCATTACCTATTTGTTGGCTAAGTTTGCAGAAGCTGAGCAATATAGGCCTGTTTATGTCTTGCTTCTGTGAACAGAAGGCAAGCTTAAAAATTGCTTTGGCTTATGCTGAGTTTGGAGCCTACAAGACAGGAAATGTGTTCAGTAGCATCAGGTTCCTGTTATTTGCTATGAATGTAAATTGTCAGGCAAATGAAAACAGTCAGCTGTGTGGAATCAGGAGTGGGATTGCAACTCTATTTAATGCAGTTTAAATTTGAGGGTGTGTGGCCTTGAGAAGGAAACAAACAGAACTCAGTGAACAACTACTTGATAGCAGTACTAAAATGTCTTTTAAATGTTTCTGAATGCTGAGTATTTTAGGCTCCAAACAATTGTAACGCCTTCTATGTGTGATTATGCTCCCTGCTGTAAGTATTTCTTAAAGGTGATCATCTTTAAGACAAGAACGTAGGCGTATCTGCTGAGTTTAAAGGATAAACTTGGCTGCTTCTCCTGCAGGTTGTGACTTTCTGGACGATGATGTTAAATGGGCCTTTACCTGGCACTCTGCAGAACTCTCCCCATGCCACGCTCCAGACAAGTGCCTGTGATGCCCTGTCCTCTATCTTACCAGAGGCCTTCAGCCTTCTGCAGGTGAGAGAGCACACCTTTAAACCTGGTGGTTTTACCTCTGAGGCTTTGTCCTTGTCCACCAGATTACAGCAGAGTAATGCCTTTTAAAACTTACCAGGAGAAAGTAAAGAAACCTTACAGAAACCTTACAGAATTTTTTTCTTTACATTCTGAACACTGTGACTGTTGAAGGCTAGAAAAGGCAATGTTGGGAGTAATTAGCCTGTGAGAACAATTGAACTGTGGGTCACAGCAGCTGTTTGGCCCTGCCGTGAATACCCAACCTTGGCAATGATGCACAGGAGATGGAGGACAAGAATTTCATGGCATGAGGGAGGGGTGGGTGAGGGATTGTTATTCTGTTGGTTAATTCTTTGAAGAGCCAGCTGAGCCAACAGCCAGGGCCTGATGTTGTGCACCCATTTGCATGCATGTTTTTCCCTTTGCGGCATGAGATATGCTTTCAAACATGAAAGCCTTGGCAGTGGATCCCCCCTGCATTGTGCAGCTCCTTCTGTGTCACTGTGCCCTTGCTGGGGAGTGCTCTGCCAGATCTCATTTGCCCAGGAATTGCTGGTCCAGCAGTATCTCTGGAATTCTCCAAGTACAGCGTGTACTTCATCGCCCTGCACTTTGATCCCCTCCACTCTCCTGTCTCTGTGGCCAAGTGGGGTCAAGTCAGTGCCCACTGTGACCTTCTGTCATGGGCTGGTGAGCTGACAACCTGCCCAGGCCGAGCTCACGCTGCCTGTCCTGGGTGACGAAGGGCCGGGAGGGAAGGAAGGCAAAGCAGCCCATCCTCTCTGTGTTCTCTGATGGGCCACTGCCTTTGCTTTGCATGACAGTTCATATTTTGGTTTTCTTCGGGGTCTCACCTAACAGCACTGAGATCCTGAGTGCTGGGAGCAGTCTCGTTCCCTGGGTGGGCTCCTGAAACACCTCCCAGGAGAGCACACTGAGTGGAAACCCCTTCAGATTTTCAGCGTGTTTGTGTGTCCCTGTGTGACAGAGCTGTCCTCAGTGTCCCCACGCTGCTCCTCGTTGCAGGGTGACCAGCAGATCCTGTGTGTCACGCTGCTGCTTGGCCTGAACCACAGCGAGAACCCCCTGGTGAAAGCTGCTGCTGCCCGTGCCCTGGGAGTCTACATCCTCTTCCCGTGCCTCAGGCAGGTCAGAGCCAGCCCGTTCCCTTCTTCTGAGCTGTTTTATAATGGGTTTGATGAGCCATGAGACATGGATTCTTTCGAAATTAATTCACTTTACTCTTGGTCTGTAGTGTATTTATAATTTTCCTTCCTGGCTCCAGACTTGCTCTTGCCTTTCGTGTGGGAGCAGAATCAGTGCAGCTTGAAGTGAGGTGGAGCAGAGGTGAGAGGAAAGGGAGGGAGGCAGGACCTTCCCAAGCTCTCGGGGATGGAAGCTGGAGTGGTTAGGCTGGCGCAGAGGAGCTGCAAGAGGTGAGGTGGAGCTGGGATGAAGGGAACAGCTGTACAGCTCTGTGGAGTTTAATGTTGGACTTGATCTTTGAGGTCTTCTCCAACCTTCACAATTTATGATTTTAACAAGTTTTTAATGTGAAATCTTCAGTTCTGCTTAAAACTAAGAAATAAAGCTTATTTAGTGAAAACAAGCTGTTTTTTTTCCTACAAAATATCATCCTAGCATGGCTGAGCTGGAAGATTAGTTTTTACAATTTAACCTTAAGTGAATGATTGTAATAAAAAAAAAGCAGTAGCTGATTTTGGAGTTTAATTCCAAAATATTTTGAAAGAAAATCCTTTACCACAGGCATGTAATGTGCCATAGAAGAGAAGATTAGGCAGCTCAACAGGGAGTTTGGAGAAGCAATTACTTTAAGAGTGGGATTTTGTGAGTTTAAGGTTGTCAGTCCATGTAATTATGTTAAAATCCAAAGTAACTAAAGCACCAATTGGAATTTAATAATACATTGAAGCTTTTCAGCAGCAGCCACCCAAGAGTGGTGGACTTGGTCAGCATTCAGGCTTGGACTGTTAATTAAAGGTCAGGCAGAGCTGCAGAGAGCACCATGAGCTCATTAAAAGGTGTCACCTGGAAGAGTAAATGAATGGAGCTGGTCTCTCTCTCATGTTCCCTGGAAAAGCCAGAATGTGGTACTAAGGAAATCACCTGCGTGTTGGGAACTTCGTAACCTTTCAGCAGTTTTTGCTTTGACAGGATGTGATGTTTGTGGCAGACACAGCAAATGCCATTCTGAATTCCCTCCATGACAAATCTCCCAACGTCCGTGCCAAGGCAGCCTGGTCCCTGGGCAACCTCACAGACACACTGATCATCAACATGTACGTGGCACACCCTGGCCCGGGTGACACCTCCCTGCCCCAGCCCAGAGTGTCAGACAGCCTCAGGCTGTGCCAGGGGAGCTCCAGGCCCCAGCAGGAGCAATTTGTTAATGGAAAGGGTGGTCAGGCATTGGCAGAGCTGCCTGGGGAGGTGCTGGAGTCTCCATCCCTGGAGGTGACCATGGAATGACAGATGTGGCACTTGGTGCTCTGGGCTGGGGACGCGGTGGGGATTGGTTGGACTCGATGGGCTGGGGAGGGCTTTTCCAACCAAAAGGATTCTGTGATTCTTAACATCAAAGAAAGCCGAAACTTGGCTTGGATCCTTCTTTTTAACCGCCCTTTGCCTGTGTGTCTGCCGGTGTGTGATACTGTTTGAGCATCTTGGATCCATGTGGGGACACCTCCCACTATCCCAGGGTGCTCCGAGCCCCATCCAGCCTGGCCTTGGACACTTCCAGGGATGGGGCAGCCACAGCTTCTCTGGCCACCCTCATAGAGAAGTTTTCTACTTAGTGTGAAGCCATTCCCCCATGTCCTGTCATTCTAAAGAGAGACTCTTTAAAACTTTTCACTTTTCCATACCTTCTGTGTTGCTTGGTGTAATTACATGGTTCCTTTACTTTCAACATAACACAGAAGTAAAATTAATAAATATTTAACCCTTCCTCAAGCCAAAGAGTGAGGGAAGCCCAACCTACTGTTACATTTTTAACAGGAAAATAGTTGTCATATATTCCTTCTGCAGGAGTTCCCCTGAGCAATTCCTTGCCCTCTGTTTTTTATTACAGTCTTAACCATTGCTAACCAGCTTTCTTGCATTGATAGTTTGGTTTTAAATTAATAAACATAGTGGTCACATGCAGAAAGCTCTGCCTTACATATTAGCCTTCTAAAGACTGAAGGTTGATCGTTCCTGGGCCTTTATAAAGGGTTGTATCACATCTTTGGGGATGGGGCCGCTGAGCTGGGTGTTCACAGGATGATTCTCCTGCCAGGGAAACCATGGGACAAAGCTTCCAGGAGGAACTTTCTGATCTGCTGCTGCTGAAATTGTTACGGTCTGCGACGGAAGCGTCCAAGGACAGGGACAAGGTAAGAATGAGGGGAAGGAGGGTGGCGTTGGTGTCATTAACTCCTGCATTTTAAAAAAAAAAAAAGGGAAAAAGGCACCAATTACTTTGGGTCTCTCTGCCCCAATGTTTGGGGGGAGCTGCAGCTCAGATCCTCCCCTGAGGGCTGTGTTCCGAGGTTTGCTGTGTTGTTTGAACTGCAGGGAATCTGACTGGGCTTTTCCGCAGTGCAGGGCTTTTTGGTTTGGTTTGTGGCCATTTGCAGAGAGTGATCTTTCTGGTGCCATTTAGGAAGACACTGTGTGATTCCAGCTCTGCTCCTTGCTGGCTCTGAGACGATTCAAAGCAGGCTTGACAAGCCCCGCCAATAACCCGAAAACTGGCGAGGTGTTTGTGTGTTCCAGGTAAAGAGCAATGCCGTCCGAGCCCTGGGGAATGTGCTCCATTTCCTGCAGCCCTGCCACGTGGCCAACCCCCGCTTCAGGGAGGCCATCGAGGAGTCCCTGCAGGCCCTGATTGCCACGGTGGGCAGCGAGGCCACCATGAAGGTGCGCTGGAACGCGTGCTACGCGCTGGGGAACGTGTTCAAGAACCCTGCCCTGCCTCTCGGTGAGAGCCTGCTGCCCTTCCCTGGGCTGCCTCGGCACGGTGGCGCTGAGCAGACCCTGTCTGTGCTAAAGGGGTGCAGAAAAAGGGGGGAAGCCAACGGAGCTGAGTCCTGCTGCCTGAGCTTTCCCAGGACTCTTCCCAGTGGAGCAGACTCAGCTCCTGCCAGTGCCAGGGCAGGTGGAACTGCTGTGTTCATTGGATCTGCTGTGGTAGAGAAGGGTGTGAGGATAGGATTGTAAATGTCAAATGTCCTCATGTAAAACTCTAGAAGATAAACTGTTTTAACTCATATTTCATTTCATAACCCCTGATTCCCTCATTTAAACCACAATAAATTCAATTAATATCAGCCTATTAAATATTTAGGAGACATTTATAGTTTTGCATATTTTGGCTGATTAAAAAGGGAGTTTTTTGGTTGTTTTTTTCAGGAGAGGCTCCTTGGGCCACTCAAGCTTTCAGTGCCCTTTCCTCTGTAGTCAAGTCCTGCAAGAACTTCAAAGTGCGAATCAAGTCAGCCATGGCCCTGTCCATCCCCAGCAGGAGGGAATGCTACGGCTCCACGGAGCAGTTCTGCCAAATCTGGAGTGCCTTGGTGGTGGCCCTGCAGAGGAGTGAGGACACCGAGGACTTCCTGGAGTTCAAGTACAGCTCCAGCCTCAGGACCCAGATCTGCCAGGCTCTGCTGCACCTGCTGCGGCTGGCGAGGAGCACGGACCTGCCCCTCATCGGGGGCACCCTCAGGGACCACGGGGAGGCCATCAAACCCTACGTCCTGCAGTACCTGAGGTCCTCAGGGGAGGAGAACGAGGCGGGAGTGCACACGGACGTGGGTGAGAGGGAGAGAGGATTGCAGGGAGCCATCGACCATCTCAGTGGCATAGAGAGGGAGCTGCAGGGCAAGGCGAGGGTCAGAGTGTCCCTGTACCTCGAGGATGTCCTGACAAACCACACCAACGCCACGGAGCTAACAGAGGCTTGAAGGAAATGCCCATTTCAGTGACCAAAACTGCCACAGGGAGCATCGACCTGTGTTCCCTTGCACAGGGCATCCAGAGGAAAAGTTTCCTGCTGCTGATACTGAATATTTTATTTCAGACTTTATTAATAATGTCTGATAAAAAAGACTCTAGGAATTAATTTTTATATTATTATTATTATTTTTTATTGTGTTTGGTGAACTCTGCCACTGCCCTCCCTGGGGTTGGTTTGTGCACTTCGCTGTCGCCACTTGGAAAACAAATGCCTTTTCCTTCTCTGTGTGTTTTATAAAGCTGCCTGTTCCATCAGCTTATCTCAAAGCATTTTGTTCCTATTGCTGCAGGATCCAGAATCATGTTTGTAAAGCAGGGGGCTGGAAGAATTTTGTTTTTCAGAGCACTGCAAATGTTGTCACTCTTGTGTTCCTGCAATAAACCCAAATATGCCAATATTTGAAGAAGAGCTTAGAGCAAACAGCCTTTGCCTTTACCTGTCTGTGTTCCCGGTGTTGTACACCTGGCCTGTGCCTCCCTGCTGCCTCCACTCATCCTGTCTTCTAAAAAACTCCGAATTCCTTGTTTCCAGGTGGATGATACCATGCTGCCTAAGCCAGAAAATTCAAAGTAGGTTCTCCAAGGCTGGAATTTTGGCTCTTCAGGCACCTCAGTGGGAGGTGCAGTGATGTTCTATCAGCACATGGATTCGTTTCTGATTCTGGAGTTCTGTCCCCTTCCCATTCCTTCCTGTGGTGTTCCCTACTCTGTGTTTGCTCTGTGCTTACTCTGCTGATAGCCGGGGGAGCACTGAGCTCTTTAATGTTGCTGGGGACAAATCAGCGCCTCCAGGAATGAGCAGGGCTCTGGGGCACTCAGAGTTAAGTGCCTGCTGTCCTAACCCCGGGCTGGATGTTTGAACAGAGCTCAGGGCAAGCCCTGCCTGTTGTAAAACCTCGGGGGGATACAAAATTCATCTGCTTTGTTCTTCCACCCTCACTGCTGGTTTCACCAGGCTTCGAGTGCTGAGAGTATCCGAAACTTCCTGGAGTCGTGGAGCCTTTTTTGCTGGATGGATGGGGCCAGTTCCCTGCCAGGGATGACTTCTCCTGCTCTACCAGCCTGGTGTGTGGTCAAGCTTGTGCCAGTGCTGGAAACACTGGGATGGAGGCAGAGCTGAGCATCCCTGCTGGGCCCTGCCCCGGCTCTGCTTCAAGTGACACATTTGCACTTCAGCTTCACTTGCTCCTTTTCTCTCTGGCTGCTGCACTTGTGCCTGTTCTGAGCCCATCTCTGAGCTCCCTCCCCTCAACCAAGCCTGTGTTTCTCCATGGCCACTGAATCACAGCTGTGCCTGGATTTCTTTCCCAAATTTGCAGCCTCCATCCTGTACCAGCTGGAATGCTGGCGCTGAGGCAGCTGTGGAACTTACAGGGTGTACCTGAGCTGGGTGTGCTCCAGCAGCCCCATCCGATGTCAGGGTGTTCTCTGGATGGAGGAATCCCTGTTTTTATGCACCCCAGGAAGCACGTGGGAGCTGCTGTGATTCCCAGTAGGGCATCACCCTTAGCTGACCCTCTGGGGACAAAGTGGTGTGGGGCCAGGGGAGCACGGAGAGGCAGGAGCTGGTGGAGCTAACTCCAGCCAGCATCTTGTGAAGCTGATAAACATCTCAGCACCTGCCTTCCCTCAGGAGCTGTATGGCACAGGGACATTGCTGGGGAGACAAACCAGGGGGCAGGTGTGGATAGGGAGGCGAAATTTCAGTTATGGGGTTCAGCTGTGCCTGGCCACAGCCATTTCTGCTGCTGGTGGCTGCAGCTGGGGGCACAGCAGAGGGAGCTGGGGCTGTGTTCTCCTGCGTGCTGCAGAGGTTAGTGATTTTCTATGTCCTTTCGGTGTCAGATGCTCTTTTGGTGCCTGGCAGAGCAGCGTGGGCTGCGTGTGTCCTGTGCCACCCTCGCCGCCAGCGAGAGCTGCAGGATTGGATTCAGCCTCTGTCCCCCAGGGCCTGGTGGGGCATGAGGTGCTCAGGGCTGGAGAAAGGCAGCACCTTCCCCACCCCGGCCAAGGTTTTATTGTACTGCCTCTTTATTGTTGTGTTTACAAGCCAGGCTCTTTATAGGTTTTCCTATGAATAGTTCCAAGGAGAAGGTAATTACCTTATCACATGCAGGATGATTTATAGCCAAGGTGGCAAGGGACATTCAAGCTCCACATCGGCTCCGTTTGAAAGACAATCCGCCTGTTCTTCCGCGGGGTCACTGGGTGGGGAAAACAAAAGGGCTTTAGTGCCCGGCCTGCTCCCAGCCCGGGGATGTCTCCCGCGGCCGAGCAGCCCCCGAGGGAGCTTTTCCCGGGGCTCGCTGCCCACCTGCAGCTCCGTGGGTGCCCCTGGAGCCACCCGGGGTGGGCTGTGCCCTGGGCAGGCCCGCAAGGAGCCACCCCAGCGGGTCACTCACAGCGTCCCTGGGGGCTCTTAAACACCCCCTCGCCTGCACCGAGCGATTTCGATTGTTATTTTGATTTTTAAATTAATTTTTTCCTTCCCTCCAACAACTCTCTGTATAACCGGGGAGCAAAGACAGTGATTTCCCGGTGACCCTGCGGCTGTTGCGCCCTGAGCATCCCCGGGAGCGGCTGCATTTTAACCCCGGGAGCATCCCCGGGAGCATCGCCGGTCGCGGACCCGGTCCCCGCGCCACGAGGTGGCACCACGTCCCCGGGCACGGCGGCGACAGCGCCGCGGGGTCCCCCTGCTGGGGTCCGGTTGTCCCCTCGGTGCCACCAGCCCCGGGAGGGTCCCGCGGCTCCCCCAGCCCCGCCGCAGCGCCGGGATCCGAGCGGTGCCGGGATCCGAGCGGTGCCGGGAGCCGAGCGGTGCCGGGATCCGAGCGGTGCCGGGAGCCGAGCGGTGCCGGGATCCGAGCGGTGCCGGGAGCCGAGCGGTGCCGGCACAGTGCGTCCCCCGCGAGGAAAACGGAGCGTTTCCCTGCCGGGCCGGTGGTTTTGGCCCCGGGGATGCGGTGCCGGCGGTGTCAGTGACATCGCCCTGTGCAATGGGGTGGCGAAGGCAGGGGTGACTTCCAGTGGCAGGGTCAGAGGGAAGAGGCTGCTCCTCGGTTCATGCCTGCTGTCTCTGCCATAAAAAATGGCTCCGCGCTATCTCGCAGGCCGTCCCTCCCTGGGACCCGCTAATCCGGTGATTTTTATCCTGTCTGTTTTCCTTTGCTCCCCTCTGCGCCCTCCCGGCGCTCCCCCCCGGGCGGCTCCGGGGTCGCCGCTGATGGATGGAGCCGGCAGGAGGAGGAGGCGGCCGGCGAGGGGATTTGGGCACAGCCCGACCCTCGGTGGCCTGGCCTGGCTGTCACACCGCCCTGGCTGTCATACCGGCCTGGCTGTCACATCACCCAGGCTGTCACACCGCCCTGGCTCCCAGGCCACGCCGTTCCCCATGGCAGGAGGGTTCCCGGCAGGAGGGGTGTGGGCAAGGAGGGAAGGAGTGTGGAAGAGAACTTGGGCACCCCAAGGCTCTGGGCACTGCAGTGGGGATGGGGACAGAGATTCTAGAGGGGCTTGGAGAGCCCTGAGGAGCAGGATTGTCACTTGGTCATCCTGTGCCACCCCTGGGGACAGGGAGCCCACGCTGCTCCGGGGGGGTCCTCTGGCTCCCCGGGAGCCCAGACTGGTATTTCAGTCTAGACGTGCTGGTATTTTTCAGTCCAGCAGATTTCCTTGACGGCCCGGCGGTGCAGCAGGGCCACGCTGGCACGCTCGGCACGCTGGCACGGTGGCAGCTGCAGGCTGGGGGTTCCCATGGGGCACGGGGGGCACAGCCCGGGCGGGAGCCCTGCCAAAGGTGATGTGCCCACTCCCCGCTCCTGGAGCGCCAGGAGAAACGTTTGCACTGGAATGGGAGGGAAAACTCTGTGGAACTCAAAATTTGCTCATAAAGCCGGGCTTGCCGGGTGGGAGACTTGCCACATCTTGCTCGGGTGCTGCCCACATGCGGAGGGCTGCGATGGGCTGGGCGATTGAACAGCCACCCCATTGCACTGCCCCTGTGTGCTCCTGTGCGCCAGGGTCGGGCTGGGTACAGATTTTGGGGGGCGACCGGCTCGGTGCCACTGGAAACAGTGCCGTGCCTCGGCTCAGTCCCCTGGACGCTGCCAGCTCTGCGCTGGTGCTTTCCCCAGGCCACCTGCCCTGGCAGTGCACCTCTGCGTGCCGCCCATCCCGTGGGGACCCGTCCCACGACTGCCGGGGGACAAAGGCAGCTTTCAGGGCCCCGGCCGTGCTTGGGCGGCCTCGGAGATGTGTGAAATTCGGCTTTGGCCCAGCTCCTTCCTGGAGCGGAACTGTTCTCAGCGAAACCGTCCCCACCACCCGCCCTAATGGCTTTTCTCTGTGCGCCCGCATTAATGAACGCGAGGCCCAGCCTAATCGGGGGGAAGCCATGCAAGTAATTGCTTGAATTTTTAATTCGGGGTTATGATAGGGGAATCAAAGTCACACGGCAGCGCTGAGGCCGCCTGCGGCTCCGCACCATTGACTCCTGCAATTTGCTTTTGATTTTTGCCCTCCCGGCTCCCCCCACGGCCCAGTGGGGACCCCGCTGGGGGCCGGGGCTGGACCCTTCCAGGGAGGGCACCCAGTGCAGAGAAATGAGCTTGGAGTGGGGGTCTCACCTGTGCCAGGGGCTGGGGTGAGCTCTGGGGGGGCTCTTGCCACAGGTGGGAAAGTTGTTGCCAACCTCCAACAGCATTTCCTTGCTCCAAAACCCCTCTTCCACCTGCACCTTGCTGCGCTCCCTGTGCAGAGCTGGATTTTACTTCTCTTGGAAATTTTTTAATTTCTCTGGTTCCATTGTGGCAGCTCTTGCCCTCAGTGTGGGCAGCCAGCAGTGGGGGCCCCCTGCACAGAGCGTGCCTGGTGCCACCATCATCACACCAAGGCGCGAGTGACACAGACAGACACCCACAGCCATGGGGTGACACGTGGGACGGTGGGGCTGGCCAGGGTTTGGGTTGGGGTATCTCTGTAGTGCAGCTGGCACTGAAGCTGCCCCAAATTTGGGACCCCTGTCCTCGGGGGGAGCTCCTCCAGCCCGAGCATCCCCTGAGCCTTGGCACAGACCACGCTGCTTTTGTTTTCCCAGAAAACAACCCCACCTCCGCGCCGGTTCCAGCTCGCTTCCCTCCTCTTTGTCTTAAAATTCATAAAGAGTCAGAGGACGCGCGGCAAAGCAGAATGGCATCCGTGCAATGCCTGCCCCTGTGGGGACACGGTGGCCGGCAGGGCCACCCCTGCCTGGGACCGCGGTGCAACAGGAGCTGTCGGGCTGGTGCCACGCTCGCCATCGGGCACGGCCACGCGTGGGACGGTCCCCGCGGGCACTGGGCAGCCCAGCTCCGCTCGGGGACCCACCGCCCACCCGGCTGTGCCCCGTGACCCCGTGTTTGGGGTTTGGGCCGCTGTTGTGGTGTTCCTTGTGCCGCGATTCCACGGGCAGATAGCATTGTTTGCCCTGACACGTAAGCCAGTGACAACCTGCAGGAGCTCTGGCATGGATTCCGAGCGCTCTCCCGGCCTGCCCCGCTTCCAGCGCCTTTTTATAGCCCAGCAGAACTTGTTTTGCTGTGGCAGCGAAGCAGAACCTGAGCTGAGCGTGAGCCGGAGCTGCGGGGGGACGTGTGTGTGGCTCACGGTGGGTGCTGGTCACGTCCGCAGCCCTGCAGCCCCCAACGCCCCGCAGAGGGTCCCTGCTCCCCCAGCGCTGCCCTTGGCCCCAGAGCTGGGGAGCTCCAGAGAGGCCCCGAGGCTCTGAAAATGAGGGATCTGAGGTTTTGGGGTGTCCCAGAGCGGGCTGGGGACACACTGCTGGGGAGGGGACATGGTGGACAGGCCACCAGAGAGAAGGGCACATTGTCATGGCCATGGGCAGGGGACGAGCTGAGGTGGTCCTGAGCCCCACTGCCTGTCCCCTGGCAGAGTAAGGGGACACTGAGCAGCCCCAGCAGAGTCCCACCTGTAGGTGAGGAGCCACCAGCCCCCCTGTGCCCCCAGAGCAGCAGAGCCTTTGCACAGGACAGGAGGCGAAGACGGATTATGAAAGTGTTTCTTTGCTTTGCTTTTGAGAAAGGAGAACTTCAAAGGGGCCATTTATCACCAGACAAAGAGAGTCGCGAGTTATTTGCAAAGTGTAAGGGAGAAACATTAATTATCGGCGTGACAGACAAACGCTGCTGCCGGGTGTCCTCCTGCCCACCCTGCGCCTCGGTGCAGCACGTCCAGGGTGGCTCCTGTCCCTCCCTCCCGGCCGCAGCTCCTGCCTCATCTCCTCCACCTGTGCCAGGTGGACCTGCGGGGCTCCGGGTGCGGGCACTGGGCTGATGGCTGTCCCCAAAAGGATGGATGTCCCCAGGATCCGTGCACCCACATGGCTAGAGGGGCAGCACAGGTGTTCCCTGTTGTGTCCCCAGTGCTGACACTGCTGCCAGCACAGCTCACCTGGTGCCGGTGCTGCCTGAGGGCTCCTGTGGGGTGAGACTGGACATTGTGGATGCCTGATGGGGATAAATCCATCCCCTGCAAGGCTGAACAGCCCCGGAGCATCTCCTCCCAGATGATGCCCAGGCTTGGAGCACGGGCACGCGGGTGGAAGGAGAGTCATTTGCACGCTACAGTCTCAGTGACAGCTTGGCCATGTCCCTTCCCTGGGAGCTGAGCAGGCTGTGCAGCACAGCTGTGTTGGGGTGTCTTTGGGGTGTCTGTGGGGTGTCTGTGGGGTCTCTGTGCTGGGGACTGCGGGGACAGGGACACGGGCAGCAGGGCTCAGCCCAGAGCTGGGGCACCACACCCTTATGGCTGAGCCTCTCTCTCAGAAACTGCAGAGGGAGAGCCATGGCCCTGTCCATGATCTGGGAGGGAGAAGACACGGAAAAAGATCATTTGCATCCCATGCCCAAGTGCCAACAGACCTGACTGCCCTGCAGGGTGAAAGTGGCACCTCTGTGGCGCTGGAGGCTGTGGATGTTGGGGTGCTGGGGTGCGAGGGCTCCCTGGGGCCCTCTGAGCGAGCCCCGCGCGGGGCGGGCAGCTCTTCCTTTCATGTCTGATCCCTCCTGAAACCACAGCTTCCCTTCGCCCCGCGCGGGGATCAACCGCGGGTCATATTTAATAAAGGTGGGGATGGGAGAAGGCTTCAAAACATTACATCACCTCGGTGTGGGGGAGGCGGAGGCAGGCAGGGAATGCAAAAATCTCAGCGCAAGTGGGGGCAGAGGAGAAAAAATCTCCGTGAGGGGGTTTAATGGGCCTGTTTTGGTGGGAACTCTCTTGCCCACTGCCCGCGAGGTCAGAGGCGGTGTCTGCACGCGCTCAGGCATTAAATGAAACCGTAAGGAAAAAATGAGAGGCAGATACGAAATGCGTAAGCGCGTCTGTGGCAGAAATCCCCCGGTGCCGTGCCCGCCCTGGTGGCTCACAGGAAAAGTCCCAGCAGTGCTCCGTGGCCCCCGTGTTCCCGCTCTGCCCGGTGCGAGGGTGGGCACGAGGCCGGCCAGGACAGGACAGAGGGGTGCCCTGGCACCGGGGCCTGTGCCGGAGGCACAGAGCTGTGCGGTGCCAGGAGCAAAGTCCCCGAGCCGCGAGCTGTGCCCGAGGCTGACCCCGCGCTGGCCCTGCGGTGGCGGCTGGCACCGATGGCCTCGCTGCCACCCGGGAGCTGCAGCCTGGCTCAGGGCAAACACTGCCGGCCCCGGTGTGGTGCTGGAGGTTGTGGCCACGGGTATGGGATTGCCCGGACCAGGCAGTTGCAGGGTTGGGTTATTCCCTCCTTGTGGACACTGCGAAGGGATGGGCTGCTGGTGTGGCCCTGGAGTCTCTGAGGCCATGGGGAGCGGGAGGCGAGGCCACTCCAGCCCGGGGAGCTGCTGACCAGCGCGGGCTGGCTGCAAACCAGGTGGCTTCGGAGGGTTGAGGGGCAGAGCAGAGCATGCTCAGCTTGCAAAAACTCTGGCGGTGCAGCCGCCCTGCATTCCCAGCCGCAGTCCCCTCCCGCCGAAAGCTCGGGCTGATGCTCCTGCCAGGCTGGTGCTGGGAAACTATGTGCTCCCAGCCCCGCGGGGCACCCACCGGCCCCCCGAGCCGTAATGACCACGCTCTTCTGCTGAGAGGAGTTAATGAGCTGTGCCGGACAACGATGGGAAAAGGCCGCTTGCAGTGAGGCTCCTGACATCGCTCAGAGGAGCGGGGCGTGGAGGAAAGGGGAAGAGCAACGGGGTGAGAGAGATGGACCAGAAAACGATATCCACTTCATTAGCCAGGTGGTTCCAAATGTGTGGAAACAGGACAAGGTCCAGGGCACCCACTGTGACAGAACATTATTATCATGCGATGCCATGAAGCCTGTGCAAAGACCAAGTCAAAGCTCACCAGCCCACTTGAAAGGGAAAGGGGACCTTCTGGAACGGGAGCCAGGCTGTTCCCAGGCTGTTCCCAGGGTGGGGGTGTCACAGCCCGTGCCGGGGGGTCTGGGCGCTCAGCCCGGCTCCTGCTCTCCCCTGGCACCTGCAGAGCCTCCCACAAACCGCCCTGGGCGGGAGCCTGGGAAGGGGCAGCGCTGGGAGCACAGCCTGGGGGGCACAGCGGCTGTGAGACACATCCTGGTGGCACTGGGTGGCTGCTGGAGGGGGGCAGAGGCTCTGCACAGCCCCCCAGCCCCGAGGGTGGGTGCTTTGGTGTCTCCCGCATCACCCAGGATCAGGGGAGCTTTGGGATGATCAGGGACCCACTGAAGGCTGTGAGCACCTATGGGTGCAGGGACCTGCTGAGCGCATGTCCCTCACCCTGACGGGTGGGAACGCCGGGCGGGGGGACACTCCCCACTGACCCAGTCCCTGCACCCCACAGAGCTTTGGGTGCTGGGCACAGCAGGCTGGGGCGCTGCTCGCCCTCCCAGAGGATTCTCGCGGTGCCAGACGGGTTTGAGGGAGCTGCCGTCGCCTCCCCAGCTCTGCAGCCCCAGCACGTGGGAGCAGAGCTGGGAATCTGCTCGGCTGGGCCAAGGGCTCCAGGCTGGGGCCAGGAAGGGGCTTTGGGGCATTTTTCAGTCCTCTCTTCTCTAGGCTGTGCTCAGCCTGTGCCCAAAGGGCAGGGGGGCTCCGAGAGGGCTGCGCTGCCATCCCAGCCCCGAGCTGCTTCTGTTCCACAGAGCAGGAATGGTTTTATGGATGTTCAGCTCCCACCAGCAGGCACAGGCTGTTTCCTGCCGAGCCGCGGGGCTTTTCCCTTCACTTTGCTCTGCCTGGCTCTGCAGGAAGCCACACTGCCACCAGCGCCCCGGGGTGTTTAACCGAGAGGGGACCCATGGCCAGCGGTGTCAGGGACCAGCGGCTGAGCTCCTGAGGGGCTCTGGGGCTGCATTTGGGGTCTGCCGTGGGTGCTGGTGGCTGGCAGGATTTTCTGTGTGTGTTGAGATGGGCAGGTAGCTCTGGGTGCCCTGGAAAAGTCTGAACCTGGGCTGGGGACAGCTGTTGGCCTTTGCCAGGGCTGCCACTCAGGTGCCAGCCGAGAGCAGCAGGAACTGGGCTGCCAAACTGGAAGTGCTTTGGGCGACTAACTGGGCAGTCATGAGTGGAGATTTCAGGCCTGCCTTCCCCTGAAGGGTCCCAGGCTCGTCTGTGCTGTGCTCTGCGTGTGGTGCTGCCTCCTGTCCCGTGCCTGCTTTGATTTAAGTGAATATGGTGATCTTTGGGACTTGGTGCATTCACAGCGATAGGAAAAGCAGGTTTTGTTCACATCCCAGAGCCCAGATTTGCTTGGATCCCAGACCTGTTCCCTGCTCCCACCCCTGACTGCCACCAAGGGTCAATGTGGGGACTTGGCGTCCCCTGCGACCCCTGTCCCCGCAGTGTCCCCTTTGCTAACCAAGTGTCCTTCGATGCCCCGCAGAGCTCAGTGGCAGTGAGCCTGTCCCCAGGGCCGCCCCACAGCGGGGGCCACGACCCCTATTGGAGACCCCCATCTTGGGGGTGCTCTCCCGAACCTCCCAGCCTGTTCCCGGGGCAGCGGGACCCCGCACGGTACAGGACACAGTGGCAGAAACCTCCCCCGTGAGACACGGAGGGGCTCTCAGCTTGGCCCCTTCCCTGCGGGGCACAGCGCCCGAGGGAGCCGAGCCCCCCGGGGGTCTCCGCCCGGCCCCGGGGGCGCGGGCAGGGCAAGGTGTTCCCTTCCCGGGGTGTCCCGGCGTTGGGACCCCCGACGGCAGCGGAGCCGGGCGCTCGGAGCCGCCGTCCCGTGCGCTCCGTCCCGCCCGGCGCTGCC
>VZRL01006119.1:187024-210639 GCA_013397895.1 Origma solitaria | reverse complement strand
AAAATGCATTACTTGTATATATACATTTATATATCTCTATAGATGGAGATAAACATAAAAATAACCCAGTGTCACCCCTGAGATTCTTCCTGAAACCCGAAGGGCAATTTAAGTGCTTTAACTTTTCTTTAAGGAGGAGCCCATCAGCAAACCCTCGCTCGGGGGGTACCCCGGTTTATACCTGGATCCTTCCCGGAGTTCCTTGGGGTGCTGGTTCTGACTGGGACCCCGTGCCAGCGGTTGTAATATTTTACTGTCGGGCGCATTGTGGGGCTCGGTGGGTACAGTGCACTGTGAGGAGCTTTTTCCTGTTTTATGGGGGTAATTAGAACTTTATGACAGCAGCGAAATGGGAGGGTCCAGTCCCCATAAACGGGTTTATAATGGATATAAACTATGCACCTCTGTAACTGAGCAAGATTAACACTTTAGGGACAATTTGAGTGGCAGCCCAAAAATCAGAGCTGCCCTTGGTGCTGCCTGGGCTTGAATTTTGGGAGGGTGAAACTGTCCCGTCAACGACCTGCCTGTTCATGGTGTCAGTGGGTGGAGCATCGCTGAGTCCAGCGTGACCCCAAAAATTGCACTTTGCCTTTCTCACTCCACCTTCACAGCCTGGTCCACGCTGGCAGCTGCATCCTGGGGGTTCAGGCAGAGCCAGAGCTGAATCCCCTCCTCCACAAGATCACCAGTGACGTTTGGGGTCTGTTTTGGGGTTTGGCATTCCTGGTGATGTGCAGGGCATTGGTGACGGCCTGGGCAGAAGTGCAGGCTGGAGCTGGGGAAGTGGAAATGCAGGAGGTGAGGATGTGCTGTGGGACAGCAGCAGCAGGGCTCCCGTGGCATGGGAAGAACAGTTAAAAATACAGTGAGGTTTTTTCTTTTGAATGCGATTTATTTATATCAGCATGACTTAAAGCAGAGCAGAACCAAACTGCTTTGCTGCTTGTGCCTGCCAAAGGCACGGGACTGGTGCGTTCTGAGAAAATGTGGTGAGGCTGCGATGGATGCGATAAAGAGACCGAATGTTGCTCTAAACTCCCCCCACTGCCCCCCACCCCAAATCCGGGTCAGGAGGATGGATGTGGGGCCCCAGAGAAGTCGGGAGGTGCTGGGGCTGTCTGTGGGAGGCTGTGGGTGCACAGGACCCCCCTGTCCTGGGGGCTGTCCCATTGCTGTCCCCGTCTGTTGGCTGGAACAGGGTTAAGGCTACGGGAGCCCGACCCTGCGGCTCGTCTGGGGCAGGGGAAAGCACTAAAACATTTCATGGGCTGTGCAGCTCGGGGGCCACACAATGGCCCATCCCATAAACAGACTTTTATATTATGGCTGTAGCTCCAGTAAAAAAAAAAAAGCCTCGAGGAGGGAAGGCTCCATGGCCAGACCCATTCCCGGTGATCCCCATGCAGCCTCCTCTCCTAAGCAGCCGCAGGAAGAGACCGAGGGGGAATAAATCCCTTTGGACGAGGGCTGCTTCCAGCTGTGGAGGCACAGCAGAGCAGCGGGAGGAACGCTGTGTCGGGCTCTGAGGGCTGGCTGAGCCCCAGCTCACAAACCCTGCACGCCACAGCCCCCAGCTCGCTCCGGGAGGATCCGCCAGTCCTGGGGCAAGCGGCTGGAGCTGTCCCCTGCTCTCACCCCGGCTCTGGGGGTCTGGGGAGGGCTGGATCCCAGGGTTCAGGGACCGAGGGAGGCCTGGGGAGCTCGGAGGAAAGGCTCCACCATCGCCAGGGAGCTCCGTGTGTGACAGCAGTGACAGCCACAGCAATGCCTTGTAGTGGCTTCCCAACATGAATTATCTATATAATATTATTATCTATATAATACTACTATCAATATGTATAATATTATGCCCAAATCCAACCTAGCCCTGGGGACACGTAAATAATAATAACCTCCTTCCTATTCTACAAGGAGGGAAAACCCAGTGAGGATGGATGATTCCTAAAGGAAGCCCAGGCAGAAGGTTTTTCCCTGCCCAGCAAATAGTTTCTGGGTCGGGTCCTTGGTGGGGCTGGAGAGTAGCTCTGCTATCACTGTCCCCAAAATCCAGCCTTGCTCTCCTCAGGAGAGCTAATCTTCATCAAGGCTCTTCATCAAGACACAGAGTCTTCAGTGGTTTTATCTAGAGACCCAAAATCTCAGTCCCCAGCCTATCTCGGAATCTCGGCGCTGGTTATTCCTCAAACAATCAAAGTCTTGTCCTTGGGGTTGCGAGGAAAAGCTTGAAAATCAGCGTTTAACCTCTTGTGTGTTTTAAAGCCAACTTCACAGCTTGGGGTGGCTTGGTGCATCAGTTACCACCCCCTCGGTTGGATAGGGCATGATCTTGCGTTTAAAATGGACTTTTTTTTTGTTCTTACTGAACCCAAAAGAGTTTGAAGACAGCAGAGACTCTGATTTCCTCCCCGAGAGGAGCCGTCTGCGCTCTGGTCTATCTTTCAGATCGCGCTCAGAAGAAAGGGCTTTATTTTATCTCCCCTGCCATTGTTTGAGCAGCGCCGGGATCCCGGCCCAGAGTGAAGCACCCTCTGCGCGGGGCCGGGGCCGCGGGAAGAATGTGTGTGACAGTGCCCCGGTTGAGTAATGTTTACCCTGTTCACGGCAGGGACGTCCACTCGGGCCGGCAAATATCCACCTGCCAGAGGACATTCTTTTATTATCAGGGATAAAGGGGTTTGCTGGGAAATGATCAGGAACCAGACATGGTGAGGAGATTCCTATCTGTGGGACGTGTTTGACCAGCTGATGGGGAAAATTCGGAGGTGGTTACGGAGTGGCTGTGTTGTGGTTTTGGTGAGGGGTGTGGGTGGCCCTCTGTGCTCGGGCAGATGATTTTGGAGCTGGTGGAAAGCTCCAAAGTTATAATTTCTTTGCTTTTCCTTGGTTCAGAGATTGATTTTAGCGTAGTCCTTAGAGCATCCTTGACCAAGCCAGCCATGGGCTGAAGCGGCTCTGATGGTTGTTTGGAGGAGCTGTCCCCAGTGCCCTCGTGCAGTGCCTGGGGTCACGGATGGGTGTGCTCGTGGTGGCTGCCAGGGTGGGCTTTGCCACCGTGGGTTTTTTTTCCCAGGAGAGCCATGGTTTGTCTGTCCATCATCTGCTGCTTCGATCCCAGGGCAGTTCAGTGAACCTGGCTGGGAGCACAGGGCTGGACTCCTCCTAATAAATGGCTTTTCACTGTAGTTGTCAAGGCAGCCCCGTAAAAGACACTTTTGTTTCCCATGGGTTTTCCTCGGTTAATTATTTGTGATCTGCAGATGCCTTTCCATGACACATGGCCGATCATACGGTTATCAGTGCGGGGTGCTTTAGCCAAATTAAATATATTTATACAGAAGACCTGTGCTCGAGCCCGATTTCCCTGCGGGGCGGTGGGAGGGCTGGAGGGTCCCCCTCGCAGGGACCTGTCCGAGGGGTGGGCACAGCCCTGGGACCCTCTGCGGTGCCCACGGTGACGGCAGTGCCGGCGGTGTTTTGCAGGGGTGCGGTACAGCCAGGCGAGCGGCGAGGCGGTGTCCTCGGGGGCCATCAGCCACCACGGCAGCGGTGCCATGGTCACCACCAGCCAGGCCGTCCTGCAGCAGGTCTCCCCGGCCGGCCTGGACCCGGGCCACGGTTTGCTCTCTCCCGACGGTAAAATGGTGAGTACACCTGGCCCATTGTGGCGGCGGCGCTGATAAGATAAGAGGGCCCAGCGGGCAGAGCAAACACGCTTTCCCCGGGTTTCACACGCGGCCTGGGCTGAACAATGGCGCATTGTGGGGGACGCGGGTGCCACTGTCCCCACCGCCCGCCTCCGAGGCGGCGCTCCCGGTGGGACACGGAGTGTTTTCCGAGATGGATCTGGCAGAGCTGGGGCTCATTGATCGCAGGCCGAATGCACTGGGTGGATCACTGTTTGCTTTCTCTTGCCAGTGACATGGTACTGATAAAATACTCATTCATTACTTTTTCCCTGAGCCTTCCCAAGTGTGGGGTTTCGGTGGGGAAGAGCTTTCCTCGCCAGCAAGGACATTCTTGCCACAGGGCATCACCCTGGGGATTGAAGCTGTTCCTGCCTCTTCCCATCCCCTCTGCCATGTCCTTGGGGCTTTCTACAGGGTTTTTATGGGGCAGAGCTGCCAACATCAGCTTGGGACATGAGGGGGTGCAGGGGTTCGGGTCAGGATGGGATGGGATGTGAGAGCAGAGCACAGCGTGTCCCTTGCGCAGGCTGGCAGAGGTTTGCGTGCAGCTGCTGCTTTTCCGGGAGGAGGTTTTTTTTCCTGCTGAAATCGAAAGTCAAACATGGCACTGGGTGACAGGGCCAAGCCGGTTCTTCGCCGGTTTTCACTTCCATTTTCAGAGGGCTGTCCCTGCTGGGCCATGCCGTCAGTCTCCTGGCGAAGCTGGCTGGCCATGGAGGGGCTCGCTGTCCCCTCCCTCAGCTCTGGCACCGTTTCACCGTGCCTTTCCTGCTGGCTGGAGAGGATCTCTATGCAGCCCCTCAGGCCCTGGCACCCACCCTGCAAAGCTGAGTGTTCCCTGCCAAAGTGGGGGGACACTGCAGAGCGGCACCCCAGCCCCCCCAGCCCCCTCCCTGTGCCCCAGCACGCCCAGATGGCCTCAGGGGTGTGCTGAGCCTCATAACCCTCAGCCTGGAAGCCATAAAATGAGTCAGGGATAAAGGTGGCACTGGTGGCAGCGGCAGCAGCACTGCGTGCCCAGGGCGGGGGTCCCCGAGGGCGAGGCAGTGCCAGCACCCCCTGCCAGCTCCGAGAGACCCCTGGGAGGGGGAGAAGGAAAGGGAGCAGATTAAACTGGGAAAAGTTTAAAGTGCAGCAGAAGAGCCCCGCTGAGCTCTCCCCGCGGCACAGACGCTGCCCAGCACCGTGGGGACCGTGCGGGACGGCGGCAGCGCGCGGCTCTGCCAGCTTATCTCGGATCTCCAGGCAGGGCTAGCTGGTGCTTGCAAGTGATTTAATAGAAATGTGCTGTAGGCTGTGGTTTCTAGTAAGTAAACATGTGCCTTTAATGCCCCACATGAAACAAGGAGCTGCCAAGGAAGTTGCTGCATCTTTCAGGAAAGAGCATTACTGAGGCTCCAGAAATCTTTGGTGGCTCGCTCTTTCACGCTCCAGTGTTTGCCTTAGCTGTGTTAGTGCCAGAGGGTCTACCCTGAGGGTCCAGTGCCTGCAGGGTCTTTTCCAGTCATGCACAGTGCAGGTGCAGTGCTCTGGGGCTAAACACTCCGTGAGAGGAGCCGGGGCTGCAGGCGAGCGGCGTGTGCTTGCCGGGAGCTGTTTGACTTGTGCAGCCGAGTGTGGTGTAACCCGGCCTTGAAGGGACTTTGAAAGTGGAAAATACCGGATCAGGAAATGTGAGTCACTCCCGGGCTTTGGAATTTATTGATGGATTTGTTTCAATTGCTATCTCCAGCTCACATGTGCAAAATAAACAAGGTGCTCAGAACTGGTGTCCAGAAATGTCACCCCAAGGGCCACAGGGATGGCTCCGAGTTGGGATTGAGGTCACTCGGTGCAAGAGGGCTAATGAGAGGGATTAGGGGAAGGTGCAGCAATTAAAGAAATAAAGCATTTATGTGTCCTGGGGACCAGCTCCAGTCCTCGCAGCACATGCCGACTGCCTTTGTCTGATCCCTAAACTTTGGCCTGAAACCCCGGGCGCTGCTCTGGCTGTGCACACCCTCCCTGTCTCACCTGTATCCTGCCAGGTTGGTGACTAAGATCATCACCATGAGGCCCTTTTCATCTGCATTCTGTCATTTTTCTTGGCCTTCCTGAATTTACAGGTCCCCTAGAAGCATGATGGTTAGAAGTTAACGAGTGTTGAGAGTCCTCAGCTGTCCCCGAGGGCTGGAGCTTGGACTCAGGGGACAAAATGACAGAGGCTTGGGATGTGCCGTGTCCCAGCGCCATGCTCCAGTGGAGCTGGAAGGCAGTGCCAGCCAAGTCCTTGCCCAGCGCGGCTTTGCTGTGCATTAACACGAAGCTGAGGTGCTGGGGTCAGGGTCTGCACCCTGCTGAAGCCCCAGTGATGCTGCAGGCTGCTCCCCTCTGAGGAGGGGCTCTGCTGACCCCCCGGTCTCCCCATGGAGGGCAGGAGGGAATGGCATGGCCCGTGGCTGTGCCCTGACCGTGCCTGTGCCTTGCTCCCGGCAGATCTCGGTGTCGGGGGGCGGGCTGCCCCCGGTGAGCACCCTGACCAACATCCACAGCCTGTCCCACCACAACCCGCAGCAGTCCCAGAACCTCATCATGACGCCGCTCTCGGGAGTCATGGCCATCGCCCAGAGTAAGTGCGCCCCGAGTTCCCCTCCGTGCCCTGCGCTGGCACTGCCAGGGGACACTGCCCGCTCCCCTGGCGCTGACGTGCCCGCTCTGCTCTCTCCCTGCTCCCAGGTCTGAACACCTCGCAGGCTCAGAGTGTCCCTGTCATCAACAGCGTGGCGGGCAGCTTGGCAGCCCTGCAGCCCGTGCAGTTCTCGCAGCAGCTGCACAGCCCTCACCAGCAGCCGCTGATGCAGCAGTCCCCGGGCCATATGACACAGCAGCCCTTCATGGCCACCGTGACCCAGCTGCAGAACTCACACAGTAAGGCTCGGGGGGAGCTGCAAAGGGCCCTGAGAATGGATTCAGAGGGGGAATCAGCTTGTGCTCTCCTCCTGCTCTGCTCTGCCCTGCCCAAGCTGGCACCTTGGCTGCTGCCTCTCTCGTGGTTCCAGCCCATGGGATGCTCAGTGGCGCGGGGTGGTCACATCGTCCCTTCCTTCCCCTGCTCCCCCTGGCTGGTTCAGCCACAGCCTCTGAGTCCCCTGGAGTTCCTGTGGGTGAGCTGCTGCCTGAGGCTGGAGCTCCCATGGCTTGGAGGAAAGCAGTGGGTTCTTCCCGTGGCTCCTTTTACCTCATCCCTGTCTCCATGCTGCCCCTGCCTCCCTGGACCTGCCCTGGCGCAGCTCTCAGCTGCTGTGCCCCTCGGGGAGAGCTTTTCCCTGACCCGTGCCACTCCTCTCTGCAGTGTACGCACACAAACAGGAGCCCCCCCAGTATTCCCACACGTCCCGCTTCCCCTCGGCCATGGTGGTGACGGACACCAGCAGCATCAGCACGCTCACCAATATGTCTTCCAGTAAGCAGGTAAGGGTCTGCAGCGGTGGCTGAGGGGGCACAGGGCGGGGGTGTGAAGGGGGAGTGGAGCTTTTCCCCCTCTGGATATGGGGCTGGAGCTGGGAATAGCAGAGACTCCGTCCTGCTGCCTTTCCTGCACTCGTGTGGGAAGCTGTGGGTGAGCCCTCAGTGCTGAGAGCCCCATCCCAGCCCCTCCGTGGGCTCCGAAACGCCTTGCGGCTGCCATGATGGGGATTTGGGCGATTTTGTCTTAACACTTGGTGGCACCAGCCAGGCTCTGCTCATCCCTGGGGCAGCTCCATGAGAGTGGGAGCATCCTATTGGGGTGAAAAGGTCGAACCGAGCAGGCTCTGCTGCCTGTGTCCAGGGGGATCAGCCCTGGTTGGAGTCAAGAGGAGTCCAATGCTCCCCAACTTCCCCCAGCTCATAAACCTTCATCATCTGCCCACTGCAGGTGTAAGGCCACACTTATCCTGGTTCAAATCAGGTGTGTGAGGCTTTCCTCAGACAATAGTCCCTTTCTGAGAGCCAGCTCTGGGGACTGTGGGAAATATGTGGCCCTTATTGATCGCTAGATAAATAAGAGAGAGCCTTGAACTTGCATTCAGATAAACTTTCTTCCCGAGGTTTGACAGGGGATAGGAAAAAAATGTCTGCAATGACCACAGAGTAAATAGTGTGGGATTGCTGTGAGACCCCTGGCAAGGGTGAAGGAAGGGGCTGGGGCTGCAAAGGGGAGACGTGAGGGATTTGGGGTGCTTGGAAAGGGGTCAGGAACACCACCCCCCCGGGGGTCCCACTCTTTGCCGGTCTCAGGGTGACCATTCAGGCACGGCCGCCCCTCCGAGCACCATTTCCTCTGTGCAGCTTTATCGGCCCATCTGCTGCGCGCTCAGCCCGAACTGCCCCTGATTAATCGAGTTCTGCTGCCTTTGATGCCGGGCTGGCCGCGGGAGCCCCGGGACACAGGAAATGTCCCTGGCAGGGAGATAGCGCCCGGCCATCCCCGCTGCCGCGGGCCCTGCGATCACCCTACCCTGACCAGCGCTGCCGCGGGGCTGGGGCTCCCGGGGCTCTCTCCCTCCATCACATTTGTGCACGTTGATTAAAGCAGGAGGAGGTGTCATGGCTCAGGAGGGGGACATGAGGCCAGGACCCTTCTCCTGCTGCGGCAAAGGGGCACCCACCTCCCCATTATCCCCAATGTGTGATAAACATCCTGCGAGCACCAGGGCAGGATCTGACCCCTGTCCCTGACAGCGAACCCTCCCAGCCCCCAGGGTCTCTTTTCCTACCAGCCATTCGATGCCCGAGCTAAAGCTGGAAAAATTTATCTTTGGACATGGATTTCTTTCTTGGTGGACACTGGTTTCATTAGCCAGGGGTGAATTGAGTGTGACATATGCAGCATGGGGGCCCCATAACTGCTGCTCACCCCCCAAATTGCTCAATTACCTGAGTATTTTTGGGGATTTGGTTTCTGTCGTTGTCTGGCTCTGCTAGGGGCTGTGCCCTGGCCCCTCCACCCTTTGCCTCAGTGTTAGGCAGGCAGCCCCCACCAGACCCCAAAACCTGCTCCGTGGTGGAGGTGGCTGCTCCAGGTCCTGGCAGGGGGATGTAGCTGGAGGGAGGTCCCTGGTCACCCCCAGCTGTCCCCTCACTTGCTGTGGGTCCCTTATCAGATGTTGTCATTAGACCTGGAAGGGGCAAATACCTCCCGGTTCCTCTGACAATGCTTGAGGCCGAGCCACCATGTTTATTACGTTGGCAAACACCTGATAGCCACGGCCAGTCCCTAATGACATGTCACGGGAGGCTCCTGGCGTCTCCTTATCTCCGCCTGACGATGTTTGCTGGGTGCTCCAGCCCACAAGGTCGCCCCCACCCCTGCCCCCCACCCACCGGGGACTGGGGGGACCCCAGGGATGGAGAGGGATGGCGAAGGAGCCTCTGCAGTGGGGTGGGTGTGGCAGTGGGGGCTGCTCGGCTCTGTCCCTGGAGGTGAGAGCGATGCTGGGGAACAGCGATGAGCCCCTGGCCCCGCTCCCGCCCCAGTGAGCTCAGCCTCACGCCTGGCTGCTCCTGGGCCGCGTGGCACAATCTCTGCAGCAGCCTGGGCACAAACAGGCCCTTTTTTATTATCGTTACTTTTGGGAGGGCAAGAGCTGGCTCAGAAAGTATTTTCCCATTGCCTCCTCCTGGGGGGTGCTGGGCAGGCCTGGGGCCAAGCAGGGCTTGTGTGGCACCGCCAAGGTGACCCAGTGCAGGAGGTGATGCCTCCAAATGCTCTGCAGTGCTGCCTCCTCCTCCTGCCTCATTCCCCGGTGCTCACTGTGCTTCTCTCTCCGTCCCCAGTGTCCCCTGCAAGCCTGGTGATGCTCCACACCTCGCTGCTTTTGCACATAGCAACGGGATCTTATTTTCCACAACATCCCGTGGCCAGCGGCGCGCACAGCCCGGGAGTCGCCTGCCAGAGCACAGCCCAGCAGTGAGGAGCCCGACACGGAGCCGGGGCTCAGAGCTCCCCGCGACCCTCCCGGGGACCAGCCCGGAGCCGCGGTGCCCACCCAGGACCTGCCTCTCCTTCCCTCCGTGCAGTGTTTCCAAGATGTGTCTTGGGGATTTCTTTTCTGAAGTATTTGCCTTCCAAGAGGCTCTCCCGAGGAACGAGTCACGAGCTGTGCTGGGAACTGGCGGAAGGGGAAGATGGATCATATTTAAGTTATGCTCCTCCACTCGGCGGACTGAGAGGGACCGGGGTCTGTTACTTGGCGTTTGGAGGGAGGAATTGCATGTGTTGTTGAACTGAGCCAATTAAACTGTAAATATAGGTACAGTCTGCTCCATCCTCCCCCCTCCCCACTCCTATACATAGAGATTTATATAAAAAAGAAGTAAATTTTGTCCAATGGATGTAAACTACTGTAATTAAGTGCAATTCCCCCATCTGTATATATTGGTCCTGAATATCTTCTCTTTCTCTTTTTTTTTTAATGGTAAAGGTCAGAGCTGAGGATGGTTTTGGTTTTGTATTTCTCTTTTTCCTTTAATTGAGTTAATTCCAGTCCTGGGCCTGGCAAACACACTGGTCAGGCAGCACCAGGCTCTGCTGTGCAGGAGGACAGGCAGACACGTGTCCCCTGCACGGTGACATCCTATGTGAAGGAAGGGCACAGGGAGAGCTGAGTGGAGCCCTGGCGGGACCTGGATAATCCATGTGGGGACAGCTGCCACTACAAGTTAATCTCGATGGACTTTCCTGCTTTTGGTGACTCCGATGTAGGCTCTGGTGGGCTGGGGAAGGACTTGGCAGCCTGGTGAACACATCCAGCTGCTGGGAAGCGTGGGCAGCTTCCAGCTGAGCCTGGAGCATTTGCTGCTACAGAGTGAATGAGACCACAGGAAACTCTGCAATCCCCAGCTGGGGTTCAGAGGCTGTGTCCCTTTTCTCCTCCCTGGGGGCACAGAAGGGGTTGGGTGCCCCATCTCCTGCCCAGTGGACAGCCAGTACAGGTGGTGATGGAGGACCTTGTTGGCTCCACCTTAGCCAGTACAGGGTGCTCTCGTCCTCGTGGTGCCCTGCATGGATGGACAGATGGAATGTGGGCCGTGGTGTGAACTCTCCAGCTGTGCCCTGTCTCACCCGGCAGCAGCTCCTGGATGGAAAGCTCCACAGCGGGATCTCCAGCTTGTGAATGATGCCAGCTCCGTGGTGAGGGCACCTCCAGCCCCTCAGGCACCCTCTGAGGACAGACAGCAGAGCCCTGCAGGGCTTTGGGTGCCCAAGTCCTACCTCCCAAAGCCATGGAAGCTGTTGAAGGCATCGTCAGCCTCTGTGAGACACAAACTCCTCCGTACCTGCTCCCCTCTGTAAATGGATCTACTGCTCCCCAGCTGTGCTGTTTTCACATTAACTCTGCAGCGTGTGCCAACTGCTGAGAGGGATTCAGAGAGGTGGACAGCAGCAGAGGTGCCCACGGACAGATCACCACTGCTAAGAGAACACTGGATGCTCTCTCTGGGCTGAGAAGGGCTCTGACTGTTGTCTGGCACAGTGGGACCCTCTTCCTTGCTGGGACTGACGGGAGTTGCCCTGCGGTGAATAAGTCATCAGGAATTTGGAAACCAATATTCAGAATTACATTTAATTTAATGTATACCATAATTAAACACCATTTCTTCTGAATCCTTGCTGCTGTGTGGTCTGTGAATTCCACAGTGATCATCTGTGGTGGTTTGGCAGAGGTCAGGCCAAAAGGGACCCAGGCTGGTGGCATTGTCCCTTGAGATGATCATCTCCATTTATACCTGCCTGAATGTGGGGAGTCAAGTGTTATCTCTGAATCCTGAGGTGTCAGCCAAAAATAGCTCTCACAGGTGGGGTGATCCATGTCCTCACCCTCCTAATGATGCCCTAACGATGTTGCCCTTAGCCCAGCACAGTTTCTCCCTCATCCTCTGCTAACTTCAGCAGCTGAGTGCTAAGCAAACCAATTAGGAGGGGAGTGCCAGAGCCCAGCCCCATCCGTGTTGGATGCTGAGCCTGTGGCTCAGTGCAGAACGAGGGGGAGGGTGTGCTCTTGGGGCTGAAAAGCTTTTGAAGATCCTGAAGAGCTAACAGAGCTGAGTGACTCCGAGAACAGCCATGGAAAAGGGTGGAACCTTTGTGCAGTTAATGGATTAAGCTTTCCCTGTCTTATCCAGCACCAAATTGAATTGGCCCTGCAGAGGAATGGACAATCAAGTGGGAAGCAGGTGGGAGAAAGGGGCACTAATGACCTGCTGCAGCTGAGCTGATGCAGGACATTTTGGGGCTTGGTGTCTGCACCAAGAGAGTCACAGACTGAACGGATGGAGCTTGGGGAATGGAGAACCCTTTGGTAAGTGGTCCAGGGTCAGTGCTGCTCTCCAGATAGCTCTGCAGAGAAGGTAAGTGAAAACCTTGGGAAAAGGAGGCTTTGAGAATTGACCCCACCAGAGAGGGAGCTGGTGAAGGAAGAGGGGACTGAGCAAAAAAGAAAAAGGGGGAAAAAGGACATGGGATTAATCCAAATGAAGACACAGATGGAGCAAGTGATTCCCACGGAGCAGAGTGTGATGAAGCAGACAGGATGAAGTCAATAATGCGAGTGGAATAAATGATTAATAACAGATGGTACTTTCCCCAGAGGTGTGAATTTATGAAGTTGCTGAACAGTGTGTTGTGTTCTGTCACTTCTCATCCCTGGGTGGCAGCATGGGTTGCTAAGGATGCTGTGGGTGCTACACATACCTTTGTGGGGAGAAAGCTTCCTCTGATTTTGAGTTAACTTCTGGCTGAGGGTACCTTTCTGGATGGTAAATACCATCCAAAACTTCTCACAGCAGCCTCTGCAGCAGCTGGGCTGGGGCTGGGGCTGGGACTGTCCCTGGCCAGACCTCACCTTGCTTGGAGAAGCCCTGGGTGGGGTGTTTGCTCCCACAGGTGCCTCATTAAATTGCTGTAAAATGCGATGTCATGTCAAACGAAGCTCCTGGAAGATACCTTTCTCCTCCCGTCGCTGTCGGGCACGTGGTGTTTGTGTGTGATGCAGTTGTCACGGAGCAAAGAAATCCGCAGGACCGTGACAAAGTTCATTTATGGCCAATTCAGTTTTACAGGGCTGAGTGATTATTTTACAGTTCAAAGCTGCTTGTAAGGGAATTCCTCGCACGTGAGGATCCACAGGCTGCCACGAGGCTTCAGCAGTGTCTCTTCAGGTGAACCGCAGCCTCCTTCACGGCAGGGCACAGGGACAAGGCTGTGAGCAGCCGCATTGATGAGGCAGTCCCAAGGCATCCCTGTGAAGGAGCTGCTGTTCTGCTGGCCAGGAAGGCATGGGATCGGCCTCTGCAGGGACACCAGAATGCAGCCGAGCAATTTCAGCCACTCTGAAAACGTCTCTCAGAGTGCACGCACGTGTAAGGCGCAGTTGCACAACAGCGCTCGGCCCAAGCGTGGCTTTCCAGACTCGTTCTGCCAGTCCGGCTGGATGGCGGCTCTGCGGGAATGCCAGCAGGAGAGCCAGCAGCACCGTGGGGCTGTGCTGACCCCCGCGCTGTGCTCCCCATGGGTGCCCGCGCTGCCGGGACAGGTCACAGGGACAGCGCTGCCGTTCCTTGCACACTGCACACAGGCTGTCCTCGCGGAGCGGCTGTGGTGGGGCTGCTGACGGAGCTGGAGGGGCGCTCAGAGGAATGCAGAGTGCTTGCCCAGCGAGGCCGGGCTGCTCGCAGGCCTTGCCAGCTCCCAGGCAGGGACGCGGAGCCGGAGCAGTGCCCGTGCCAGGTGCTGTGGTGCCGAGCCCATCTCCCCCTGCCGCGCGGTGTCCGCGATATGCTCACAGGAGATCTTCAGCAGGCTGTGCAAAGGTTCGATGTGAGATGTGAGTCGGGAGCAGTCAGAACAGCTCTGTGGCACTTTGCTGTCCTGAACCAATGCGCCCAAACACTTCAGAACGCGCTCAGCATCCAGAGAAAATCTCTCTGCCTGCTCCAGTGCATCTCTGATGGTTCCTGCAGCTCCGGGTGCTGCCCTGCCATGGCCTGGCGTCCCCCAGCAGCCAAGGGACCATTTAATCCTGGAGGGTCCTTTTCCCTGGGGCTGGTGGTGGGAGGCTGATGGGTCCTGATGCAGCCCAGAGGGGAAGGAGCAGCATGTGCTGCACAATGGGAGCCACCAGCAGTGGCAGGGAAAGGTCTCTGAGCCCCTGGACTTTATTTTTCTGACCCAGGGATGAAACTTAGAAGTCAAAAAACTCAAATGTGCCCTAGACTTGTCCTGTCCCAGTGTAGGTGTAATGCAGGGTCCCTCAAAAGCTGAGCCTCAGGCATTTTACACTGTTTTCTAATTCAAGGGACTTTGATTTTACTTTTCTACTCAGCAAAATTAATTCTTCTCTCTGTAATTATTATGCTGCTCAAATGGATTCTTAATTACAGATAAATCACAAATCTACACACTCAACTGTTATGCTTTTCAAGTAATAAAACAGATCATTTGTCTTCCTCAGATGAACAGAGCCCAACCAGCACACCATTTCCCCCTTTATGAAGAATTCATTTGCCTTAGAAAGGAAGTCTTTAAAAAAACATTGAAAAGATTTCTTGAATAGGGGATCAAAGCTCCCGCACTGCTGGAAACCATTTTTTGCTAAATAAGATGTGGGTAAAGGCGAAAAAAGTAAAAGTTTTTTGGCAGTGGTTGGGATTACAACACCCTTGGGAGGGACGAGGACGTGGGGTCAAGAAGTGGTGACCAGGTTAGCAACACAGGGAACAGAACGGGAGGACAAAGGAACAGAAAGTGGAAATGGACAGCTGAATGAGGACGCATGTTTCTGTGCTGCAAGAGAATGGATGCTACATCAATTCATACTGAGAGCTAAGGGCTGAGGGGCTGTTAATGGATCGGGGGACACAGCAGGGATCAGAGGTCACGAGAGTGCTCAGCCGGGCTAATTGACTCTTATGTGCATATTAGCGATGATGATGATGATGATGTGGCAGGAGGGCAGGGCGTGGGGGGCACCTGTGCAGCCCCACTGTCCTGCAATTCCTGCCCCACACCTGTGGCACAAATGGACACACTCAGAGAATACACTGGCTCAGCTGGATTTGCCCAGGAGCCCACGGCTGCAGGTAAGGGACTCGGACCTGGTGTGCGTGCGATGGGATAAATGCACTCACCTGATTTGCTGTGCCATCTTACAGGGTTTTATTTCAGCTCCACGCCTCGGACACGGCCCAGTGATGTGCCCAGTGCCACATCTCACCCGAGCTGCTCTGAGGCACTGCAGAGACCCCTGAGCCCTGGAGGGACGGGGCTGTGTCGGGGTCAGGAGTGCGCCCACCTGGCTGTTCCCCACCCGCGGTACCTCTGCGGCTCCAGGGACTCCCTGCAAGGACAACAAATGAAACCAGGAGCCTGGGCTCTCCCCCACACCCTGGTCCAGCCCGTGGGCATCCTGCCAGCCCCTCCAGGCAGAACGGGCAGCGTTCCCTCCTCTGCTCTGGCTGTATGCAGCTCTGGTGTGCTGGAAAGGCTGAGCTCCCTGGCACAGGGCAGGAGGCTCAAAGGCAGACAGGAGCTGCTGCAATAATGCTGTTGCTCCCTGAGTGTGGCTGTGGCTGGTGTCCCCTCAGCCTGGCACAGTGGATGTTTCCTGTTTGCTGCGGTGCAGCTGGAGTGGGAACGCCCTGTGAGGAGGCTCTGTGCTCTCCTGGACTGCATGATCCCTGTGCTTCCCTTCCAGCCCAGGATATTCCATGGTCCCTCGCTCCCGGCACAGGTCTTTCTGCCCTCAGAAGCTCCTCGCTCCTGACACAAAGGGATTCCCAGCTGACCGATGAAGAGAATATTTGCTGTTTCCTCACTCTTGAATCTGCCACCAGCATCCCTTGGTGAGTGATGGATATTGGAGATGATTTATAGTTCTTTGTTACACAAATGCCTCCGCATTCTTCCCCATCCTCTCGCAGCAACCATTAGTCACTGCTCCCAGCAGAAAAGCAGGAGCCTCAGCCTGGGAAGGACACGAAGGATGTGGAGTTGAGTCTTTATTCACTGTAAATACATCACTGGAGACACAAAAAAGGGAATTGCCACCATTTTGGTGCTCCGCACTGAGGTTCCTGGGTCTGCTTCCACCCATTTGCTGCTGGGAAGTTAAAAGTTTGGCAAAGAAAAAGCGCTATAAATCAGGCGGAGAAGGACAGAGGGGAGGATCAGGTTTACCCAATTTTTCATCTCAAGGTTTGTTATTAAAGTAGGGAATGTTACAGGAGGAACAGCCATGGCCTATATGTCTTAGAGCTCTTGGATTTCAGCAATGTAAACCTTTAGCCTTTGACACTTTTATTACATTACATAGTTTTTCTTGCTGCTAATTGGATTTCTGTTTGTTTTCCTTCAAGAACCAGGAAAAATCCATATTGTTTGATCTGATAGAGACTACTAGCTTTACCTGCACTATTGAATCTCACAGTTTATCATTAATAAATACATTAATTAAATAAATTCTGATCTTAATCTGGGCAAACTTTCTTGAATGCCCTGAGGAGCTCAGCCAGTTGCTGGGTTGCTCCTGCCGTGGCCTCAAGCATTTCTTTCTTCAGGCGCACTTGTGAGGCTGGATTGTACTAGTATAAATCAAGGATTAAGCAAAGCATCAACATCCCCCTGTCCGCTCCCTTCCACACTCAGGACAGCAAGGGAGTCCGGAAGGGAGCAGGCAGGAGGATGCTGGAAGAGCTAGAAGGGGCCAGATGGACGCACCCCCAGCCCCACAGGGGAAGGAATCCTCCCTGGCCGCCCTCGTCTGTCGCGACAGCCGTGCCCATGTCGCTGCAGCATCTCCCGCGGCCTAGGGCAGCCGGGCAGCGCCGTTGCCACGGCAACGCGTCGCCATGACGCCCAGCGGGTTGGTTGCCATGGCAGCCGGCCCGCCGCGCCGGAAGTGCTCTCCTGTTCCGGCGGCGCGGGGCATGCCGGGAGCGCGGCAGCATGGAGACCCACGAGCTGTTCCGGCGCTTGGCTGCCGGGGCTCGCTTTGATGTGCGGCGCTTCGGGCTGGACGCGCGGCGATTCGGGGTGCGGGGCACCGAGAGGAGGCCGGGCAGGGCTCGGGGATCGGCTCCTGCGCCGGTCGGGCTCCGGAGCTCCCTGGCCCCCGCCCGCGGCGCGGAGGAGCGGGGGCCTGGCCATGGCGTCTGACGCTTTTCGCTGTTCTCCCGCAGGTGGTTAAAGGGAACCGCGGCGGCGTGTCGCCGGAGAGCCTCGACTTTTTCGGGACCAAGGAGGGAGCCCCTCGGGGCTCTGCCGAGGAGGGCTGGGAGCTCGCAGGGGCTGAGGAGGAGGTGAAGCAGCAGAAGGATGGAGCAGGGAAAAACGATGGAGAGGTGGCAGGAAAGAGGAAAAGAGCAGCAGGAAGCAGTGAAGGGAAAAGAAAAAAGAAAAAGACACGAGGTATTTGTATACACACACATGTATCCCTGGCAGAATCATCATAGAATCCCAGACTGGTTTGGGGTAGGAGGGCTCATCCAGTTCCACCCCTCTACCATGGGCAGGGACACCTTCCATTAGACCAGGTTTTTTTTGTCTAATTATTTATTAAAATAAATAATTGTCTGCATTTTACTAATGGGTTTTCAATTTGTTTGAAACTTCCAGGAGGAGTATCAATGCCAGAGCTTTCAGAAAACAATGGAATTAAGTGGATGTCCTCTCTAGAAGCAAAATTTGAAGATGCCAAAGACAAAAAACCTACTGCAGAGAAGCTTGAACGCTTGAGGAGAGAAAAGGTGAGACCAGGGAATTCTGATGCAGCAACAGATTCGTGGTGTTGTGTGGGTGTTTGATCTGAAAACTGAGGTTTATTTATGGTGATTCCTCTTGGGAGGAGGGTGACTGAGTGTGGGGGAAAGAACCAGGAGATGAATCCATTTGTGGTGAGTTTTACGATGTTAAGATAAAAAAGAGGAGTTTGTCTTTTGCCTTTGTAGATAAATCGCTTCAGGAACCAGCACAGGATCAACGTTCAGGGAACAGATCTCCCTGACCCCATTGCCACCTTTGATCAGCTTCAAAAAGAGTACAAAGTCCACCCTAAAATCATGGAGAATATCCAAGCTGCAGGCTTCCATGTTCCAACACCGATCCAGATGCAGGCAATTCCTGTCATGCTGCATGTAAGTTCTCTGGGATTTCAGGGGTTCTGGCAAAATCTGGGGCCATGGCTGCGTTTGTGGCAGTTTTAAAGATAGATCAACTGCATCAGGGTTGAAAGCTTGGCTATTACAATTTTCCTCATCCTAAGGTATTATTGGTCAGTTGGCAGCATTAGTATTTATGGGAATGTGATTTTTACTCCTTTTTTTTTTTTTCCTACTGAAATATAAGACCTTGTTTTTTCTTACAGGGTCGGGAGCTTCTGGCTTCAGCTCCTACTGGGTCTGGAAAAACACTGGCATTTTGTATCCCTCTCTTAACACATCTGAAACAACCCAAGAACAAAGGATTCAGGGCTCTGATCATATCACCTACCCGAGAACTTGCCAGCCAGGTGTGTGTTGAGGGAATCTCACATTGATGTACTTCAGTGTTTTCACTCTGAATCAGCCACATAGCAGCTTAGTAAATATTTTTTTACTTTATTGCTCTCACATATCAGAAAAAGCTGATTTAAATGTTTCTTTTAAGTCTTTGGTCTTCTGTGAAGTAGGTACATATCTATTATCTGAGTCTAATCTAAATGATTAGATTAGAGGCTCGAGATTCTTTGATCATATTATAAACTGCCCAATGCTCAGGTGCTCTTAAAACCTCCTTCCCTACTTAAGATTGCTATGAGAGGTTTATCTGTGTGTCCCAAACACAGAATTTCAAGGAATAACTTTACGACAAAGCTGTGTTATTAAACTGAAATAAAAATGATAACTCTGGGCAGTTTTTATTCATCTGGGAGCTCATCAGCTCAGTTTGAAAATCCAATCTCTGCTGCCTTTTCAGACCCACCGGGAGCTGGTGAAGCTGGCAGAGGGTACAGGCTTCAGAATCCACATGATCCACAAGGCAGCTGAGGCAGCCAAGAAGTTTGGGCCCAAGTCTTCTAAGAAATTTGGTAACTGTTTTAACAACTGAAGTGCTTCTAAAAATTTTTAAAACGTCACTGACCTTTCTCTGGGCTGTGTAGTTTTAATGTCACTCAAGGTGTGCAGTCTGCTGTGCAACACTCGAAAAGTGGCAGGGAGGAAAGGGGAGGTGAGCCTGACATGGACTCTGTTAAATTGTACCTCTGGCAGAGTGGATTGGAACTGGCGTTTCTCAGAGCTCTGTTTGTCGGGTTTATTTTGTGTCTTTTTTTGACATTCTGTTTTTTTTTCTTTTTTTTTCTAACAGATATACTGGTTACTACTCCCAACAGACTCATTTATTTGCTGAAAGAAGATCCTCCAGCAATAGACTTGAGCAGGTATGAGAGTCTGTTTCAAATGTGCTTTGCCACTCAAAAATGGCACTTCTCCCCTGGCGGTGCTCCTGAAAAGCAATCCTCCTGTTCCTAGCGTGGAGTGGCTGGTGGTGGATGAGTCGGACAAGCTGTTTGAGGATGGGAAGTCAGGATTCCGGGAGCAGCTGGCTTCCATCTTCCTGGCATGCACCTCCCACCTGGTGAGGAGGGCCCTGTTCAGCGCTACCTTTGCCCATGACGTGGAGGAGTGGTGTAAGCTCAACCTGGACAGCGTTGTCCTAGTGTCTGTTGGAGCAAGGTAGGTGTTTTCCAGGGTTTTTTATTTCCTGGGAAATGGTGTTCTTTGCATCATCAGCCTGCTTGGTTTTATGGCTGTTGTTAGTCATAACGCCACAGGTTGTTTGTCTCCAGAAAAAATTGTGTAGGCACATAGATCTTTCTTGTGTATTGAATAAAGTGTTCTTTTCCTTTGCCAATTACTTTATCATCAAATAAACATTAATCTTGGGAGCATGCACTGGGGAAATAAGTTTTGTTGTGCAGTATTTGGGAATACTGCACAACAGATAACATTTTTACAGGGGTTATATGGGGTATTTATTAGGGTATATATAATATACCTATAGGTATATTTATTATATACCCATTATATATTTTTATTATTATATATTATATATATATATTTATTATATATATTTATTAGGGTACATATAATATACCTATCTATATATATAGGGTATATATGTATTTACTAATAGATAAGATATGTACTTGTTAATGTATATAAAACCCACTAAAGTCTGTTGGATTTCTGGTTTCAGAAACTCTGCAGCAGAGACAGTAGAACAAGAGCTGTTGTTTGTTGGATCTGAGACAGGAAAACTGACAGCAATGAGAGAGCTTGTTAAAAAGGTATTTTGGAGAGGCTGAGCGTGTTCTGCTTCCTGCTCAGCTCAGCTGTGTTCTGTCAGAGACCCCAATTCCCCAGGTCAAACACTTCTCTGTGACACAGGTTAAACCATTTCCCAAATCTGCTGTGTCTCAGTTTCTGCAAGGAAAAGGACTTCTGAACCTGAGATAAGCTTACTCTTTTGCAGGGTTTTTCTCCTCCAGTCCTTGTTTTTGTACAGTCTATTGAGAGGGCTAAAGAGCTTTTCCATGAGCTCATCTATGAAGGCATCAATGTGGATGTCATCCATGCAGACAAGACTCAGCAACAGGTAGGATTTAATTTCTTTTCAAGAAATGCTGTAGAAAGAAAGGTAAAAGCAGGAGTGTTGGAAGGTAACTCCGGGTAACTGTGGCAACAAATTCCTGCAGGTTTTCGTTCAGAGGTGTAGTTTTAGTCTTTAACATTATGACAACTTTAAAGAAACAATTCACCTCTTTCCTCACTTTGTTATTTGGGATGTTTCCAAATATCTTTCGTGTTCTTTTCTTAGAGAGATAAAGTAGTGCAGAGTTTCAGAGCTGGAAAGATCTGGGTGCTCATCTGCTCAGCATTGCTGGCTCGAGGGATTGACTTCAAAGGTGTGAACATGGTCATCAATTACGATTTGCCAACGAGTGCAGTGGAATACATCCACAGGATAGGTGAGGGATGGCTCACAAATCACCTCCTTTTTCCCATTTCTGAGGTCTTTAATGTAGATGCTCTTGTTTTTGTCAGTATTCTGTGAACCTTATTTAGATGGTTGAGACACAGCTGTGCTTTCATTCAATAGGAACAATGTTTGGGGATTGGCTCCTTGTTATATCCTTAGTCTGTGAAAATGCATCAGGAGGCTGGGGCTGTGAGGAGGCATAAAGGGAGATGTTTAAAGTAAAATCTCTGCTCTTTGCAAAATTTGTGTTTGACAGGTCGTACTGGAAGAGCAGGACACAGAGGAAAGGCCGTCACTTTCTTTACAGAAGATGATAAACCTTTATTACGGAGGTAATACGCCTTTATCAATAGTGTCTTTATTTCTTGTTTTCAAAAAATCACAACAAAACAAAAGACGAACAACAAACCAGCCAGTTTGTTTGTTGGGTTTGCTGTTTTCCACAGAAAATGTTTATTACTTGTCCAAGCACTGGAGTTGATCTCTTCCCTTCTCTCCTTTCCAGTATTGCCAATGTTATCCAGCGAGCTGGCTGTCCTGTGCCAGAGTACATAAAACATTTGCCCAGACTGCAAAGGTAGGTTCATTTGAGCAGTGTACCTGTTTTTTAATTAGTGCTTAATAACTTACAGTAGTTTGCAGAACTAGAAACCCTAGTAATTTAATCTTTCTTCACTGACTGTTGTTCTCAGCAAACAAAAAAAGAAATTCATTAAGAAACCTTTGACAAGAGAATCCATTTGTACCACCCCAAAGTGCTTCTTGAAGAAAGGCAAAACAAAAATGTAAGTAGGTTTTTCTGAAGAGGAGGTAAGAGATGCTGTTTATTCAGAAACAGCCCAGAAAATTTAACCAAAGTAACAGATAACTTGTTTGGATGAACCACGCAGTCACAATGACTGAAGTGATGAAGCTTGTGTCAGTATCTGTCTACTGGAGATTGGATTAATGACATTTTGCCTTGTGTGGTGCCATGTGTCAGGTGACAGCAAGCTGAGTTTAAAGCCACTGGTTATGTTCAGGTGTCTTGATCTCCAATGTGTTTCTTGTAGGAAAACTACAAAGGAAAATATTAAGGAAAAGAAGAAAGGTAAAGAAGAGAAAAAGGGCAGCAAATTACAGACTGTTTCAGAAAGCTGAATTCAGACTGGTAAGCTGGGGCTGACACCTCTGTCTGTGCTGGAACGGAAGAATGAAGATGGCAGCAATGGTGAAGGGAGAAAAACATTTCTCGTGTTCCCTTTGGGGTGAGGGTGGAGGTTCACATGCTAGAAAGTCTCTACTGCAATGCCAGGAGAGAATGCCTGGATGCTTCTTGTAGAAGCTGGAGCCTGTGTGTGTGCACTAAATGCCGTGTGTTTCTGAGAATAGTCCAAAACCAGCATCAGGTTTGGTCACTTTCACAGAGTTTTGTATTGCTCCTTGAAAATATTGTCTGTGTTCAGATACATCTGTCAGACACTTTCAGGGGATTCACAGACAAAAACCACAGTGTTTACTGTCAGATTTGATAAATGCAGCTATCAGAGACTTCCTTGGACACTTGAAAAAAAGCCCAAACAAACCCACTGTATGTGAACGTAAAGCCTTGCTCTTTCTATAGCTTCTGTAAAATTATTTTGAAATAACTAATACTTTACATGTCCAGTAATTTTGTACTGTTTTATAGTTGAACCTGGAACCAGAATAAACAAGGTCATAAGATGCTAATTCAGAGACCTGCCTGTCTGTGCAGCCTCAGTGGAACAAGCCTGCAGGCAAAAAACGCCCAGCTCTCTGTGTTTTCCCTATCTTCATCTGCCCAGTGCGTCAGAATTCTGGTCAGGCATGAATTGGTTCTCCTTTGCAACTACAATCCTTTAAGGAAGAATTCCTGGACAGGATTGTCTTGGTTTAATCAATTTTGGGTGGGGCAGCCACAGCTTCTCTGGGCAGCCTTTGCCAGGGCCTCACCACCCTCCCAGGGAGGAATTTCTTCCCAATATTGCATCTCTCCCTGCTCTCTGTCAGTGTGAATCTCTTCCCCCTTGCCCTGTCACTCCAGGCTCTTGTAAGGTGTCCCCAGGACACCCCGGGGGAGATCGAGTGGAAGGATGGCACATTTTTTTCCCTTTTTACGGAAAAGTGGGTTGGTTTGGGTGCAGGAAACTGGCACTCGGGGCCGCTCTTCCCTTCCCAGGCCTCGGGTAACCGCGAGGCTGTGAAGCCGAGAAATCGGAGCACCGTGGGGCCGAGGAACCCCGAGGCGTTGTGTGGCTGTGGGACGGAGGAATGGAGGGGCTGTGAAACAGAGAACCCGCAGGGCTTTAGGTCCATGGAGCAGAGCAATCGAGTGGCTCTGGGGCTGCGGGGCTGTGGGGCGGAGGAATGGACGGGCTGAGGGGCTGTGGGGATGAGGAACGGAGGAATGGAGGGGCTGTAAGGCCGTGGAATGGAAGAATGGAGGGGTTGTAAGGTTGCGGGGATGAAGAACGGAGGAACCGGGCTGCGGGGCCGTGGAACGGAGGGACCGAGGCGCTATAAGGCCGTGGGGATGAAGAACGGAGGGACCGAGGGGCTATAAGGCTGTGGGGTTGAAGAACGGAGGAATGGATGGGCTGTGGGGCTGTGGAAGGGAGGAATGGACGGGCTGTAATGCCGTGGGGATGAAAAACGCAGGAACCAGGCTGCGGGGCCGTGGAACGGAGGAACCGAGGGGCTCTGAGGCTCTGGGGCCGTGGGGATGAACGGAGGAACCGAGGCGCTGTAAGGCTCTCGGGCCGTGGAACGGAGGCACCGAGGCGCGGTGAGGCTGCGGCGCCGTGGGGATGAACGGAGGCACCGAGGCGCTGCGGGGCGGCGGAGCGCGGCCCGGGGGCGGTGCCTGGCCGGGCCGGCCCCGGAAGCCGCCG
>VZRL01006119.1:153967-186845 GCA_013397895.1 Origma solitaria | reverse complement strand
TCGGGGCCCGGGTGGGGTGTGGGGGTCCCGGGTTGGATGCGTAGGGTCTCAGGTGTGGTACGTGGGGTTCTGAGTGGGATGTGGGGGTCACAGGTGAGGTACGCGGGATTTTTGGGGAGGGGTCCCAGGTGGGGTCCATGGGTTCTCAGGTGAGCTTTGTGGGGTCTCGGGTAGGGTGCGTGGGGTCCAGATAGAGTGGCTGTGATCCTGAATGGAGCATCCAGGTGCCAGGCAGGGTGTGGTGGGGTCCTGAGTGGGGCTGGGGGTCCCAGGTGTGTTGTGGGGAATGCAGCCACGGTAGCTCTGCATTTTGCTGATTTTTATTCACATTTTTGGGGGCCCACCTGATCCTCCCGGGTGTGTCCAGCCTCGGGCAGTTGCACCCCGCTCGCCATCAGGCTCCGCAGCTCTAATCTCAGATTTTGGGGTGGGAATGGTTTGGGGATTGTGCCAGCCCCGCTCGGGTGATAGATGTTCTGTCCCGCCAGGTCTGCTTGTGGCCTCCTGGGACAGAGCCTCCCTGGGGAGCTCCCTTCTCCCGCTGTCTCACAAAGGGCACCTTGGCCAGAGGCAGGACTGAGGAATCCTGTCAGGAAAAGGAACCAGTGTTAAGAGGGATGTCGTTGTGTTTCAGGAAAGATTGGGAAACTGGATTTCGCCACCTTTGAAGACTCTAGTAATGTTTTTTTCTACGTAGGCTCTTGTGTGCTATTTATCTCTTGTCCTACTTCTAGGGAGGCTGAGGAAATTTTGCATTTGACAATTAAATTCATTGAGTTGTCTTGGATATCCAAAGCCCACGGGTTTGTCAGGGTATTGGGAATGTTGTCAGTGAAATAAAGATTCTGAAAAATAAAATTATTTAAAAATCACCATTTCCCATTGATAGTATTTTGGTTTCTTTGAGGACAAAGTCTGGAGGTAGAGGAAGAGTTCTGTTCTGTGTCTGTGTGGGTTCTTTGCCTTGTTTCACTTCAATTTTTATGCATTTCTGCCATTCAAAAATACTCTTGACAGTCTGTTGCATCGATAGAGTTGTACTGCTTGGGAATTAAGGGGTTTAAAAATCCACTTGTAGTTGGGAAAACGTTCTGTGTGGTTTGGAGCTGTTATAGTGAAGTTCAATACAGTAAAAGAGTTACTTCTCCCCACGCTCCTGGTGTTTTAGCTGAAGCTGTTGCTTGGTTGGTTTGGGGCTTCTTGGTGTTTTTTTGAGCTCCATATTTAAAATACTGATTTAGTAGGAATTTACAAATTTACAGTACTGCTTTAAGAGGTCTGTTGTAGGGTGATCACTTTGTTCTCTTCATTGTACGTGTGCAGCGTATTCCAATTCAGTCTCACGCAGAGCCGTCCCTTTGGCTCCCTCAGCCACGAGAACCAGCTGCTTTCACTGATTGCTCTGGGCATTTTTACATCTGCAGAAAAGTAGTTCAGTAATGAATTCCCATTGCTGGAATGAGGCTGGGATGGTTTGTGGCTGTGCCAGTGTGGCTGGCGCTGGCAGTTGCGCAGCTGAATCCTGGAGTGAATCCGTGGTGAATCCGAGCCGCACGTACGGAGCTCACTTTGCTGCTTTGGACTCTCTCATCTTCCAGTGCCCTCTAATTAGCTGAGGGGCTTTTTGTTGATTGTTTCTTTTTATTTTTTTAACAGAGACTTATAAATAAACCAGAAGCTCTGTAGAAGGGGATAAATATTTAATAGTTTGGCCTTCACTTGTTTCCAACGAGCCGTGTTACCTCCCGACGCTTGTTCACTGTACATTGCATTTGCTGGGTTGGAGAATTCTTGTTGACCAGGTTCTCCAACAAAAAGGGAAAACCTGAATTCCCCAACAAGAAGGGAAGCATGAAGCTTAGAACACTTCTCCATACTTGTGAGCTTTTCAGAAATTAAATGTAATATTTTATCGTTCCGACTAAGTCTGTCTTCACATTGTTGATATTGTATGCCAAGACGTGGATTAAAATGAATTGAGTTGGCTGTGGTGAGAACTAAGCCCTGCACATGTTTGGGGCTGAGGTGTGTGGGTCTGCACGGTGCTTCAAAGGGAAAACCCCAAATGGTGAGGATTGAGGATGGCAAGACTGGCCCCGTTGGAAACACATGTGTGTGATAATTGTGGAAGGAGAAATCAGCACACAGAGGTCAGGGCTGAAGGAGCAGCTTCGGGATGATGAAGATCCTGATTAGAGGATGAAGTGAAGAGCAAATGGGTTGTCTTGGTGACTGTGTGACCCGCTGTCTGTACAGTGGGGAGGTGCAATTGGCTCCTGGATAAATGCATAATTTAAATTCCTTATTTTATCTTAGTGCTCATATTACACAGCTCTTTTATATTTATAAAGCAGGTTGGCTTTCAGGACTTCCTGCAGCCATTTCTGATGGCATTTTCTCTTGTACTCTAAGGCAGTTTCTTTTACATCCACCCTCGGAATTGAACATTGAATATCTATAAGTGTGTTTCTTTTCCACAGCACTTTGATGTAATAACTGCCTGGGACACTGAGTGAGGTTCTTGTTTAGGAAATTGCTGCTGACGTGGGTTTCTGCAAGTTGCTTGCAGATGAGAATTTTAAACTAGGTCCTTTTTTGCTGTTTGGCAGCTGTTTGAGAGCAAGGGCTAGCAATTTCCATTAGGATTCTATTTGAAATTTTAATGGTTCTTCCTCCGGGTGCACTTGACCCTCAATATGTGAATGAATATTTTCTCCAAGGTGCTATTTTTGTTGTAATTAGGTAACTGAGAAGATAAAAACTCCATTATTTTGTGATGATGTTTCAAAAGGGGCAAAAAGTGATGGGCTTTTGCGGATAGTTCATATTTCTTCAGAACAACTGTTCCTAAGCAGCTGAGAAGTGTTGTCTGGTACAGTTAATGGTCCTGCTGAGTCAGATATTTACAGGAGGAGATGTTTATTCGTTCTGTGCTTAGCCTACACAACAAAGTGACCTGTTCCCAACCTGTGTGGGTGCCGAAACTCTCCTGTGGGTGATGTGGATGAGTCAAAGCCATCTCAGGGCTGCTGGGAGGATAAGATCTATTTTTCCTGGTTCTGCAGCCTGTGAGAGCATTGACGGTGCTGCTGGGGCTCTCTGGTGCTTTGGGGGATCCCGATAAGGATTTTTTTCCTGTGATGGGGCTGGGATCTGTGAGACCTGCAGGAGCAGGTGCAAGTGCTTACCAGGAGATGGGAGGCTCCTGGTGAGGCTGCTCACGTGGAAGTCGGGATGGATCTTCAATCATGGATATTTGCACTAAAATGACAGAATTTCATGTGCTCTTGTTTTCCTCCTGCAGCTTCATGTTTCCCGTCGCAGGCGGTTTAGGTCCCCCTCAAGGTACGTATCAACTTCACATTTTGAGCACAAAGTTCTTTACTTTGTTTAGGTAAATTAGATCTAAACCAGTTCTTCAGTGATGCTCACAAGTGTGATTATTAAGCTGATTTTGCCCTTGAATTCAGCTCAGCTGAGCTGACTCTTGCCCCTCTGATAAAGCTTCCTGTGTGTTGCTGAAGCAGTGTCACCAGAATCTGGATTAAAGGTGCAGGAAAACTACATCTCCCTTTTTAACCTGAATTTGCCTTTTAGATTCTTACATTATTTTAAGTGTGGCATTTCACCTCTCTCTGCTTCATCTCCCAGCTGTGTATGCCCATATTGTGTGGGTGTTGCAAGACCTGGTAAATATTTACAAAGCACAGCAAGACCCTGGGACAAGAGTCACAACCTGTGTGGAAAGTATTAATACAATAGGAGAGCCTCAGCCTTAAATTGCCTTTGTTCTCATTCCTGATGCAGTGCTGTTTGTTTAATTAGGGGAAAATATGCAGAGAACTTGGGGGGAGAATGGAGAATTTTCTCATAAAAATCTCAGGGACTGATTCATGGATTATTCCTGCCTGTGTCATGCCCTCCTGGAGTGTTTTTGCATAATTATCTCATGGCGTGCTGGTAATGAGTGTGTGTTAGTGTTTGTCTCCCAAGACAGCAAAATGTGAGATGGGAAGATACTGGAACATAATCCACTTGCTTTATTCAGTGAATTAACGCATTCCTGATTGATTCATCCAATTCTGTCCATGTTTAGCTTTTACTGACTAATATTGTTACCATTGTAACACATGTCGTGGGCTAATTAATCTAAAGTGTTCTAATTAACCTACAGACCAGTTATCCAGCCAGGTCAGAGTGTGAAGGTGCCTTGTGAAAGGTTGACTTTATTTCCCAAAATTTTTTTTCAGAAGCTGCTGGTTTCAAGAGAAATGGGAATTACCAGCACCAGTCAACTTGGTTAATTAAATCTTTTTAATTGGAAATGACCCTTCCAAAAATCATATGGGAAGAAACCCACAGAGAATCCTTAGGATGGTGGGAGAATTCATCAGCTTAGTTACTGAAAAGTCCTGTAACATTTTTTCCTGTAGACTGACTGGTGTCTAAACTAAGGAAATTCTGTGGCAGCCTTCAGTGTAGCGGATTTTATTACTTCTATTTTTAAACAGTCCAGCACAGCTCAGAGTTTTTTACTTTCCTTTGGTGCTTTAGTAAACAAAAAATAATAATTAAGTGGGGCAGGCAGGGTTAGTGAAGGGGGGGAAAAAAGCTTTACCGTTAACTGGGCACTTACCTTGTTTAATGTTTCATTGCAGGGATGATTCCTATGCAACAGCAAGGATTTCCAATGGTTCCTGTCATGCAGACCAATATGCCAGGGATGATGGGAATGAACTATGGCTCTCAGATGCCTCCTGGACCCATGACCATGCAGGTGTGTGGCAGTGAAATGTGGGCTGAAATCGTAGGATCCCAGAATGGTTTGGGTTGGAAAGGACATTAAAGCTTATCCAGTCCAACCCCATGTCCGAGGCAGGGACACCTTCCACTGTCCCAGGTTGCTCCAAGCCCTGTCCAACCTGGCCTTGAACACTTCCAGAGATGGGGCAGCCACAGCTTCCCTCACAGGGAAGAATTTCTCCCTAATACCCAGTCTAACCCTGCCCTCCTTCAGGTTAAGGCCATTCCCTGTGTCCTATCACTCCTTGCCCTTGAGAAAAGTCCCTCTCCAGGACCAGGAGATGCCTTGGGCTTGGCTGAGAGGGGACAGCTGGGGCCATGGCCCTCTCACAGCTGCACTGGGGTAAGAGGGAAGCTGGCTGGGAGCTGAACCGTGGGTGTGAGTCTGTCGTGGGACATCTATTCTGTAGTACTCCCTTTGAAGGTATTTCTGATGATTTAGAGTTCTCCAGGTTTCCTGGGGATCTGGATAGAGAGTGGGGGAGTTTGGCACACATTACTCACTGTTGGAGAGATGAGGGTGTAGTGCAAGGACAGCAGCAGTAGTATTTAAGGTAACTTGGAGGTTTTAGCCCCCTCAAAGGTGTCAGAATCTGAACTTTGATGTCACTGTACGTGTTGTGACACCCGAGTGTGATCAGAGCAGCCTGGTCTGAGCAGGGAAGGGAACAACAGCATCAGCCTTGTGCTGAAAAGCTCCCAGGTGCCACCTACTCCCAGGTGGGGTTAGTGCTGGTGTGGAATTGTTCAGCATTCAAAACTCCCACAGTGGATCTCTCCTATCTTTTGAATTTTCCTTCGTGCTTTTTCTTTTTTTCTTTGGTTTTATGGTGGTGCATTGTGTCCTATTTCAAATGAGATCTTTCTGAGCTGCTGAGGAGTGACTGCAGTCTGTGCAGAACTGTGACCACTTCACTGAACTGTTTCACCCCTGTGCAGCTCAAGTGCTGGAATTAATAGAATTAAATTTCCTGAGTGTAGGTGACAAATTATAAACTTTCTTCTTAAATGCCTTGTTCTAGGAGAGGGAATTTCTTCAATGCGCTGTATTTTCTCATGTGAGCAGTTTTCCCATTTGTCCAGCTTCCTATATTTGTTTCATTTTTCTTTTTCCTTAAAGTAACTTTGTCTTTAGTGCTGCTGTTGCTAATTGAGGAATAAGAATGAAATATGAGCAGCTAATATTATGTTTTCTCTCTTTTAATCTATTGTTGTATATTTAGCACCATATGTGATTATGTACAAACTCGCATTTTGCTGAAATTTAATGTTTTTGCATGACTTTTTAACCAAACTGCTATGTCACAAATTGAATTTATTGTGTTGTGCCATCTCCTTACACTCCCTTCCCTCCCCCACCTGGAATTTATTACGTTATTTCTGTGAAATTTATAGTAGGAAGATGTTTTTATGAGAGTCGGTCTAAAAATAATAAACAACTTTTGTTCTCTTCCTTCGTGTTCTGAGACCAAATGCAAAACGAATGGTAAGAAAAGTAAATTATTTTCTGGCTCCTTCTATATTAGGCGGCTTTGCTGCTCTAAGTGTCCCAGAATTTATTTCTCAGCAAATGTTTCTGATACAGTTTATTCAGACAAGGTTCCTTTTGGCTGTTGCCATATATTGTTGGGGTATGTTTGGGAAATGGCTGGACCATATTTTCCGGCGTCCATGGTTGGTAGGAGCGTGTCCTGCAGTAGGGAATATAAAAGTATTATGAAATCCTTAGAATAGGAAACGGAAATCCCAAGCAAACCTGAACTGAGCGGTGTAGGACGGCTGTAGCCCTCCTGCTCTCGGGGCAGATGGTGTGGATTTGAAGGCCTGATTTTTGCCAGTGCCTTCCCAAATGCTGTGAGGAGTGTGAGTCCTTGTGGAGAGGAAGAGTGCCATCTACCGTGGGCAGCAGCTCTGTGCTCAGGCCCTGCTCCTGCAGCACTTCCTAACTGCATTTCATGGGCTCAGCGCACCGTGCCAGCGGCTTGGCTTTCTCTATGGAAAACAAAATACCCTGGAGTTGAAAACAGAAACCCTGGAGCTGTGTGGTTTGTTTGTTGTAGGGTGGCATGGCCCTAGGGCCGATGCCCGCGGCCGGAATGCCTTACATGGGACAGGCCTCTTTCCTGGGAATTCGCCCGGCCGCGCCGCAGTACACCCCGGACATGCAGAAGCAGTTTGCAGAGGAGCAGCAGTAAGTGACACTTCACTGACTCTTGGGGGATCCTTTCTGAAGGGGAAGGTGTGGTTTCTCTGGAGCAGCATCCACTGATTCCATATTGCTGAATATTCCATTGCCTTTGAAGTGGTTATCTATGTCTGGGGAAAAGTAGGAATGTGTGTACCAATCTGAATTTTAGACAGTAGAAATGGAGAAATCAAGCAGAAACTTGCCATGAAAGTTCTCGTAAAAATTATTTACATATTTAATTTTTTAAAATAATTTTTCTTCAGGAAGAGGTTTGAGCACCAGCAGAAATTCTTAGAGGAAGAAAGAAAACGGCGGCAGTTTGAAGAGCAGAAACAAAAGCTGAGACTCCTGAGCAGTGTGAAACCGAAGGTATGGCCTGATAATGAATGGGGTGTTTCTTTCTTGAGGTACTTTTAATAGCTTTTCTTGGGAGGGTCTCTTTCAACAAGCAGATCAGTGAGGAATTGCATGAGACACCAGATTATGTCTTGAAAAACCTCTGGAAGAGCGAGTCCTTTACATGCTCTGCCAGCAGCAGGCATTGCTAATTCTGGTACTGAAGGAGTGTGGGTATTGAGAGAAAACAGAGCTGTTCGGTGAATTTTTCAAAATGTTTTCTGTGGTGTTTCAGACTGGTGAAAAAAGCAGAGATGATGCTTTGGAAGCCATTAAAGGGAACTTAGATGGCTTTTCTAGAGATGCTAAAATGCACCCAACACCAGCAGCACATCCAAAAAAGCCAGGTTTGTAATTTTTCTCGTTTTCCAACTGAAAATAAAACTACAACATTTGAAATCCTCAGCATGAGGAACTAATTCCAACAAGTATTTTTATTTGGTGGTACAAAATGAGTGGATTAACTGTTATGTAAAGTCAGATGTTATTCTAGCAACTGTTTGCTTGGTCACGGTATAAGGGTGAAATATTAGATACCAGCCTTTATTAAAAGACTTGAAATCTTTAAAAGAAAGCCTAATGTGCTGTGCTAAATGTGAAACATCAAGGAAATTGATAAAGCGTTTGTTCTTTTCTAGTCAAAGCATTAATTAATGTTTTGCTGCGTGCTTTTGAAGATGAGAAGTGCTATTTAAGTGCTAAGAATGATCAAAACTGTATAAAGACTTGAGTGGAGTGTCGCAGCTGACTGATGTGGGTATGGTCAAACCAAGCCTCTGTTCTCAGTAATTACACTTGGAACAATTGCCACTTAAGATTTCTTATGGTCTGTAGTGTAGTTTTTTTTAGTGTCTAGCCTGAAACAAAGCTTATTTAGGGGAGCTTTTTCCTGTATAAAATTTGTATCTCTGCTGTGGATTCACTCCTTGATAATTTTGCAGTTACAGGTGGTTTCTAACAACTTCCCTTTGTCTGTAGATTTGCATGTCCTTCACCAGTTCTGCTAAAATGGGTCACACTGGAAGGGATCAAGCAGAAAATTGTCTACACGAGCAGACATTTCTTTTTTATCTTACGATGTATTACTGAGTTTCTGTGGATAAAACGTTCCTTTGAGGGGGAATGTCCCCCTGACAGACCCCATTATGTCCAGTCTGAAATACTACCTCTGGATTTGCTTTGACCCTGTCTGCTTAAAACAGACAGAATATTGTCACAGCCAGTGTTAAGAACCAAGTTTCAAAGTGTTTACATCCCAAAAATCCGTGAGAGAAGATGCGTGGTTGGAAGCGGCTGCTCAGTTTTACCTTGTGTTTGCTGCGCTGACAATGACAACCTTCACATCTGTCACCAAACACATTCCACGCTGCTCCTCCTCGCCTATTTGCTGTGTATTCCCAGTGTTTGCCACTTTTCCCACATTCCCACCCGTGACCCTTTTTCCTCATCACTTTGCCTTGTGTGTTCATTCCATTTGCAGATCATCCCACACCATCCCATTCTGCTGTATCTGTTTCCCATTCTGCTTTTCTCGATGACGAAGAATTTAGTGACTTTATGCAAGGGCCTGTTGAAACCCCCACACTGGTGCCTCAATCCACCTCCCAGCCTTTCCAGCCTGCCCCTGAGGCTGGGCAGCTGCTTTCAGAGAGGGCTGTGCTCCAGCCTCGCCCTCCAGCCCAGGCTCCAGTGTTATCCACCCTGCATGGTACAACTGGGCAGGTTCCCTATTTTCCTACCTCCGCATCTTCATCCAATACCCATAAAACAGGTAACTCTAAAGTATGTTTTTTTACATGTCACTTTCTGAGCTACACAGAGTTTTCACTTATTTTGTTGGGGCTTGTTTTCAGTCTGGCTGGAAGCAATAATATGTAGGCAATTAAGCAGAAACCTGCTGATCCATGGGAAAAGATGATTTAAGTCCCTTTCTCCCTTCCCTTAGACCTGCCTGTAAAAGCAAGTCATGTGTGGATCCAAATACTGCGAAATACATATATTCCTAATCTTAGGTGAATTAAATCTTGTGTTTTATCATCTTCCTAAGTCTGTGTGGTAGAAAAAGACACAGTTGAGATGGTGGTATAAGAAATAGTGATTATGCTGCTGTGGAGCACTTGTGTGCTTCCACCCTTGGAGGCTGAAGGGATGTTGGTGAGATGGAGAATTCTGGAGATGTAAGTAGATAATGGGCACTTCTGCTCCTGATGCCTGGGTGATTATGCAACAGTAATCCAAATACGAAAATAGTTTCATGTCTTCCTCCTCTTAATTGTTTTTTGCGTGTTGAATTCGTTGTGTTTGTGGTAAGTAAAGGGCAGAGTCGGGCTCTGAAAGTGTTTCAAGAGGGTGATGCTGTTGGTCTGAGCTGGGACAGATGATCTCTAAGCCATCAGTAGTACCAAGAGTACTTTTCCTTAGAAAAGTGTGGAATTGCAGTCTGGGCAGTTCATAACGAAGTATAAATAATTCCTCCTGCTGTTTATTCAGGCTCTTCCTTGGAGGAGAAAGCCTTAGCTAATGGCTCAGATGACTCTGAACAAGAGCAAACCAAAGTTAAAACGTCTGAAGTTGGGCACAAAGCCTCGGCTGCAAGCCAAGCCCATCCCAGTCTCACCAGCAGTGACTGGGATGTTGTAGGTGGACATGAAAGTGGTCCCACTGCTGCTGCAGAGGTGCACAAGGCTTCAGAACAAAACAGAGCAGTTGAAGAGTGTGGTGAGCAATCAAAACGTTTGACAGAATTTCAATCTAATGAGATGCTGCTTGGTGCTAACGCTCTCTTCACTAATTCCAAGGCCACCCCTGTGTAATTTTGCTCTGAACGCCTGCTTGAATAATATGTCAGTGCCTCCTGCTCCTTGCTCAGTGTAACTGCCATGATTTTGCTCTGAACTTTCTCCATGTGAGTTTACTGCTGCAATCACCTTTAACATGTTTGTTTAATCAGGTTTGCTGTTTTAAAATACTCTGTCCTATCTTGGGGAAAAAAAAGTTGTTGTCTCCAAAGATATTTTTTAAAAACTATTTTGGGAAATTTACCACTAAAGATGGTCAATGTCATGGTGGGTTTTAATCTTTTAACCTTGAGGGGGTAAAATCTTGCCAGGTTAAAACTCTTAGCTAGTTAATGCTTGTTTTCTCAAGTATTTGGTGCTCATACACATTATGTCTAAAACTACCTGTGCTTTAGGGGTGAATATTCAGAAGATGGTCTAGAGGAAAAGTGAAAACAAGGTTTTGTTCCAATTTGGATTTTGTTAAAAAATCTGACTGTTGACTGAGTGTAGAAGGGGGGTTAAATATGAAGAATAATGAGACCTTAGGAAGGAGCAAATTTATTTTACTTGGTTGGTGAAATGGAAGGAATTGCTTATATTAAAACATGCTTGGAGTTGTGGTGTGATTAGAAATTAGACTGCAGTCAGGAGGGAATCCATGGGGAAGATGAGGAGGTGCAAGGGCATTGGGAAAGACAATGGAATCTGAAATGATGCTGATTTTGATCAGAGCTCCATCCAAGGTGGGCATAAAATCTGCTGAAGGAGACTGAAGAGAAGAGTCCACAGAGTGGAGAAGGAAATTACCACTTTGCGGAGAGTGAAGTGTGGCAGATCATGGTATGAAAGTTTGTAGTGGTGAAGGTGGCTGTGGTGTCCCCTGGAGCTGCAGACTGGGAGCAGTGGATGTGGGTTTGCGGATGTGGGATCCAATCTTGCTGGGGGGAACACTGTGGGTTTTATGGTAGGTATGGATTTATTTATCCCACAAATAGCAGGGACTTGATGGGAAGCTGAATTTTTTGCGACACAGAACTGCTGCTGTGAAACTTTGACAGTGAGACTTTAGTTTCTGTGCAGCTGGACATGAAGAGGGAGGCATGTGAGAAGCTCCTTATTTCATTACATATGTAACTATAATATTACTGCCAAATCATTCTAGTTATTATTTCATATCCCTGCAGTGTCTGTTTTTCCTCTGAGCACAGTGATTCCTATCTGAGATCTTTGCCTGAAATGCTTAATGACGCTGACCAGCTGTGGTATAGCCTCTTAACATCATTGTACTCTGGCTCTATCCTAATAAAACTCTTTTTCTTACTGAATGACATACCTTTAGGAGTTGGAGTGTTCCCTCCCCAGGACCCCATCCAGCAAATGATGCCTCCCTGGATTTACAACGACAGCTTGGTCCCAGGTAAAGCAACCCGTGGGCATTTGGCCAGGGGGGCAGTGCAAGGTGTGACCGTACCTGTGCTCGCGTGGCCTTGGATTGATCAAAGCCTTACTCAGTCAGCAGATGAACCCTGGATCTTTGATTTGTTACATATTTAAGGTGGCTTTATCTGCATTTGAAGAAATAGGGGTTTTATTTGAGCATGTTAACAAATTCTAGATTAAACATTTATGGCAGCGGCTTATCCCAGCAGAGGTTGCATTGCTGATAATGCTGCTTTCATGGGTATTCTGGTTTTTGGCATGTCTTGTAATTAGGCAGGCTCATTTCTGAAGGCTATTTGTCTTCTATGTGTAAATAACACAGTGAATAGAAAATGAAGTGCTGTAGTAAATATTGATTACTGAGGTTTAAATACATAAAGCTCTTAGAACTATCTTTTTATATGGGTTATCCTGCAATTTTATTAAAGCAACGTGGTTTGAAATGCAACACTAAGTGTATTTTATATAAAATATTTCTCTGCTTGTGTTAAACTCGTCTGTAAAGACCATCCAATAACACATTTAGATGAAACATGATGATACAATACAATGCCAGAATGCTATTGGTTTACCTTACTCTGAGTGCTACTGGTTTGATATAATGTTGAGTTTGAGACAACATAGAAAAGCAATATTTCAAAAGAGCAGTTGTCACTAACACTGCCTTCCTCACAACAGATCTGTATAAGAAAATCTTAGAAACCACTTTGACTCCTGCTGGAATAGACACAGCTAAACTCTACCCCATCCTGATGTCGTCGGGACTGCCCAGGGAGACCCTGGGGCAGATCTGGGCTTTGGCCAACCGCACTACCCCCGGGAAGCTCACCAAGGAGGAGCTCTACTCCGTGCTGGCCATGATAGCAGTGGCTCAGGTATGGTTCTCACCTGGCAGCTCACTCAGGAGCCTGCCCTGGGCTGTGTGTCAGTGCCTGTCTGCAGGAGAAACTTCAGTGGGATTACAATTTTATCAATTTCATCACTTACATTTCAGTTACTCCTTTCTTCAGTGTCAACTGAAGTTCCTAGATATGTATACATGCATTTTGTAAATCCATTTTTAATATCCAATGCAGCGAGCGACAGGACAAGAATACATGGGCTCAAGCTGTGCCGGGGCAGTTCCAGCTGGAACATCAGGAAGGATTTATTCATGGAAAGGGTTATTAAGCATTGAAAGGGGCTGCCCAGAGAGGTGCTGGAGTCCCTGTCCCTGGAGATGTCCCGGGAATGACTGGATGTGACCCTCAGTGGGTGTGGGAGGTTTTCTGGGAGCGTGACCGGTACCCTGCCCGTTGTTGGCTGCAGACTGGACCTAAGAACACAGCACTTCTTTTATCGATGCTGCACGTGTGACTCTGTCTGCTTGTTGCCTCTGCAGAGGGGGATCCCTGCCGTGAGCCCTGACGTCCTGAACCAGTTTCCAGCCGCGCCCGTCCCCACCCTGTCTGGATTCCCGGTGCCGCTGCCCGGCGGGGTGAGCCAGCCCCCGCTGCTGCCCGCCGCCCCCCAGGCCTCCGTGGGGCTGGGCATCGGGCCCTCCGTGATGGGCATGAGCATCCCTGCCCCAGCCCCGGCCCCGGCTCCGGCCCCGGCTCCAGCCTCGGCTCCAGCGGCAGGAGCTGCAGCACAGCCTTCTGGAGCCTTCCTGCCCTCCTACCCGCCCGGCCAGGTGAGCTGCTCCCCTCCTGAGAAACCTCCCTTCCTGGGAAGGGAATCGGCCTGGCACTGCCAAACCTACACAGTGACAGCAGGCTTTGAGTAAATGGCGATAAACCAGAGCTGAAATCCAGCACGTGATGTCTGAAAACATGAAGTGCTACTGAGGGCGTTCTTTTATTTTTTCAGTTCTTTCTGGTGGCATTAGAAGAGCAACAAAAGTGTTCTGTGTTACAAAGAGGATTTTAGTTGTAGTTAGGATTTTGTAATGCACATAAAACGGAATTTTAGGTTAAACAGCACAGCAGACTCTAATAGCTGGTAAAAGGAGTTTTCAGGAGAAGCTGAGAACTCTGAAAACCTTCAGTTTACAAAGGTAAATTGTGTGTGGGATAAATTTTGCTGTTTGCAGATGTGGTTCATCCTTCAGAATATACTTCTTGTGGTGCTATTAACTTTAAATTATTCATGGATTTAAATTATTAATATTTGTCCTGTATTAAGAGACGACATGGCTACCATCAATAACACATTTATTGTGAAAGGAGTAGAGCTCCTTATTCACCTGTTGTTCATTCTTGCTCCCTGTAATCCTGTGTGTGTTTGAGCAGGGTGAGGTGCAGACAAAGTGGAAATGCTGATGGTGCTTATGTTGAAAGGTTCTTTTCCTTATTTTTTCTCTCTTAATCACACTGCTCTGAGCTGCTTTCATGCTATATGACAATTTGAAGAGCCAACTGCGTAGCAATTTACGTGTTGTTTGTAACTCAGGTAGTAAAACCAGAAGATGATGACTTCCAGGAGTTTCAGGATGCCTCAAAGTCTGGCTCCCTGGATGACTCTTTCACTGATTTCCAGGGGGACGCAGCCAAAGCAGCGAGTTCACAGCACCGGAGCAGGTACCAGATCCTTGTTATTTCTGTCGTTTCTCTGGCCAGTGCCTAAACTTCTGATATATGACTGTAAATCTGAATTGAAACATCATTAGGATTCCAGCAGTCCTGGCCTTTCCTTTGGGAGACAAGGTGTAATTCCGGATCAGGCGGGTTTTGTATAACAAAATAAATAAGCGTGTTTCCTCCTTTTGATAGTTTACAATTAACCTTTCAAGGTCTACAAAGACTGCAAAATTTCGATGTTCTTTCCTCTTTATGCACCTCCCAGGTGTCTAATTGTAGATAGACACATTTTCTGAGTAGGAAGTGGCTGTTCTTAGTGGCAAACAGAGCTCTGAATTCCGTGTGAGCCCTGATCACCAGGTGCTTCCTCAGCAGTGACATCAAATGGGATGCTCAGCCCAGTTGTTCTGTTACACCACGGCAAATGGCTGCTGTGTTAGAAATTCAATTTGCTGCTGTCATAGAATTCCAGAATGTTTTGGGTTGGAAGGAACATTAAAGATCATCTCTTCCACCCCCTGCCATGGGCAGAGACACCTTCTATTAGACCATATTGCTCGAAGCCCTGTCCAGCCTGGTCTTCGATACTTCCAGGGATGTCAGGCAATGCCACTGAAGATGGATCTGAAGATGCTGATTTAAGTATATCTTGTGTTAGATGTCATTTTACAGCTGAAGCTAATCTGTTACTGAAAGTTTTGACAGAAAACTGTTTGTAAATTGCACAATGGGAAGTAGAGGATCATAAAAAAAATTTCAAAAAATGGTGTTTCTTTTTCACTGCAGCAATTCTCTTTATTCAGTTGTGAAAGCGTTCAGTTTTGAACAAAATGTTACAATGAGCTATAATCTAATTGCTTATGGAGCTTTATTTAAAAAAAAGCCATCTGTGGAGTACAGCTGATTAACCATTCCATTTGCCAAGATTGCATATCTAATAGCCTGCTTTGCAGGGATGGGAAATTTAATTATATTACCATAAGCTCTATTTTTTTGCCGTTGCACTGTCTGTCTGCAAGCATCACAGACCAGCATCAGCACATGTGTGCAAGTGCTTCGTTTGTGTGTTGCTTGTAGGCTGCTGATAAGGAGATTTAAATGGCTCTGGAAAGATTCTTGCTCCAGGCTGAAGAATGCAATAGAAATTCATTCAGGTTTTCAATGTGAATGACACAAACTAGAGGTAAAATGCATCATTCATATGTAAAGGATGTTGTTGTGTGGAGCTGCCAAGGTCTGATAACGGGGTTTGTGTGGAGGGCAAGCAAAGCTCTCTCCTAAATCTTCCAGCATTTGCTAACAAGGTGTTAGGTTGTTGTGGCAGTTTTCCTGGATAAAGTGGAGTGTGTTTATGCAAAAAGACTTGCTTATGTAACTGTGGACTAATCCTTATTTTGCTGACTAGATACCTGCCTAAACTCACTGATTGGCACAGACAGAAATTCCAAGTTATTCTTTCCTTCCTTAGAACAGTGATCCCACTTTATTATCTTAATGTTGCAATATGTAATGAGATAGAATTAGATAAGCTGAAAGTACGGCGCTGTCAAAATCTCGTGCAGTTTTAACTCTTTACTGTATCTAGTTCTATCAGGGAATTATCAAAGGGATAAATTAAGCAGGAGTGATTCCTGGGGTGTGTCTGTATGCTTGTTCTCTCCTGGGCTACGAATTCCTTGGTGTAAAGTTCTGGAGAGTTTTGTTCATGGTTTTCATAGAAATTAAAATCAAGAATGGTGCAAATTGACTTCTGACATAAAGAAATATGAGTAGGTGAGATAAAGTGGGAATTTACCCAGCTGAGGTCGTTTACATTGGGGCTGGATTAAGTGCTCATTAAGGCATAAGCTTAGGTTTAAGAACCAAATTCTGTAGTCTTAGGAAGAGGCTTCTTTAAATAAAACCTGGAAATGTGTGGATAAATTAAGGAACTTTGCTTTTATCTCTTTTGTTTTTAGTGTTCCTTCTTTACTAATGCCACTCCCAGGTAATAAGCCGCTCTCCCCAGCTGATAAATATGCTGTGTTTAAAGGAATGGCAGCTGAGAAGCCTTCTGAGAGTGCAGCTGCTTTTGGAGGTAAAAGGACAAATACACAACCACTATGAGCAATTTATTATCATATTTCATATATCTTCTTTTTGGCATTGATAAGATATTAATATTTAAAAATCAGAGCAATTAATGTAGCATTTACTGTATGAATTCATAATATCTCTGTGTCAACGTATTTCTTTTCTCCTCTTCTCCAGATGGAGGGGACAAGTACAGCGCTTTCCGGGAATTAGAGCAACCAGCAGAGAGCAAATACTTGGGTAAGCACTGGGGGTTTAACATATTTTCATTATAATTTTTAGCATTTCTCTGTGAGCTACAGAATTTCCATCGCTGCAGTTCTAAAATAATGGTGGTGCTGCTTCTCTGAAAACCTTGGTAGGAAGTAGCTTGAAAAAACAGGGCAATATCCCACTGGAACAATGTGCTTGATGATATTTCTGGAAGACTGGCATCTCTTCTGGGTGCTCCCGAGTTTTATTTTAAAGTAATGATGTGGCTGGAATTTGTTTTAAGTAAGGAGTCATTCATTTATGAAACCCCTGTGGTGTATTGTGAGGTTCTCATGCTCAGAACCTCTTCAGGATTAAATGCTTGCAGTAAAATGAAATAACATTTGATGTCTTTCTGTACATGTTCTAAAATAGAGAAAGCTGCTGTATTTTCCTGCTGTCAAGGTCTGACCACTCTTAACCCTTTCACCAGCTTACATTTCTAATGGAAAAGTTTACAGTTCTTCAGTAAGTTTAGTTTGCTGTGCTGTTGTAGTTTTGATCAATGAGTAGCAATTTCAGGAATATTTTATGTTGTTGCTGAGCCAAATGAATTGGTTTGGAGGGGAGAGAGAGTGGAATAATGGGTCAAGTGTAGTTGTGGTCCTTTACTACCGTTATGAAGAGTATTCTTTTACATCTTGGTTAAACTAATTTAAAGTATGAGAGTGTGTGATAGCTTAAGAATTAAATGCTAGTGGTGTACTTCAAAATAGAAAAAATCTGTTTATTGGACACTTGTCTTAAAGTAAGCTTCAGTGCTTTAAAATTACAAGTAGTCAAGGTGTGTACATGCTGGTGAATGGGTTAAATGATGTTTTCATGTTCAGAAGAAGAAAGTTATAAAATTAATACCCCAAAATACTTAATGTAAATTCAATGAAAACATTGTTACCTCATGTTGGTTTTGTCTCAGCCGTCTGGTGATCCCCTCTGAAATAGCTGCAATATTTCAGAGGGAGGAAGGGAGGAATTTCTTCCGTAGAAAGCAAATACTGTATTGGTAAAAGTGAAAATCAAAATTAAATTCATTGCTTGGCAAACATGAGGAGGATGAGGTGGGGAAAAGAACTTGTGTGGAGGCCGAATAAAGCAGTATTGATCTCCTTTTGAATCTATTTGTCATGGTGTATTTTGATATTAACTCAGTGAAAAGGGAGTTTAATATGACTTTGAGGCGATTTGAGAGAATTAAGTGTTTGCTGGAGTGAAAATTAGAATCACTGACCTTGACACTTGTGTGATTCATGGAAGTTGAGTTTGCAGTTCTGTGTGCATCCCGAGGTCTTTAATTTAAACAGTTTGCATAAAACCTTCTGACATTGCATGAAGCGATTTGCTTGCTTGCATGGTGTGAACGTGCCGTGTTTGTTGTGCAGCGTTGAACTGTTGTTTTCCCCGTTTTCCTTGCCAGGAGATAACCTTGCAGAGTTCAAGCCTGCAGGAGCCGACGATGGGTTCACAGATTTCAAAACCGCTGACAGCACCTCCCCGTTAGAGCCACCCTCCAAAGACAAAGCCTTCCCTGCAGCCTTCCCTCCTGTGCCTGCTCAGCCGAAACAGCCAGCACAAGCCAAGGCCCCTTTGAATCTGGCAGACTTGGAGCTCTTCTCCTCTCCTGGAGAAAACAAGCAGCCGTCCTTTCCACCTGCGTTTAACACCTCCAAACCAGGCTCCTTTCCCCCTCCACCCCTCCCATCTGCCTCTGCCCAGCCAGTGCCCAGCAAAACTTCCAGCTTAGCTGATGACTTTGGGGAGTTCAACCTTTTCGGGGAATTTTCTAACGGCGCATCAGCCAGCGGACAAGATGACTTTGCAGATTTTATGGCATTCAACAACAGCGGGGGGTTTTCCGAACAAAAACCTGATGACAAATACAATGCACTCAAGCTGGAGGCCGGCCCTGGTGCTCAGGCTGGCTCCTCTGCCAGCACAGCCAAGGGTGGGCAGAGCTCTGCCACCACTGCTACGCCCACCAAATATGACATCTTCAAGCAGCTGTCCCTGGAGGGCTCCGGCGCAGCCTTCGAGGAGGCAAAGGACAGCACGCTCTCCTCGGTGAAGAGCGATGATGACTTTGCTGACTTCCACTCCAAGTTTTCTTCCAGTGGCACCGAGAAGTCGCTGGTGGACAAAGTGGCAGCTTTCAAGCAGGCCAAAGAAGACTCTGCTTCAGTGAAATCCCTGGATCTGCCTTCCATCGGCGGCAGCAGCGTGGGCAAGGAGGACTCCGAAGACGCGCTGTCTGTTCAGTTTGACATGAAACTGGCTGATGTGGGAGGAGATCTTAAGCATGTCATGTCTGATAGCTCTTTGGATTTGCCAACAGTTAGTGGCCAGCATCCACCAGCAGCAGGTGAGGAACTGGTTAGATTGCTCTGGTAACGTAGGTGGTGCAGATTTTGTGTTCTCTGTGCTCAATTACAGTATTATGCACTCGTCTTTCAGTAGTGGAAGACTCCTCAGTGTGTGTCCCCGCCAGCCACGGCCCCTCAGCAGGGCACTCTTTAGTTTTTGTCTTAGAAGACTATAAATATAAATAGCTGGAACAGTTTGAACTCCAGGCCAGTTTATTTTTGAGATTTAACATCATACTGGTACCTGTTTGCTATTGGCACTTAAAGGGACTCCAGTGGAAAATATTCCAGTGCAAACAATGTCATTCTATTTATATCAGCAAGATGATGGCAGAGTCTCACTTTAATCTCTTGTTTTCCACAAAGCATTGGGGACGTCCCCCGCTCGGCACTTCCCAAGGGTCACTAATTGGGGCTGTTAATGAGAAGCTGACCAATCACCAAGAGCAGTGTGTTCCCCTTGCAGTGGGGCTGGGTAGCCAGGGTTTTGCAGGACTGCAGTTTCAGAGTGTTTCACACACCTTGCAGTGTTAAATCCCTTGTGGGAATCATTGTGCCAAGGGGCTGCAAGTGCTGGTCTCATGATTGGGAACTCTTGGACCTAAATTTAAACCGTGGGATTTTTACTTTATCCTTATCAGGTTTCCACCTTCTTTAATTTCCCTTTATGACAGCATTCCTGAGGGAGTGAACTGACCATCTCTGCCCTGATCACATATCATAAACAAATTTCCCAAGTGTCCTGCTTTTTTCTTTTCATATCTACGTAGGAGATAAGCTGTAGTTAAATGTTCTGTGGCCTTCAACAACACGGGAACCATTACTGTGTTCTAGGACAAGTTTTATGCAGTCAAAGGCTTTTCTGAACAGGGGGAACATACAAACTATAAATGTAAAAGCTCTTACTGCAAGAATTGGTTATTTCCACATGAAATATTTCTTCCATTTTTTGCAGATATGGGTAGAGAAAAATATACAGTACTGTAATTTTGCATTATATGATATTTTTAAGTAGGGGAGAGAATTAAGTTGGCAACTTTGATGTGGAAGATACTCTCTAACAGGGTACAAAATATCAGGAATAATTTATTAGCAAAGACATTTAATTTTCATATTACTGCTTGGGAAAATTCCAAGTTGAGTGAGCTGTCAAAACGTAGCACCTACAGTGTATTCTTGAATGTTTACTTTGGGTTTGAAAGCACTTTTTCCTAATATTTTTCTAGCCTCTTTTGGTGGTAGTTTGACTTCTGTAGCTCTTTACAGGACATGTGCTTTTGCCACAGCAATCCATGATGAATAATTGCTGTTTGTGGCAGGAAAACCTTTTTTTTTTGTTTGTTTAAAGGGGTTAGCCCTTCATGTGCTTGTTGCTAAACTTTTGAACTCTGAAGTATTAATTAGAAGCTATTTTTATTAAACAAGTCTGTATTCTCCTATGGTGCCAAGTTAGATGTTATTCCAAAAGGGAGAGTTTTGCTCCATTTAGCTGTTTGGATTTCGTAGCAGGACGTGCTCTGGACACTCTGCTACAAACACTCCTGCGCTCATGTGTTCCTTTCTGTGTGTTTGATGCATTTCAAGCTCTGAACTGCTGATGGCCAAGTCCTTTTTTTTTTCCAGTTTACATGAAGTTAGAAAGCAGATTTTTCTTTTCCCCCTCATCGTTTCCTTCGATGTGTAAATCTAATGTCAGAAAGGGACAGTATCCCTTTGTCACCTCGCTGCTGGGAAGTGGGAGACTTGTCGTGGGGAGCTGCCAGCCCTGTGCCACATCCCCGGTGGAGCAGCAGCAGGACAGAGGTGCTGAGAGATGGTTTGACTTTGTGACGTGTCCACACAGAGCTGTTTGTCCCTTGCCTGTGAGATTTGACATTTGTAGCTTCCAGGTATGGGCAGGTAGGTGCTGACGCTGGGAATTAGAAATCCTTGGCTTGCTTCCCGTGCCAGGCCCTGTGGTGTGTGAGGGATGAAAGGTTTCCAGTTCTGCTCTCTCCAGAGGGGATCCAGTCTCTTTAAACTTGGCTCTAACTCTCTGTGTGGAAGGTAGATGATACTAATGTTGCCCGATTTCTCTTGCATTTACTCCTATAACCCTTTGAGCACTGGCTGCATGCTGTTAGTTTGAACCAGGCTGCTTCTTTTACACCAAATTTACGTTTCACTCTGAGTTGAAAGCGTTTGAATGAGCACCTGCTCCCGTTGGGTGAACCTGATTTGTTCTTCCTGCCAAAGGTTGCAGCGAGAGGAGCCCTGCCCCGGGCGCCCTCAAAGGGTTATCCATCTGCTGCAGACACACCTGTAAAGTACCTTTTTCTTTGGCATTACTGGAGATCTCTGTATATTTTAATCAACTTCAGGTTTTTTTGCTGCTTTTTCTAATGTCTGATTTCAACTAAACATTTCCTGTGTGAATGTGCCTTTTCAGATCTGCTTTGATATCTCTCTTCTGCAAGTATTGACCTGCATGCTTTACTCTGATACCGCCCTTCTGAGCTCCTCTGTATCACTATCTTTTGTGATCTGTAAGTCCTGCTGTGTTAATAAATATTATCTTGGCATATTTTGAAAACGTGGGGATGTGTGTGATTTGTTGCAAACCAGCAATGCATCTTTTTCCTCAAAAATACAAAGTTTAAGGTTCTAGTATCCCCTTAAGGTGGCGGGGGCTTTTCTCTTGTGGAGCAGGGTGTGGGTGAGCTTCTTTCTCCTCTTCCAACGCTTTGGCCTCACTCCCTGTCACCTTCTGAATCTTTACCTATCAGCCTAAATAATATTTTTCCAAAATCTGTGTTTGAGAGTGGTAGAGTGGAGGAAATGTGTGGTGGCAGGGTTGTTTCTGTGAGTTGGAACTGAAAACTGTGTTGCTGTCTAGACTTTTATGGGTAGAAGCCCACTAAATAATATTCTGATATTTATTTAGCTAATGCAGTGTGAGTTAATCAGAGTCCCAAAGTAAATACCCTGCTCCCTTTTTCCATTTGGGAAGTTCTGCTTTCTAAATATTGAAACTTTCAAACATGAATGACAGCTGCAAATTTGTAGCATGTAATTATGTCACTTCAGATTCCTCCAAATCCTGAGCCACTGCCACCTTGGGATTAGCATCAAATTAGCAGACAAGTTAAAAAGCTAAAAATAGTTGAGATGTGGAAGAGTTAAAATGTTTTTTGTTTTTGGAGTTGCCACAAGTGCAATGCCCAGCCTGGGATGTGGTAGAATGTGGCTTTTCTTCTTTACACGGAGCTGGAGACACTTTAAAAGAAAAAAAAAAAAAAGAAAAAAGGGAGAAAACCACAACAGCCCTACTTGAATCTGGAGATCAGCAGGTTGTGCCCAGCCCTAAAGGTTTTTAAACCAAAGTTTTGAACATAATGCTGAGACCTAATTCTGCAGGGCTCTTGCTCTTTGTGTTTGTTCAACCAATCATTCCTGGAGGGGGGAGAGGAATGTTCATGATTGTATTTAGTACGGTTTTTGTCCAGACTTGACAGTCAGATTCGCTGCCTTGCCCTCCTCTGGGTTAATTCTGTACCAGAGGAGTTTATCCACCCTGGTTCATCCCAGGAAGGCCTCTGGGAGGGCAGGTGTGGATGTGTTTGCCATGGCCTTCCCCAGGGCCTCTGTGGGGCTGAGCTCCAGTGGGAGCTCAGGGGCTTTATTTTGCTGTGAAATGTTGTTTATCATGATGATTTCAAAATAATTAGCAAATCCTGTAATTCCATACGGTTTGGAGGCTTTTCTATCCTATTTCCGTCATTTTTATTTATCTTACAGTCAGCATTCTTGATGGTTTCTACCTTAGCTGCAGCCATTCTTTAGGGAAAGCAAATGGGAATAATTCCCTGGTTATTAACTGTTGCAGGCTTCCCCAGCTGAGAAATAGGCTTTGGGTTTTTGTGGTTGCTGACAGGCATGGCACTGATAGCAGCAGTGCATGAAACTCTGTGTTTGTGCAGTTTCACCTCCTTTGATCAGGTGGAGAGCCCTGGGAGCAGTGAGCAGGAGGTGTCTGTGCATGGCACTGACAGCAGCAGTGCAGGGAGCTCTGTTCCTGCAGTTTCACCTCCTCTCATCAGGAGCAGAGCCCTGGGAGCAGTGAGCAGGGGGTGCCTGTGCCCTGCAGGCTCTGCGTTCCTGCTCAGGCTGCAGGGGCTGTTCCCAGGGTGACAGCACTGCTGCTGCTCCGCTGGCAGCACAGCTCCACAGCTGCACCTGCGTCACCCTAACAACCACAATGACACCAGAGTTGTATTTATTCATCACAATTTAATATCCACTGAAATGCAGAAACCTGGAAGTCTCCTATGCTGGCTGAAATCCCTAAATTTATTCCAGTGTCCCTGCGTTGTCTTTTTCAGTTTTCTTTAGACAATCACTAATGCTGTCAAGGGTTTTCCTTAATTGATTAAACTGTTGACATTGAAGGCTCCAGCTTATAATTTGCCTCCAGCCATAACTTAATCCTTGGTAGCTGAAATAAATTATTATAGTTGGCCCAAGTCAGGGGTGGCAAGTCTTTCTGTAGATGAGATAAGAGTGGGAAACAGCATTTGAACTGTGTTCATGCTGCTGTTCATGCCATGGCAGCCAGCGCTGTGCCTTGGCTGGCTCATAGAGGTGCAGCAGGTCGGAGGTGATGATCAGGCAGGTTGGACTTTGGGTTTGGGAGTTCAGATAAATGGAAAATAAACGGTGAATATTCCAACCTTTTTGGTTTGGAAGAAGTACTGTTTGGGTTTGGTTTTAACCATTGTGTGTTCCCACAAATTAAGCGTTCTCATAGGATTTTGAATGGATTTAGTGGTTTTTTGGATAATATTTGATGCTTCTCATCAGTTTAAATCCTGTTCTTACTCAGAGTGTCCTCCAGGAGGAAATGGGAATTGCTCTGTAGCCTCTGCCTTGGCCAGGTGTGATGCTTAGTTGGAAGTAATTAATACTGCCCCCCCTCCACTTAATAATTCTTCCTTTGAAAAAAATATTACTAATAGACATTTATATCTAAAAATATTTAATTTTTATACCAGAAAAACATTTTCTGATTCCATCAGAGGTTTAAACTGCACCACTGTAAGCAGAGCTGTTGGATTCCTGACACGGATCTGTGCTCTGTGAGGAAAAAGCTGTTGGAGGAGCAGTTCTTAGCAGTGCTTAATAACCCAATCTTGGTGCCAATAATGAAGGTCCTCACAGCACAGAGGGTTCTCTGCGGTCAGCAGGAAGTGCTGTGCACATGTGAGCAGGGGGAAAACTCCCCCTCATTGTACAGCAAATGTGCCAAGAGCTCAGAGAGTCCTTTTGCTCTGCCATGGCTGTGATGAAGTGAGGATTTGACTTCCTCTCTCCAGAAACCTCCAACTTGTGGCAAATGATTCTCTGAAGTGCAGTGCACGGCACAGCAAAGCGTTGGGGTTTTCTCCAGTAAAATCTTCCCTGAAGAGTTTTTTCCTGGGATTATGGACAGTTCCACATTCTTATTTTTCATACTTCTCACTAAATCGTTTTAGGACTGCTTGAGCTGTAAACACTGACTCTGAACGCAGTGTTTTTCCTGTAATATAATACTCCTAGGAAAAAGTTTATTCACTGGAGTGATCCTCCTGGAATCACCGAAAAAAATCAAATGTACAGAATCGAACCATTACATTTCACCTCAGCCCTTGCACCTCTGCAGAGGTTTCATGTCTGCCTGAATTCACACATAGAGAATCTTGAATCTTAGTTTGTGAATAATTAAACTATTATTCTGCCTTCCCTGCCCTGCCCTATTGATTGCAGGTGAGTTCAGGATTCCCCCTGGAGCTTGCTGCTCATCCTGCCTGTGCCTGAGCCAGGATCGGATCAGGAGTGCTCTGACCTGCTCCTTTACGATGTGTTTGCAGCTCAAAATCTTAGCAGCTATCAAAGGAATAATTCCCAGTGGAACATGAGTGTGCAGGTGCTCGGGGTCGATCATCACTCTTCCCTTTCACTCCCATCGGAACAGGGGCGATGCTCACATCTTTGCTGGGTTTTGCAGTCAACACAAATCAAAGGGAAAGCAGAGGTTGCCTGGTGCATGGTGGTGTTTCAAAGATCCCAGGATTAACTACAGCTGCCTCACGTGTCCAAGGTGGTTCTGGCTCTCTCTTCCATGCAAAGCTTTCATTTCCCTTTTTTAAACAAAAACTTGAGAGCACGAGGTGTGGTCTGTGGCGATAAATCACCGACCCCTCTCCAGGCAGCTCCTTTCACCTTGGAGCCTTGTTTTTGTGCTGGGAGCAGGAGATTTCATCTCTCTCTGTTTACCCTCTGCAGGCTGCTGCTCTGCACGTTCCGTATTCCAGTGGCACTTGGAAATCTTGTCAGCGTGCAGGGGCTCAGCTCTGGCTTTGGGATGCTGTCTCGGGCAGAGTGGCAGCTGCAGGAGGGCCCTGGGGAAGAGCTGATGGATGACACACTGTGCCTCGCTGACCCATCGCAGTGGCCATTAAACTCCATCAATGTGTTGTGTGTTCGTTAGGTTTTTCATTAGCCATGGATGTGGGTCATGCCCGGGAAGCAGCCTGGAGCCTGGCCTGCTCTCCCCTCCCGGTGAAATGCATAAACTGAGGCAGAAATGGTTTGTTAGGATGGTTTAATCCTCGGGCTGCTGTGGCTGGATGGAATAAAGAGGACAGCTGGGCAGTCAGCTTGTTCCCACCGTTCAGCCCGTGGTGTTCAGCAGTGGCACCTCAGCCCCAGCGAGGCTCGGGGAGCGTTCTGTGCTCGGGGTTTGCTCTCCCTGCAGCCGCCGGAGCCCGGGCACCGCGCAGCGGCCGCGGCTCTAATCCAAACTGACAATTGCTCCTGCTGCAAAACAAATGCCAAATGTAGGATAGGAGGGCTGGTTTGGTGGGGAGGGGGGGCTGGTGCTCTAATGGGAGCTGCCCAGCCCCTGGCTCCGTGTGCCTTCAGCGGGGATCAGTCAGTGTGGAGGTGAAAGATCAGTGGGGTGGGAGCAGCCCGAGCCCCCGGGCACCGCAGGCTCCCATCTCACACCTGCCCTGGCAGGGGGAGGAACCTATTGGGCCATGTAATCACACCAGGTGGGTATAAATGTTTGGAGCTTTCTGCAAAATAATTGGATTTTCTCTAGACTTAGCTTTTACAAACTATTTATTCAGTTACAACATGATCTCTGCAATATCCCTGTCAGTGCTGGCACCTGGAAGTTTGATGAGTCGGCCGTGCGGCGCTGCAGGAGCCCTGATAAGCTCCAGCAGATTTCTGGCCTTTTTTAGATTCTTGCAGCACATTTTTATAAGTTATTTGTATCAAAGCATGAATATAAAATTAAAGTGTATTAATACTTTATCGGAGGAATGGAAAAGTCAGCCCAGTCTTCTGTGTGGTTGGATTTGATAAGATGAAATAACGCGTTAAAGGTGTTTGAATTGTAACATTTATATTTTGATTGTAGATTCTGCAGCCAGAAAACTTAACTGGTGATCTGTGCAGCCTGGACTGGCCAGAAACGGATTTTTTTTAGTGTTTCTTCACTACCCTTAGTGGTATGGTGGCTTTCAGCTTAGAACGTAAGATGGCATTCAGAGGTCAAGGCTTACATTTATCGAACAGAGAAATTTTTGTATTAAATGCTCAGGTATTTTCCAGATTATTTTTGTGCAAGCTCCACTTAAAGCCTCAGTGAGACAACAATTCACTGCGTTTGTTCTTGCAGCTCCTCCAGACTCTCAGCGAGTTGTTCTTAAGCGGCGTAGAGCGTTTGAGGTTTGAACTTCAGCTCCTAATTGTGGGGGTTTGTTTCAGATGTGGATGACTTAAAGTGTGGCCCGTTTGGAAGCTGCCACAGCGGCTCTGCGGTCAGCAGCCTGGCGAGCTACGACTGCTCTGGCTCCGACAGGGACGACGTCCAGCAGGGCAAGAAGCTCTCATGCCTCTCCCAGCCCGCGGGGAGCGGCTCCTCCGCGGCCACCTCGGTCCTCCAGAAGAAGGAGACCTTGTTTGGCAGCTCGGAAAACATCACCATGACAACAGTTTCCAAAGTGACAACCTTTTCCAGTGAGGATGCTCTGCAGGATGTTTCCTTCGCAGCCTTTGCAAACTTTAAAGACTCCGGGCCGGTCTCCAGCGGTCCAAGCGACGACGACATCGGAGACTTCGGCGATTTCGCCAGGCCTCCCTCGGAAGCTCAGGATGTGGCAGCAGCTGACACAGCCCTGGGCGCGGATTTCCTCACTGGCATCTCCTCCGAGCTGCGGAGAGAGGCCACGGATGACTTTGGGGAGTTCCAAAGCGAAAAACCAAAAATCAGCAAGTTCGACTTCTTGGTGGCAACTTCCCAAGGCAAAGTGAAATCCAGCGAAGAGATGATCAAGAGTGAGCTGGCGACCTTTGATCTGTCCGTGCAAGGTAAGCCTGCCCACGGCGGAGAAGCCTCATAGTGCACGTACCTATCAAAGGCTGATTTTCCTAATTGAATTATAAATTAGCTGATGGGGATTGTTCCAAAGGCTGCTGGAAACAACCTGAATCTTCTCTTTGATTCCTGTGGCATTTGGAGCAGGTCTTTTTCTACAAGAAAAATATTTGTCGTGCCAAAAACCTGTAAGAATTGAGGGACTGGGGAAATTTGCAGCAGTCACTGAGCAAAGAGAAATATTTGCTCTTCTAGAGGAACAGGACAACCCTTGCTGCCACTTCATTCATTTTAAATAGCCTGCATCTCTAAAGGAATAACTTTCTCTAACCTGACTTTTTAGGGTCTCATAAGAGGAGCCTGAGCCTGGGTGACAGAGAAATAAGTCGCTCCTCACCTTTGCCAGCTCTGGAGCAGCCGTTCAGGGACCGCTCCAACACTCTGAGCGAGAAGCCGGCACTGCCCGTGATCAGGGACAAGTACAAGGACCTGACCGGGGAGGTGGAGGTAAGGAATTGTCTGGAGCACAGCTGAGGATGTTTTGTGTCCAACTCCTTGGGGCTTTAGCCATTTGCACAGGGCTGTGACTGCGATGGTGTCCGGGTGCAGTTGGATGTTGTGAGTGGACCCTGGAAGTTTCTTCTCTCATGTCTTTACAGGGAAGTGGGAAACGGCTGTTGTCTGAAACACAGAATCACTTGACCTTGCAGCCTAAGCTTATGACTGGAAATTAGTTACAATTTAAATCTAATCCCAGCTTTGGCACTGAGACCGTTTGCTTTGGCAAATGACATCACTTTTTGGCTGCATGGTCGTTATTTCTCTTGCTCATCCTGAGAAGAGATGGGAAAAGGACTCAGATTAAATTCTGCTAATCCCCACTGCTAGAACAGCAGACTGTAACAAATGTCAGGAGGAGGTGTGTGCAGTGAAACCTTTTACCCACTCCTGTATGTTCTTCCTTTTGAAACTCCTTCTCACTCCCAGAAATCAAATTGTAATGTTCAGGTGCGTAGGAAATCTTGAAAGAATGGGGGGAAATTAGGAATAGGTCTGTTAAAATTTCACACAGCTGATCTGCAAATAGTCTTTTTTAATACCTGTCTGTTGTGTAGGAAAAGGGGAGAGAAATGTGTGTGGGAACAAGGCTGAGCCTGTCCTTTTCTTTGCACTAGGAGAGCGAGAGGTACGCCTATGAGTGGCAGAGGTGCCTGGAGAGTGCCCTGCAGGTGAGTGTGGCTCCTCCTCCTCCTCCAAATCCTTCCCTTCTCCCTGCAGGGACCTCACTCAGTGTTTGAGACCAACAGGCAGAGAAAGTGTGGGAATCAGCCCTGGGAATTACAGTTTTTAAACCAAAAGCTGCCACCTCCTCAGCTAAGCACCCTACACTAATCTCCCTGTCACTGGGGATTAGTTTGGCTTTTCCCTAAATATTCCAGCTCTCTGGTTAGTGGGGTGGTCCCGAGTTTGGGTGCCAAGTGTTGTGTTGTTCAGGGCGCTGGGAGCAGTGCCGGGCTCCTCAGGGCTTCCTGAGGAGCAGAGGTGTGGATGTGCTGTGCCCAGGGACCTTTCATGTGCTGCTGTCCCACATTTCACAGCCAGAGCAGTGCTCCTTAGCATTTCCTCTTTGCATTTGAGTATCAGACAGCCCAAACTGTGAATGCTCTTATTAAACTTGATAGCAAGGCGTGCATGCTCTTAAAACTCTTGTTTTGGTGATGAAAATACTGGGGGGAATACATTAAGGTTTTAAATGTTCTTACTTTCCCCTGATCTACTTAAACTGGAGTGTGTAAAAACATGTGATGGAGTGTGGCAAACATTTCTTGTTTAATTTGCCTCCTTTTGTGAATAACAGTTTCTGCTGGGGGAAATCTTGTTTGTGATAATTATTCAAAGATAGAAACTCCATCATTGTGCAAAATTCATTTCCACCAGGTCATAAAGAAAGCAAATGATACCTTAAATGGAATAAGTAGTTCATCTGTTTGCACTGAAGTTATCCAGTCTGCTCAAGGCATGGAATATTTACTAGGTATGTTTTAATTTTCCACGTGTTTTACATTGAAAATTCTTCTCTTAAAAACAGGAATACAGAATCACTCTTCCCCAAATGGCATTATTTCTTAGCTTAATCTTTGCCTGTACCTAAATAATGAAAAACTCTTCTGTCAAATAAATGTAACTCCAGCTTTGAACTAACCCCCTCTGTGGCCACCCCTCCTGTGCCCCGTCTGGTTTTGCCATTTCTGAGTTCGAGGCTTGGGATCCAGTGAATTCTCTGCAATCCTCCCTGTTTTCCATCCACAGGGGTTGTTGAAGTCTACAGAGTAACAAAGAGGGTGGAACTGGGCATCAAAGCCACAGCTGTGTGCAGTGAGAAGCTCCAGCAGCTGCTGAAGGATATTGATAAAGTGTGGAACAACCTGATCAGCTTCATGTCCCTGGCTGCTTTAACGGTAAGGACAAAACGAGCTGCCTGGTGACTCAAACAAATGCCATAATTATATTTACTGACACTTTGCAGGTTGTCCTAACTTGACAGTTTGTTTTTTGATTTTTTTTTTTTTCTTGGAAAATGGAAATGCACTTTTTTGTGAAATCCGGTTTAAAACCCTCCAAGAAAACTGATATTTATGCACAAACACGATGTTGTCTTACTTTGAACCTTAATGATTTAGGTGATATCCTATGTGTCTCCAGTAAGGCAAATTTAATAAAATCCAAATAAGCCATTTTACAAAGCCAGAATGACATGGACATGTCTTGTTTTTTAATATCCCTGCAATTGGTTTTAATGCTCACAATTCCAAAACACACAGTGGAGCAACACAGGAATAACTAAACTGTTTTCCCTTCTCTCTGTGTTTGGAAATGGCCAGGTTTGTTTTGGTTCCTGCCACAGACTAAACAGCTTTTCCTCCCCAGGACTGCCAGGAAAAGCTCCACTGCTCCCAGACAGTCTGGTAGGAGCTGGAGAGCTCTGGCCAGAGCTGGGTGAGGGGCACAGGCAGGGATGGGGTCTGAGGAGTGCCCTTTAGAGCAGGAGCATCCCTTGGGAAGGCTCTGCAGAGGAGCTGGGAAAAGAGGGGCACACAAAGAAGGCAGGAAAACCACCCTGCCATTAAATACCCTGTGGGTTTTGTGTGTTTGAGTTGCAGGAGATAAAATGTGCGAAATTATTTCCTTCAGCCATGGAAAAACTCACATTTTTAGGGAGTCATCCATCTGTGTGTGCTTTATGTTGGCTTGCACAGTGGATCCCTTTAGCTCAGTGCATATCCAAGGAGTCCTCAGCTCATCACACCGAGCATCACTGAGCACATCATTACCATGGGGAGGTTTTCACTGAGCCTTTTCATTTGTGGCTTCCTCCTCGCACTGCAGCTGTGGCCACAAAAGGTTTTCCCTTCCCAATAAACACTCATTTATAAGCAAGGCCTGGAATTCTTGGTTTCTGCTCGAAATACCCATCTCCAGCTCACTGTCATTCCCTGCAAGGCAGGTATTGTAAATGATCAGTCCCTTTTCACACACCTTTTGCACTTTTTAAACCTCCCCAGGGATTTTAGTGATGTCCTGTGAGGCACAGAGCCTGACACCCTAGGGAGTTTATATTCTCAGCATTTTCCTACTTGGCAGAGGGAGTTGATAGCCCTGGACTCACCTGTTTGAACCCTGGGATTGTTGATAGCAACAACCCCAAGAGCTACCAGGATCTTTTCCTGATTTGAACAGGTGGATTAAAATATAGTCCCTAAAGTGCTTTTCCTTGGAAGATTACAGGGATTACCTGAAAGTCCAAAGCTTGGCCACGTGTTCTCCGAGCCTCAGCAGCTCCTGGCGCGCAGCTCCAGCTAAATTTTAAGCACATTAGGAGCTGCAAACAGTGACTTTCTCACATGCACACACAGTCCAGCTGAGTTTACCAAAAACCCAGGGACTCGTAACTCCTATAATTCTCTAAATCACCCCTCTTTTTTGGTTCTCTTCCCCCCGGGATTCCCTGGAAGGGGTGGGAGCCACACCTCTGGTGTAACAGTCACGGATCCTAAATGATGCAGAAGTGCCAATTAACTGCAGAGAAGTATTCCAGCTCCCAGGCATGTGCTTGGAAAGGTTAATTTTATCTTTTAAAGGATTTTGTTACAAGGTAATTTTATGCACAGCCTTGTGGTTTTTCACAGCAAATTGCAGGATGACCTTCTCATTTGCTTCACTCATGCATTTGGTAAACAAATATTAGAGTGCCTTTATTAATTTGATTGATCTACTTAGAGATTAAAGGGTGGGTTTTTTTTCAGGATTCCAATTATTCTCCAGCCGTTCAGCGGGGCAGCGTGAGCAGCATACCCAGAGTGTGGATTAAGAGACACATGGCCTGGGATCACACCATTTTTTAAGCTTCTTGCATTTCTAGTCATTGCTTTTATTTGCACTACTGTTTTCATGCAAAATTTGAACAGTTTTGTATCACCCTTACGTAATGTTTTAATTGGTCATTGATCCTGTGGCTGAAATGAGAGGTTAAGTACTGGAAAAGTGACCATAATAATTTATTATTTACAGGTTTATTCTCTCACCCTTTGCCTCTCTTTAACCTGAGCTTGCATGTGGCTGGTGGCCTGAATTCTTTGGTTTGGTTAACCTTAATATCCCATTTGGTACTGCTCTGCCATATTGTAGGTTCAAAAAAAACCCCAAAAGAGAATCCCAGCTGCCCTTTTTCACTGAGGCAATGTCATGGAGTCCAGGACAATGAATCCTGCTGCAGCCACCCCTCCAGGGCTCCCTCCCCACAGCTGCACAAACACCTGCGGAGCCTCTGTTTGCCTTGCCCCAGCTCCCAGCGCTCCTTCCCCTTTGGATGAGGGAATGTGCAGCTCAAGAACTCCTTCCTTTGTAGTCGAGGTTTTTTTTAAAACTCTGAGTGTTATGAATTAGTGCTGATGGAGATGGCAAATCCATGCTATCAGTTTGAAGGTTGTCACCCCTGCCATGCCTGTGTGACACGCGGGCTCTCGGTGCTCACGGATTTTTATTGTGACGTCTGAAACTTTGCCAGGCACTGAAAATGCCTAAATGTCATTGTCTCCTCTCTTCAGCCAGATGAAAACTCCCTGGATTTCTCTTCTTGTATGCTGCGCCCAGGGATTAAAAATGCCCAGGATCTTGCCTGTGGAGTGTGTCTCCTAAACGTGGATTCCAGGAGCAAAGTAAGTGTGATGGCTAAACTCCTGAATTTACAGTTTGGACTTTCGTTTATAGATCCCAGAATGGTTTGGGTTGGAAGGGACTCAAAGCTCATCCAATTCCACCCTGGGCCGTGGGCAGGGACACCTTCCACTGTCCCAGGTTGTCCAGCCTGGCTTTGGACACTTCCAGGGATGGGTGGATTGAATAAATTTTCATGGCTATAATTTGTAAAGGGCAGAGGCAAACTGATCTGTAAATGAGTCTCAATAAAATCATATAATCAAATGTCCAGTGTTCCTTGGGCTTTGGTGTGACACAGCTGTGGAGAAAGGATGAGTTTAATTGTTCATAATGGGGAAGAAACTGGGATACTAAAATTTTTTTAAAAAAAATTTTAAAATATGTATCTCATATATAATAGAGTTATATAT
>VZRL01006119.1:136670-147661 GCA_013397895.1 Origma solitaria | reverse complement strand
CTTTTTTTTTCTCCTAACTTCGAATACGATTAAGAGCTGACTAAAGATCTCAAACACTATATATTGAGAGTCACTACGGATGTTAAAGAAAACACCAGCACTAGCACCACAGCCCCTGTGTTCCTGCCTCCCTGGTGCTTGGAAAACCTGCTGCTGTGGAGCAGGGCCTCGCTAGTGCTGCTCCTGAGCCACTACAGGGTTTTGCAAGGAAGCAAACAAGCTATAACAAAATATTCAGGCTACTACCGCCTCACAAAGTGCACTTGGGTCATCAACTCTGCCCAGTGCTTCTTAGGCCTTTCCTCGGAGGATCCTAATAAACTGACTAAAAAGAAAAAAAAAAAGACAGAGGCTTTATGGAAGGAATAAACTTATAATGAGACTTGGTTTTGCTAAATCAGAGATGCAGATGGGAAATCCCCATAGAGAAAAATGCTTTGAGGGGAATCATTGGCCTTGCAGGTTAGTGAGGTGAGAATTGAGGTTCTGCTGTATGGTAAAGAACCAAAGTTGGCTGTAGAAGGAGAAGGGAATGTCTCCAGTCTGGTCGACTCGGAACAGCGCGTCCCTTCTGTTGTGCTTCCCGTCTGCAGTCTCATTAAATTCCCCAGTAAGGCATCAGGGGTCTCCTCTCTCTCTCGTAAACGTCTGGGATGATGCCATAGGGTGTCTGTACCATTTTAACCGTGGTCTTCCCAAAGAGCTTCCTCTCGTAGTCTATCAGCTGCCTCCAGAAGCCCACGTTGGGCCGGATCACGGGGCGCCGCGACTTGACCCAGTTGTAGGCCTCGAAGAGGGAGACCTTGTGGTACTTCATGAGGAAGGCGATGCAGAGCGTGGCCGACCTGCTGACGCCAGCGGCGCAGTGCACCAGCGTGGCCCCGTGCTTCCGCGCCACGCTGTGGATCTTGTCGGCCACGCTGTCGAAGTACAGGGAGATGGGGGCGTTGGGCATGTCAGCCAAAGGCACTTTCACGTACTCAAACTGCGGCCAGTTGAAGTTGGGGATCTCGATGGTGGCGTTGATGATGCAGGTGATGCCCCGGGACAGCAGCAGGTGCCGGTTGGAGGCCACGCTGCCCCGGCTCAGGTACAGCGAGGGGGTGATCTGGGCGATGCCTCCCAGGGCACCTTCGGAGAGCATTCGCGGAGCCATCAGAGTTCTCGGGAGGGAGTTGTGGCTTCTGGAGGTCATGGAGGATCTTGGCACTCACGCTTCCATTATGGGAAGAGAGCCAACGGGATCTTCAGCCAAGGGAAGGATTGTCTGGCCTGGCGGTGGCAGGACAGCGAGAGCTCCCACTGCTTAGTCACTGCAAAACACAAGTGAGGCCACATGAGCGGGGAGCTGTCCCTGGGCTGTGAGCGAGCAGCAAAGCCCAGCTCGCCCTGCTGTGGCCTGGCAAAGCATGGGGAATGTGGGTCTGGTTTCACAGTGCTCATTACCGCTGTCCTCCAGGCATTGCCTGGACAGATAGTAACAAAAAAAAAATCTTCCAGCCTAATTAGCTCCAATTACTCGCCGAGGGTTTACCTGTGGGCCCCGAGAGCATCTCACCCAGATCAGCACGTGGAAGATGAGCTACACCTTTTCCATGCTCAAACACGGCAGCTTCACAGCTGGCCAGAGTTCAAAGGGATGGTGAGGAACAGCAGATGCCAGCAATTTCCAGCACCCTGCCCTCTCCCCAGTGCCACCCTTCTCCTTTTCTAGGTGTGGGGAAGGCCCCGCCAAAGCACATAAACAGAGGAAAGTCGCCCATTAGGAAAGGCGGTGAGTCACGTCCATCCCCATCAGTCATCGGCGCTCATGGAGGCAGGGCAAGTGTGGAAAGAGTGACCTGGTTATGTCAGGCGCTGGGAGGAAAACCCAAGCAGAGCCTGGGACAGGGGAGGCTCTTGTGCTGCGTTAATGCCTCACTAATGCTTGGAGAGGACATGTGCTGCAGAGGCCTGGGATCACCCGCGTGAGCCACGCGGCCCAGGAGGGTCCCAGCTCCGATTCCTGCTCTGATTCCTGCTCCTCTGGGACACCTCCAAAGCCAGAGGAGCAGCTGCAGGCACGGGGATGAGCCCCAGAGTGTTAATGATTTGCCAGCCTGAGTGTTCTGAGTTTGGGAGGGCCATGGGAAAGGCTCTGTCCATGCAGGCTGCGGAGTCCCTGCCCTGCCCAGGTACCTCTGAGCACACCCCAGTGGCACTGGCACAGCTGAGGGGACTTGGGGGATGCTCAGCACCTTGGGGAGAGGGATCTGTCCCTCCAGCAATTCTTAATTGCGTTAAGAGGGTTCTTAAAGGGCTGAGAGGCCCCACTGTGGCTTCCCCAGCCCTCAGCTGTCTGCCCTCATCCCATGCTCTGGGAAGCGCCTGCAGACCCCAGCAGTGGCTGGTGGTGCTGCCAATGGATTTTTGGCTCTGTGGTACAGAAACCTAATGAGCATAATGAGGCCTCTGCCATGGCTCTTCCCTGCTGGTAGCTATTGAGCAGCTCCTGAAGCTGTGGACCCAAAGCTGCAAAAGTTCCTGCCCTAGCAAGAAGGTTTCTGCTGTAGCTGTGAGCACCCAGCTTCCCCCACTGCAGTCACCCAGCTGGAGCAGCAGGGAAAGGTGTGGTTTTTTTCAAAGGAATAAAGTTCTTTGAGCAGGGGAAATCCCTGCTCTCAAACAGCTCTGACTGACAATGCAAAGGATTCGGGCACTTACGCTTGGTGACAAAGTCCTGCTCTAAATCACGGAGCGGCACCCGGGCACTCTGGGCTGCTGAGGCTGGGATGGCTCATAGAGTGTGTCCAACGCTGGGCTGGGGAGAGAAAAGAGCATGGGTTTTACTGGGATCTGTGCTGGACTCTAATTAGGTGGATGTCCAGGAACTGGGAGGGAGGACCACAGCTTCCCCAGGGAGAGACTGAGCACTCAGGGTGGCACTTGCTGCCGACGCCATAATGTCACCAGTGCCTGCCAACACAGCACTCAAAATCACAGTGAGCCCAGAGGAATCTGAGGCTGGCACAGAAGTCATGGCTCAAAAAAAATTAAATCATTTAAGTAATTAATTTTCTCTAATGCCTCCTTTAGCATCCACCCAGGCCCAGACAGACGGAGCAGGTCTGTGTCCTTCTGACGGTGCCCAAAGCCACCCACGGGGGAGCTCCTGTTCCCTATTCCCGTTGGAAGTGCAGAGGCGAATGGGAAGGGGCAGAGCCACAGCATCCTACTCCCAAAAAGCCGAGGATGTGGCCAACAATCCCATCTTTCCCACAACCCCCGGAGCGGAGAATCACCTGGGAAATGCTGCTGGACCCCGGCAGAGCGAGAGCAGCCCCAAAGCAAGGCAGACCCTCGGGCCGCTCCCGCGGGGACCGGAGCGCTCCTGAGGCGCTTTGGGAAGGGCTCTGCTGCTTTCCATAACGCGGTTCCTGTTCGCAGGCAGGAACTTATCCGGGGATTTGCATGCGACAGGCTGGGCTGGCTCTGCAAACCCTGGGGCCGCCACGTTGGCAGCGAACGCCTGCTCATCTCGTATCTCACCTCATCTCATCTCCTCTCATGCCACCCCTGCCATGGCAGGGACACCTTCCTCCATCCCAGGTGGCTCCAAGCCCCATCCAACCCGGCCTTGGACACTTCCAGGGATCCAGGGATCTACAACCTGTTAGACCCCAGTCACACACGACATCCCTGGGGCTCGGAATGGCAGACACCAGGTGGCACAGCTCCCACCGATCCAGAGCAGCTCTCAGCCAGCAGCAGGGAATATTTTGGAGAGAAGCTCATTATTTAGCGAGAGCTAAGGCTGCTGTGCCCCCAGAGCACGTGCATGGGGGCTGGCGATGCCCGGGCGCTGGGGCACACGGGCGGGTGGCACTGTCCCTCGCCTGCTCCGCGGCGCTCGCAGCGGGAGCTGCCTGCGATGCCACCGACTGCGACGTGCTGTCTCAGGCATGTGACAGAGCCGCGCTCCTGCCCACACACACCAGGCTGAGCAGCTGCTGGCGTGCAGGGAGCTGGGAATGAACGGGGCCTCGTCTGCCTGGGCTGGCAGCGGCTCCTGCCGGGTGCGGAGCCTTCGGCCGGGATGGGAGCTCACCGGGGCTCGCAGGTGTGAGCCTTCATCTGTCCCCAGGGCTGCACCCCTGCATCCCTCCTGCCTGGCCCCAGCTCGGGCAAAGCCTGGCCCAAAATCCCCTGCTCTGCCCCTGTGAAACTCCATTTGGCTTTCCCAGCACATCCGCGTTATCCCGCCGCATCCCACTGTAATCCAACACTGTTGCTCTTCACGCAGCAATTTCTGTCATTGTTCTGGGGCAGAGAGAGAGAGAAGGAATGAAAAGCCTCTTCCCAGCCGTTGCTGAGGGCAGATAAAAAGAAGAAAATCGCTGAAGATGGAACAAAGCACTCGCACAGCCTGCTGTGGCTGCGCCTGGGAAGGCCGGTGGCACAAAAGGCTCCTGGCAGGGCACAGGGAGAGGCACCGCCGCCTCCTTCAGCCTCGGCACTGCCAGGGGAGCACAGGGCACAGCCGTGTGCACCACCTCAGTGAAATAAAAACCCCACCTCTTGTCCCATTTCTCCCTTGCTGGGGTTTCTGAGTGGTGCCGCAGGCTGGGGAGTCACCGCAGCCCAAAGACACTGTCCCCGGGTGCTGGAGCCTGTCCTGACCGTCCTGCCGCGGGCTTGGATCCAGAACCATCCCTAAGGCAGCACGGAAGAGCCCTCCAAAGGAGCCAGAATGTCACTGGGGTGTTCTGCAAAGGGCTGACATTCCCAGAGGGTGCAGATGGTCCTTCGGGAGAAGCCTGGCTGGTAGTGGGCCAGCAGCAGCCAGGTGTTCCCGCCATCACAACCTCCTTTTTCTGAGCCGACCCCAATTAATGAATTAATTCATCTTGTCGCAGCCCTGGCCCACAGCAAATGCCTTTCCAGACTGTGCCTTGGTCTGGCCCATGCACAGAGCCCAGCCAGTGTCCCGTGCGGAAGGCTGGGATGCCACGGTGGCAGGAGGTCCTTGAGGTCCCTGGGGTGGCAGGAGGTCCCTGAAGACCCTGGGGTGGCAGGGGTCCCTGGGGTGGCAGGGGGTCCCTGTGCTGCGGGGGCAGGACCAGAGCAGCCTCCTCCCTCCCCGGCAGACTGGTGGGTTCTGCCATTTCCCTCTTCTGCATAATCAGGGGTGGGGGAAGCCAGTGGATAATTACAGCCTGGAGAACACTCTGCTCTTCAAAGCCTCCAGGTCCTTTCCCAGAGCTCCTGGCCGGCACGGTCCTCAGGTTTATGGCGAGGGGACACTTCTCCAGCGCCCATCCAGCCTGAATCTCATCCTGCACCCACCGGATCTCCGCAGCTCCACTCAGGTGGGTCCTTCTGCTGTGCCTTTGTGGTTCACCTGTCTCAGGAGGAGGGCGAGGTGCTTTGCCCAGGGTAGCTGCTCCCACCTGGCCTGGATTTCACGGCCTCAGAGCAGCTCCTCTCAGGTTAAGAAGGTTTCCAAAGCAATGCAGCAATCCCGAGGCTGTGGTTTGTGTTTTGGTGGTGCAGCCCCCTGGAAAGGTTGCTGCTGGCAACGCTCGTGGCTCTGCTCTTCCAAATCTCGCAACAGCTGGAGTTTGTTTCTCTTGCTTTCATTCCTGGGAACGCAGTCTTGTTAGCAAAGGTTGAAGTTCCCATGGGAAAGCATTGCTGGTTCCTAGACCTCCTGAGAAAGGCTTCAAAACACCTCCGGAGGATCAAATGACAGAGGCAAACACGGTGAGTTTGTGAGTTAAATACTGTGATCTCCAGGACAGGAGGGAGAAGTGGTCGGGCTCTAGACAATGAGTTGGCAAGGCTGAGCTTCAGCCTTCTTGTTCTGGTGCCACTGGGTGGTTTGCTCTGATTTTTAAGGTTGTTCTTTTTTTTTTTTTTTTAATGATTTTCTTTAAAAATTTTTTTTCTTTCTTTTTAAATTTTTTTTCAAATTGTTTCTTTTTTAAATTTTTTTTTTTTAATTATTTTCTTTTTTTCTTTTTTTTTCCTTTTTAACAGCTCCTCTGTCTTGAGAGCAGAGGCTGTAGCTTGTCCCTGAGGGAGCTGAGTAAGTCTTGAGTTTCTGTCGGGTTGTGTGCCAGTAACACAACCACGGGGCTGGTACCTGGACAGGTGAGAGCTCCTCTCTCTCTGGACTGAGGGTCCAGTGCAGGGGGAGGCCCGGGGGGTGGTGGGCCCTGCTCTGCTGATGGAACAGACTCCGAAGCCCCTGGTTTAATCCCCACATCATCATCTGGGATTCAAAGCAGGTTTGTGGGCTGGGTGTGCAAAATGTCAGTACTGAGGCAAGGCTTCTCCCCCCTCCCGGGAGAGGAAAAGTTATTCATTTTGGAGATGACAAATGCTCTCTAATCCTGCAGTAAAGAGAAGAGTCAATATTGCAGGCGCTGAATGAACGAGCCTGCTCAGGGCTCTTCCCAGCCAGGCTGAACAGCAAATTGCTTCAGAAATGGTCCTGGAGAGTGGCATTTCAAATAAATTTCAGCAGAGAGCACAAACTGCAGCCATTCTCGGGTCAGGGCTTGCTCGTGCCGAGTCCAAGGGAGTCCGAAGCCGAGCCGGGAGGGAGCCGCCGCCTTCTCGCTCCTCTTCCCGGCCCTCCCACAGCCCTGTGCTCTGCTGGGCTTTGCTCTCCTGCCTCTGGTCGCGCTCCTGAAGCCATTTCAGGCTCCTCTCACACGGGTCAGAGCCACCAGCACATCCTCACCACGGAAAGGGCGAGCGGTTTGGGGTTGGAATGGAGAAGGAAGGGGAGCAGGCGGGGCAGGGGGTGATCTGGGCTGAGACAGAGGATGCTGCGACCAAGCCCTGATTGATTCTGCTGGCAGCCTGTGCTGGCCTCTCCGAGCAGGATGGGAGCTGTCAGATGTTAAATCAAGATAATAATCTGTCTGCCCGGAGCTCTGAGCAGGCCTGGCTGCTTGTGCAGCTCCCAGCACAGCCAGGTCCCCGCGCTCGCCAGAACACACCAGCAACTTCCCAGAGGATCCACGCAAAGGGGAATCGTGCCCAAAATGCACAACAAGACACCCTGCAAACTGTCCCGGGCTCTCCTGGGAAGCTCAGCGACCCCACATCAAGCAGTTTAGTCCTGCCTCTCCCCCATGCTGCTCCCGGAGCCGAGGCAGCTTCGCAGGCTGCAGGGCTGGCGATCCCCAAGGAGCCTGTCCCAGCCTGCTGCCTTCAGAGGGTGACAGCTGACATTCCTGTGTCACAGCTCGTGTCCCTCCCGCTGGCACCAGTGGGGTGCCTGGTGCCCTGGGTGAGGCCAGGGCTTGGCAAGGCTCACCCGCTGCCTCATGCGTGCTGAGGATGAGCCATCCTCGCTCCACAGGCAGCGCCGAGCCCGGGGCTGGCACCAGGCTGAGCGCTGGTGACTCTGCCCGAGCCCGAGGTGCTCAGCTGGGCAGTGCCCGAGCGTGGAGCAGTGCTCTGCCAGCCCCTGGGCCCCTCCCCGCTCTGCCAGCCAAGGGCTCGCTCCCCGGTTCGCTGTTCTTCCAGCAGAAAAACGGGTGGGGAGCTTTTGGGAAGGATCCATCTGAGGATTCCTCTTGGCCCCATCTCCACCGGTTCTCAATTCCCACTGTCACCACCTCCAGTGACAGCAGAGCTGCCCACGGCCACGCTGTGATCCTGTCACCCTGTGATCCCTGCCACGCTGAGATCTGCCACGCAGCCACCCCCTCCACAGTGCGAGCAGGCAGAGCTGCTCCCTCTCCAGCCGGCAGCTGGATCCTGCCAGCTGCCAGCCGAACCTCTGGCCACAGGGACAGCTTCTGGCCACAGGGACAGCTCCTGGCCCCAGGGACAGCTCCCGGCCCCAGGGACAGCTCCCGGCCCCAGGGACGGAGCGAGACGGGTGACGGGTGCAACCTGGAGCACGCTGGTATTTATAAATCCTTGCTCTGCTCTGAGGACAAGCTTCCCTCGGCAAGCAGCGAGAGGATGTGATGCAAGAAAAACAAACCATCTTTCTTTTAAAAGCCACGTCTGTGCTTTCAGAGCCACAGGCTCTGCACACCACGCGCTGTGCGCTGGTCACTGGGAGAGCGCAGCAGGACCATGGGGCTCCCCCAGCACAGAGCGGTGGCGTGGCCACCTGCAACCTGCTAAAAACTCTTTGGAGGTGCATGAAATGCTTTAAAAAACACAATTAAGCCCTGAGGAGACACGAAGAGAATCCGACAGTTGTGTGCGGCATCCGTTCCCTACCCGGCTGAACACCGAGGGCTGTTTTCCAGCCCTGAGCGGAGATATCACCTGTTCTGGAGCACTACAGATTATTCCAGTGCCAGTTGATGGCATCTGGACTGCAGGCGGAGTTCAGGAAAGCTCCATCCCCTGCTCCCTGTGTCCAAGTGTGATCCCGGGGGACATGGATGGAGAGCAGGGGGCACATTCAGGGGGCAGACCCACGCCTGGCTCTGGCTCCCAGGGTGCTGCAAGATGGAGCCTTGTTTTTTCCGGAGCCGTGCCCTGCGCAGTCACAGCTGACGGGAGGGACACAATCTCTTCCCTGTTAGCCGAACAAAACACAGGGACCTGGTGTGTTTGCTCATGTGTGACCCTGCCAGGCCCGGGGCTGTGCCTGCTGCTCGTGTGGCAGGGCTGCGGTGCTGGGTTCTGCCCCAGCCCACCCCAGAGCCCAGAAAATTGAAGGCAGCTGCAAATTCACTGCAACGTGTCCTGGAAACGGTCCGGTGCTTCCATGCTGGCGCTCACTCGGGCCTTTTCCAGGGGCAATGCCAACGGTGCATGCCCTTAGCTTCTCAGGGGTCTCAGAGCCTGGCACCCTGATGAACCCCACGGTGACACATTCCCCTCGGGAGGGATTCCCGGTGGGCAAGAGCTGCCCGCTCTCTGATTCCCAAGGCCAGGATGAGGGGCTGGACGAGGGTGGAAGCAGCCGAAGGGGAGCAGCAGGATGTGCCCGCAGCAGCTGTAAGGAATGAGGTCACCTCTGAGCACATCGATGGGGTTGCACAGGGTAACAGGAGGAGAGGCCAATTTTAATCAATTAGGTGGAAATGGCCTTTACATGTGGCAGCTTCTCCCCTGAGCAGCACAGGGCCAGCGCCCCTCGGCTCCCGGGAGGCCGCGCTCGCTGCTCCAGGCTGAGGGGAATTCTCTTTTTCAGGGATGCTGTGAAAATTCACATTTCCTCCATGAAGGACTCCTGCCCCCAAAGGGAGGGACCCGCAGAGTTCCCCACACTGCAGGGTGGGATGGTGAAAATGGTGGGAGAATTAATTCTCATTTGCCCGGAAACCCTGACCTACCTGGCCATGGGGTGATTGTGGCAGCACCTGTTAATCCTTCCTGCTGGGAACCCCAAACCGGCCTGATTATTATAATTTTATCCTATTTTTAAAGCAGGGGAGTAGCTGTGTGAGCCAAGCCCACGCACTGCCTGCACTACAGGTGCCCCGGGAAGGGTGGGCAGTGCCTTTGCCTCCCAATTCCTGGCTTTATTCCCAAGCATCCAGGGAGCTGGGGCTCCTGCTCACAGATTCCTCAGCTATTTCCAAATGCCAGAGCCCTCTCTGCTAGATGTTTCCCTTTGCGTTATGGTTGCTCAGAGTGTCCCTTTTGAAGGGATAAATGGGTGTGTGTGTGGTGAGGGTTGTGTCCCCAGGGAGGAGGGGATGGGAGAAGCTCCCGTGCCTGGTTTGAGGGGTCACCCCACCACCTAGGGAAAACCACCCTGGAAGGAAAGCCTGCAGTGGTGGCAGGAAGCCTGGAAGGCTTCTCTGGTGAACAGCCTGGTGTAGATGGCTCTGGTGGGGTCAGTGTGTGGTGATTCCAGGCCCCACTGCCCTGCCCAGGTGCCTTTCCCCCCTCCTCCTTCCCTACCTCTTCCTGCTCGCCCAGGCCTGCAGGTGGCTGGTTCCCTGGGACAAAGCTGGTTCTAGCTCTCGGAGCAGAGATCCGAGAATTTTTGTGCCAGCTCTGCATCCCCTCCCTCCCTCCCATGAGCCTGGCGCAGGCAGATTTCCCCCCACACCCTGTACATTTCTAGCACTGGAGCAGCATGAGCTCTCTGGCTTTCCAGCTCCGAGATTCCAGCTGGGATCAGGTATTGAATTAAGCCATGCAAATATCCATCTTGCCCTGACCAACAAGGAAGCAGTGCCAAAACCCAGATCAGACCCTGAAGCGCAGCGAGGGCTCGGATGAAATCCCTGGAATTTCATCCTTGTTCCTGGAGGAAACTGGGATGTCTGTGTCCCTGTCCAGGACCCAAGCGAGCCCTCAGGGGCAGGAAGGACAGGCAGAGCTGCACGTTCACACCTTCCAGGCATAAATCGATTAAAACCTGCTGCATTACTGCTCCCCTGACGTTCACCAGGGTCACGTCAGCCAAGTCGTGGCAGCAGATCTCTGCCAGTGGGGGACGGCACGTGTCCCCCAAATTAGGGATCCTTCCTTCTCATTCCTTTAGGAACCAGAGTGCCACAGAGCCCGTCCCAACCACCGGGAACACAGCACACACCAAGGTTTACAGCGAGGCCTGGGGGAGGAATCCACTCCCTGCCAGAGCAGGGGCAGCTGATCCGGTGTATCATAAGGGAAAACAGTGTTTTGTCAGTGCTAATCCTCCACCATTCCTGTGGCAGGGGCATTAGGGATAAACTGAACTTGCAACATGATATTAGGGCATCTGCCAACACTCAAACCTTCAGAATAAAAGGCTCATTTGCTGCCCAGTCGAACAGGTTATAATCCTGCCCCATCTCCCTACAGCCAAATGCCGCTCATTGATTACCGGTGTTGCTCAAAGCAGCTGCTCCGGAGCTGAGTCAAGGGCCGCACACGCAACCGGTCTGGATGTGAGGCCGCAGGCACACGCCAGGCTTTGGTGGCACCGGGGTGCCCAGGGACCGGGGGTGTGGAGGGCAGGAGCCAGGGATGGGGGCGAGGGCAGGAGCCAGGCAGGGGGGCGAGGGCAGGAGCCAGGCAGGGGGGCGGAA
>VZRL01006119.1:106891-132940 GCA_013397895.1 Origma solitaria | reverse complement strand
GGAGGGAGGAGGAGGAGGAGGAGGAGGAGGAGGTGGAGGAGGAGGGCAGCCTCTGCCTTAACCCCGCCGCTGCTGGAGCGAAGCGTGGCCACCCCAGCCCGCTTTTGTTCGCTTTCTGGTTTTGTTGTCACACGCTCCGACTGAAATAGCCCAAATCCCTCCTAGGAAGCTTCCCCCAGCCCGAGCCCTCGGCTGGTATCTCGCTCGGGCAGGTTTCATGACTCAGCAGCCCAGATGGAGCCGTCCCTCACAGCCCTCAGCTCCAAATCTGTTTATTGCTCCAGAGGCTGTTTTTCCAAGAACCTCGCTGCTTTATAACAGCCAGAGCTCTCCCTTAAAACCCTGCCTCTCCAGCGAGGGCTCACGTCACACTCAGCGCGGAGGTGGGCGAGGAACAAAAATAGACAAATTAAGAAAACCTCAAAAGGCCAAAAAATAAAAATGTGAGGGTTTTGGCTCTCCGAGCTCAAGGTTTGCTTTGCCTCCACGTTGCATCAGTTCTGCTGCCTTCCTCGGGGCTGCACTATGTCGGGGGCACAGACGAACACCCGGGTGATCGCAAGTCTGTGACAAGCTGAGAGACAGCTGAGCCCCCCGGGTGTCCCCCTGGCACTGGGGTCCCTGGGCTGGGGGCTTGGAGCCCTGGCAGCGCAAGCCTGGGGTGGTGTTGGCCACGGGCAGCGTGGGGAGAGACGAGGATGGGTTTTGAGTGGCAGCCTGTGGGATTCCCTCCGCAAGCATCTAAACCCCTCATTACCCCTCAGCACCGCTGAATGAGAAAAAGGCTCTTGCGCTGCTTCAGTTGCTCATCCTGGGCAGGTTTAAATACTCACACAACTGCGAGGGTGATTTTAGTGCTGGTGCAACTTTTGCTTTTAACCTTCGCCCTGCTGGGAGCTTTATGTGTTTGGTGTGGGACAGAGGATGCGAAGAGGGAAACTTGAGAGGCCTTTGACCCAGGGGTTGTGGGGCAGCACACACTCCTGGAAGGCAGAATCATGTTGTGGGCAGGTTTTCCCCCTTTCCACAGGAACTGTGCATCTCCTGGAAAAGTTTTGAAGACGTGTAGGGACAAAATGCTTGAAGTGGGACCAGCGCCGCTCGGTGACACCCCATGGTGCCTTTGGGGGTGCTGGCTTTGGAAGAGTCAGGATTTGGGCTCTGATCCGTGTGGGTCGGGATATTCTGTGATCCTGTGAAGCCTCCTTACCCAGCCCAGCCCGGCAGGTGTCCGCCGGCTGTGCTGGGGTGAGCAGGGCGCCGCGGGTCCCGGGCACATTCCCGAAGGGTGCGCCTGACCACGGGCCATTAGCTGGTCATTAGGGCCATTATCTTAATCACGGGTGTTCCCCTGCTCTGTGCTCAGGCTGTGCTCAGGGTCACGCAGGCCGGCTGAGAGGGGAGCAGGTGTCTGCCTTCCGCAGCCCATCCATCCATCCATCCATCCTCGCCAGTTTCCATGGCTACGCCGGAGTTTACTCTTCCCCGCCTTCGACCGCCTGCACGGGCGTGATGTTAAAAAAGGTCCCTGTGTGAGGCAGAAAGCCCAGGGACTGGGACCTCCTGTGTTTTGGAGCAACAACTGCATCCAGGGTGGTCGAACCACGGAGCGACAGGCGCTGAGCGCCCTGGCAGCACCCACAGCCCAACCGAATGGAGCCCTGCAGGTGCTGGTTTGGGGTGCTGCCTTCCCCTGCTCGCCTCCCTGATGGCAGCAGGGACCCAGGGAGGCAGAGAATGCTCTTCTGGGGATGAATCCAGGCGCGGGGCCATCGGCCGCCTGGCGCTCAATGCGAGGTGACAGCGCAGAGCACAGATCCCCGAGCAGGCGCTTGGGCTGCGGCTCCTTAATGGGCGAGAACAAAACCCGAGCTTGGGTCACCACGTGGGGCTTCAGTGGCCGAATGTGGGTCAGCGGAGGCCTCGCTGAGGAGGCGGGGATGTCACAGCTCCGCAGGGATGTCAAGCACTGCGGGGCAGTCACAGCACGGCAGGGTTTGTTCACTTTCCAGCGGCACAAGGAGCAGAAGGGGAGCGTGTTCCAATCCGAGCTCTCTGGGCAGGGGGATTTTGGCTGAAGGGCTCCCAGGACATGGCCAGGGCACAGTCAGCTGTGAGGGTGTGTGATCATTTCCAAATCCATGGGCTGTTCTGGTCCGTGGGGCCAGTGGGAAGTGTTTCCACAGCCCGGGTGTGGTGGGCTGTGGGGAGCCACACATGAGCCGCAGGCTTAGTCACCACCGGGGCAATCCCTGTGCCCTGCCCCTCATCCCGGGATCCCTGCCTGCTCCTGGCCACCCAGCTGCCTCATGGAGGAAAGTGCTGTCCCCCAAGGAGTTTCCCCTCTGATGGGCTGTGGGTGACAGCGGGCTCTGTCAGGAGGAGCAGCTCTGCTGCTTGTATTTGTTTCATTTGTGGTCCCTCGTTGCCCTTCGTTACGCAGAAGGATGCAGGGATGATGTGTTGTGCAGGGACCCCACGGCATGGGCCATGTTTTGGCAGCTCCCTCAGTGAGACGGCGGGCACAGAGGGGTGCCAGGGCGCTGGTTTGTCTCGGGAGGGTGGGGTGAGTTTCATGGGGTGCTCACCCGCTGAGTCAGGGGCTGAGCAGCCGCGTGAGCACAGCCGTGCCCTGCGTGCCTCGGGCCTGGCTGGCAGGGGATGCTCCGCGTCCTTCCCCGACCCCTCTCTGCACAGCCCGGGGCCAGGCTCTGTGGCCAGGCCGGGGAGCGAGGGCTGCAGCACTGACGTGGCCTGGCAGCTCAGCCTCCCCAAGGCACTGGCGGCTCCCTCCCTCCCTCCCTCCTTGCCCATCCCAGCCTGCACATCACCGCCTGCCTCCTGGGCAGCTGAGCTGGGGGCTCTCCCCATCCCGGGACCCCAGACACCCCCTGGAAGCTCAGCCTGGAGGGTGCTCTGGCAGCACCTGCCCCTCCAGCACTGCGTGAGGTGCTCTGAGCTCCCATCCCCATCCCACTTCACGGGAAGGGAGTGCTGGCACGTGGTTCATAAAACATTGACTTTCCAGACAGGCTTTGCAAAAGTAATGAGATGGTGATGGCGTGGAGAGCTCAGGAGATGCCAGGGTGCATTCCCTGGAGCAAAGGGTGATCCTTTGGGATCTAGTGGCCATGGAGAGCCTGCGGTGGGGCAGGCATTGCCCAACAGCTCTCCATGAGTCCTGAAATGCTGGACATCTGTGTGCTCCGAGGTGCTGCTGCACCCCTTCTCTGGGTTCCCCATGCTCTTTCCTGCTCTTTGTTGAGTTCCCACATGGTCCTGACTCAGGGCTGCTTATTATTTACTAATAAATCCATGCTGGCTTTTCCTGGAAGGTCACCGAGCCAGTTTGCTGGAAGGGCAGAGATCACTGTGGGGTATCGCCACGTGGTTTGGATTTTCCCCTTTTCCAAGTCGCACCGGGATGGCAGCCCTGGGGTTTCTCTAACCACAGCTGAACAGCCGCTGTTCCAGTGCGGTGTTCATCTCCCAAGGAGGCGGTTTGGGTTTCACAGGCCCCACCTGATGGGAATTTGAGCAGCATTAAAACTAGGGCTCTAGCGTGCTCGCGTTATCAGCGTTCCCTGCTCTGCTGCGTAGCCGTGGGGAGCACGGAGCTGCTGCTGGGGTGGCAGGAGCCCCCGGGATCTGCTCCAGGCAGCCCCCACCGCCCGGGCTGAGTGGGCTGAGTCACCCGCGGGCCCAGCGCGTTTGCTGCCGGGGTGACAGCAGCTGTGAGTCCCAAAAAAACCCTCCAGCACAGATGCTTTAATAGCAGGCGGATAGCACAGCCCCAGGAAGACTCATACTGTGCATACCTCAGCGCTGGTGACTAAGCCACACTCTCCCAGCGTCACCCCGGCCCTGGTGCCACCAATTCTGCAGGTCCCCCGATCCCAAAGTGGCTGTCTCCTGCCTGTCCCCAGCCTCGTTCCATATTTAATGTTTCATGTCCACCCGAGTGTCTAATTAAGGCATCCCCCAGCCGTGAGCACGGGCAGCGAGGGTAAGCGCTCCGAGCCACAGAGAGCAGCCCACCAAACCCAACCCCAGCTGATCCCGGGATGCTCCAGTGCACTTGGCTCCTTCACTGCTTCTGGGGGCAAGGCACCCTAAAGGCTGAGCGAAAGAAAGGCACTTTGGCTGCTTCATGTTAAAAAGCAAGTGGGAAAAACATTCCTAAGGTTTTACAGCTTACTTTGCCCTTTCCCTTGGCATTCCCAGTCTCGGTTTCTCCAGACTTTAATCTTTAACACATCGTTTATTGCTGCCGCTTTTCTTTAAATAGTAATATTTTCTAGGAAACGCAGTCGTCGCATCCCTACAGCCACTGCCGGGCGTTTATCTCCTCTCTCCTGGTGAGGAGCTGATGGATATGGATCCAGGCAGCTGTGTGACCTTTACAGTCTCACTCAGAGTCCGGGGACGTGGATGTAAGATTGTTTCAAGTCATTTTGATTTTATTACAAACCAAAATACTTCACATTCAATTCACCTCAGGTCCACAGGATAATTACTCTTGGGGAACAAACAACATCCCAAACCTGAACACCTCAGATAGGTATTGGAGCAGCTGTAGCTCAGTTAGGCTTTTCCATGAGATCCCAAACTCGGGAGCATCCATCAGCCCACCTGCTTTGGCTGTCCTACGGGACATTATTCCAGCATTACACCTTAGCAGGAAGCTGTCTGACAAACAATTTACTGTCCAATAAACACACATCTACATCTGCAGAAAACCATCTTCATCATCCGACTGATTGCCACATCCACAGGTTTGGCACTGAAGCTCAGGGATCAGCTGATGTGATGGGGGCTGCGTGTGAGGAGTAACTTGAGGCACCTCCTCATTGTTTCTTGGTCAATGTCGCTGGTAATGCTGAGGAAATAAAACCCCACAAACAGGAGCTCTTCACTCTTTTTTGTGGGAGAACATCAGGGTCCCGAGAACCTTTTTATTCCTGTTCCCAAAGGCTGCAGCGGCTGTAACTTGCAGCCTTCCCAATGAGCAGCAGAGTGAAACAGAGGGATTATATATAATTTGACAATCCCAAATCACGGGGGGAGCAGCTGAAGCTCCTTGGTTTGTGCAGAGCCCTCCCGCTGGGATATGTGCTAATACCACACAAAAGTAACAACTGTTGAGGAGCTTCCCTGCCATGTCCTTTCCCATCCTTTATCACAATTAAGTTAAAAAGACTGGACCACTGCAAGCTCTATTTTTACAGCCTCGGGCACGTGCTGTCGCCTCTGAAAGCCACTGCTGATTTAGGAAGGAACACGAGGAGGGAGGGACTGCACTTCTATACCCTGTACTGCACAAAGTGTGACTCTGTCCTTATTCTGTGTCGCCATCAGCACAAAAGTACCGTGATCCTCTCTGTAGTCACAGGAGGTGTGAGGAGTGAATGCCCATTCACGTTTAAGATTAGCTTATATAGCATGTGATCCTTCCCAGCGCTCTGAGGCAGTGGAATTCTGACAACAGCAGAGTCAAAAGGAACCCAGACAAATGTCAGCATTCATACAATTTAACAAAGCTCCCTACTTGTTTTTACAAAAAAAAAAAAAAAAAAAAANAAAAAAAAAGCCCCAAAAGGTTTTAAACAAAAGGAAATGTCCTTCATTCAACACTGGTAAAATCTTTCAGCGCTGTCAAAGTGACTTCAAAGCTTCTCCACATCTGCCTGCTCCAGCCAAGCACTGCTGCGTGCGCTCAGGCCTTTGTGATGTACCCTTCTCTGATCAGGAAGTCATAGATTTTCCTGGTTTTGTTCACATCGATCTTGATGAGGGCTCGAGCCTGCGCCAGTCTCAGGCCTCCCTGTTTGTTGCACTCGTTCACTAAAGCAGCTTTATATTCCAAATAGGCTCCAGGGACAAGCCTCACCATCTGACAGAGCTGCAAGACAAAAGGTGAAGTTAATAAACACCAACACTTGTCATGTTCTTCCCTTCCCTGAGCCCTGCTGGGGGAGGAACACGGGGAATATTTTCCTGAGAACACTTCCAGTGTGTTTCTTTGCACAGGGGAGGCACATGGGAACGCCGTGATGAGCTGTTTGGATCCACAGGTAGGGAGGGGAGGAGCCTGCTGGCTGCTGCATTCAAAAACATTCCTGATGGAAAAATAAAGGAGGAGGATGAAAGCAAGCCCCGGGCTCGCAGGAGCACAGCTCTGAGTGTGTCCTGTGTGGGCGTTGCTCCTTCCAGAGCCCGGGAAGCACACATGCCAGACTTGGAACTGCAACTGGGCTGGGAGCCAGGGAGGGCATCTGGCTGCTAATCCCCTGCAGACTCAGGCTCTAATACCTTCTACAAAACCACTCTGCCAGCCCCTTCCACAAGTCTGGCATGGAAGCTGTGCAGGGAAGGCATTCCGTGCTGGAAGTTGGGTAAGGAATGGCTCTGCACAGCCCCTGAGCTGTTTGGCTGCACAGCTCCTGTTTAGCTCCCAAATACCAGCTGCCTTCCCGGAGCACGGCATTGCTCCTGCTGGACGAACTCACTGTCTCCTCCCTCTAATAAGGAAATGCTTCATGCTCATTCCTCATGGATAGGAAATTGCAGAATTCCTCAGACCTCAGACTTTTGTCTCAGCTGACCGGGAAATCAGATTCCACACACACACACAGATCCCTGCCACCATTATTCCTGTGCTGAACGGAGCCAGAAATGCCAGTTCCACATGAGCTGTGAGCTGATTCCCGATGCTGCCAGCTCCAGCCAAGGGGAACACACATGGAGAGGGGAGGCTGAGACACAGCTGTGCTTCATGGGTGCTGCAGTCTGCCCTGGGCAGTTTAAAAATGTTAGGACTTCTATTAAAAAATAATAATCTCTTATTTCAATAGTTTTCCAGTGAGTTAGAGGACAGGCCTACAGTGGGCTGGAAAACAACCAGTGTTCATTAAGAAAAATTAACCCCTCAGCCTCACAATACAGGCAAGGAGATGGATGTTGTAAGAGCACCAAGTAGCACCCTGGTGCTCTGCAGCTTTCTTTGCTAAATAAGCCAGTTTGTGCTGTATGTGTAGCACAGGAAATTAAGAAGCCAACTGGAAAACCTGAATGATTTCTGTGAGAAAGGAAGAGTAGTCAGGGCCTGTAGCTGAGGTGATATTCACAGCTCCCCAGACATGGTGTGGGCAGCCCCGTGCTGTGGAGACACAGTTTGTAGAGATGATCTTTGCATCCTTTCCTCACCTCCTTCTCCTTCTCGTTGAGTTTCTCGGTGCCTGGCAGGCCTGTGAGGTTCAGTGGTGGGGCGCTCCGTCTGCCTGTGGGACGAGAAAGGAAACGCTGGGGAATGGGAGCACTTTGGGGGTGGCTGTGCTAGGGAGGCAATTCAACCCAGTCTGAGCCAAGTGTTTACAGACAGGGTTATTTAGGGCTTAGCATAAAGCTCTGCTGATGTGACAAAAGGTTTGGTTTTGCAATTTTAAGCTCTGTGAATGTTGCATGAGGCTCCTGAGCTGTTGGTTTTTGGGAGGAACTGCAAGACAAAAGCTTTGTGTCAGACTGGCACTGGGCATGACTATCCCAACTGCAGGGAGGGTGTGCCAGCTGAGCTGAAACCAGCGCCTTGTAAGGATGCTGAGATTATTTATTGGTGTGATTAAGCACCCAATTTCTCTGGCATTACTGACAACATCATGAAGCAGAGTTTTCTTTCAATGCCTTTAAATACGATACAGATATTGCAAGGCAAATGCAGTTTGGGGATTTATTTTTTGTCTGTTACGATAAACAGTACGGGAAGGAGTATTTATCACAAGGTCATCTGATATTTCTCACTTTCACTATTGTTTATAACTTTGCTGGACTTTAGCTGGCACAGCCTACACTTTCACAAGAGCTTGCAGGTTTTGGGTTTTTTTCTAATAGTATTTTGTTTTGTAACTCCCAGAGCTCAGGACAAAGTTTGGGTTATTTATTCCCATTGCAAAGTCTCTCACCCCTGTGCTGTGGGTTGCGTATTGAGCACTGCTCTCTAGATAGGTCTCTATCTCAGGGTAACTTCCCAAATTTGGCAAAGTGATGAGACCTTGGGAAATGTTCCATTGTGCTTTCCCAAGGACTGTGCTGTGGCTGCTCCAGACCTTGCCCTGCCCAGGTCCTGGCCCAGCACTGGGAAGTCTCTGTGTCCCCATGGCATCTGCAGGAACAGACGGCATGGGGCTGGGTGTGAGAAGCCCGAGAGAGAGCTGAGGGACTGCAGAGAGCTGGAGTGCGAGTCTGTGGGAGGTGTAAAGGAAGTTATTTCCCAGCACTGCTCCCTCTTCCCATGGCATGGGACGACTGTGCTAAGACGAGACATGACAGAATTCGGTTTTACTCTTTTATAAACCCAGAAAATACCACACACACACACACAAACTACATTAAAGGAAATACATTAAGGCTGCAAAGTCAAGAGCTTAGAATCTAGAAGTGAAGCATTAATTTGCCCTCTTGTATATTCAGAGTGATGCAGCCTTTAATTAGAGCCACGTGGCAGCTCTTCCCCAGCATCCCGCCGTTCCCTAGGCAGGATGTTTGCTTAATTAGCAACTCTATGGTATTTTGTTTGGGTTTTGTTCGACATGTGATGCTGCTTGTAAACACTGTGCGCTATCACAGCTCCACAGCCCCTGTGCTCCTGGGCTCTTGCCCTTCATGGGACACTGGATCCTTGATAAAAAAGGAACTTCATCCCTCATTCCACACCTGCAGCTGGAAGACACTGTCGTCCCTTCTGATGCCCTGAGATACACAAAGCTGTTTTTTTCTCCGAAACGCCAGATCTCAGCGATCACCAAACAGGTTTAGAACACCCTGTGGGGCTCTGACTCACTGCCTGCTATCCTGACCCGAATTTTCAAGGCTCCTGGCAGAAATGAGGAAGAACATACAGACCCAGTGTCCACCTCTGAGAGGTTTGATTCAAGTGGTTTAAGAGCATCCACACTAAAACTGGGCGTAGGGACAGAGCTAAAGCCAGTTTTCCCTGGCAACATTTAACAGCCTTGTAGTAAAACTTTATCCCAGCCTCAGTCACCCCATGACCTAAACAAATGGGATGAGCATTTATTTAAGCCCTGTTTGTGAGGACCTTGACTGACCCCTGAATCTGTCCTTACTGGGCACTGAAAGAAGATGGGGTCCTCTGGGTGGAGAAAAACCAAAATTTGTGTTTACAGAATGTGAAAATTCTTTTGTTTCCTGCCTTGCTAATGTAGCTTAAGGATGGGTTTTGACCTCTAGTCAGAAAAATCTAAAAATTCAGCAAAAAATCCTGCAGGATGTGCAAATGGAATGAATGACTTGCAGATTGATGGAATGTTGAATTAAGCAGTGCTTAACCATGAGGCTTTGGCACTGAAGAAGAAAGAGTCAGAAGAAGGCTGTCAGAAAGATATTACTGAGTTTTTATCAGACATCATCTCACACTTACCTGTAGTTGAAGGAACTGGTACTGTGGGAGTCAGGCCAGAGTCACTGAAAAGAAAAGGAAATTTTCAAATTGCCTTCATGTTTTTTAAGAGTAACTGCATGTGTTGGCCCTGAAAGCGCTTCTTCCACAACTTGTAATAATTATACAATTCAACTTGCATAACTCAAGCCCTGACTAGAAGTCAACAGGATTTATAAATATTTAGTGTTCCCACATTGAAGAATATGTCTGAAACCTGTTAAAAAACCCAACAAAGAAATGTGGAGGGTGACACAATTAAAAATACAGTGGAGACTGAGTGGGGAAATTCCAAGCCATCTCCTGCTCACAGGATGCACTTCCTTTACGCTGCGGCTTGCTCCTTAAATCCAGTGCTCATGCAGGGTGATGACACATTAATAATGCTGCTGCATCTAAAATCATCTGAAATATTTCAGGCGTCATCTGTGCCCTCATTAATATCCATAAAGAGCTCATTTCCCTCTGTGACTTTATGAACAGCGGTTCAGCTCCTGAAATATAAAACGGAGGGGTTGAGTCCCCTCCTTGCCTGCACTCAACAAGCACTACTGCTGTCACCCTTTGAATTTTGCAGGCTGTTCCTACTGTAATAAATCAGGAATGAATTTGTTATTACCATGCAGGAAAATGTGTTTGATGCAAACTGAACCACAGAAACCCAGGAAGGTTTGGGTTGGAAGAGACCTCGAAGCTTGTCGTGTCCCATGGGCAGGGACACCTTCCACTGCTCCAAAGCCCACCCGAGCTGGCCATGGCCACTCCCAGGGATGGGGCAGGTCCCTGGGCACCCGTGGCAGTGCTTACATGTCTGCCTGGCGGCTGAGCCACTGCTGGCAGGCGCTGCTGTCCTGGATGTACTGCAGCACCTCCGAGAGCATCGTGCGCTTCAGCCGCTCCTCGTCCCGGCTCTTCTTCAGGTGGTCGTAGGTCCGGGCACCTGTGGCACACACACACCCTGCTCTCACCACCTGCCTCGCCCAAAGAGTCCAGACTGCCTTTTCCCTGCTTCAGGAAATATCGGGAAGTTCTCTGTCTCTGGCCCAACCTGTGCTGCTCTCCCTCGTGATGACTTCTTGGCACCAGAAGAGATTATATCCCACCCTGTGCCCTTCCCCCCATTAATTTCAGGCCAAAAACAAATAAAAAAGGCTTCCATGATCTAATTTCAGGACAAAACAGGCCACTTCATTGAGATGGAGGTCTTAGGCCTCTCTCCAGGTATCACACGTGTCGGCAGCCAGTCCAAGTGTCCAGAGATAAAGCCCTGAGACCACTGTGCCATGCCATAAATATTTTTTCTGAAGCTTTTGCAAAGCGGTGACCAGAGCAGAGCTGGGTTAGACACTGTGATCTCTAAGCTGATGGCTCAAATCAGCTCTAAACCAGCCCAGCTGGACTGTGCCTCATTGCTGAAGCCTTGCTCAGTTCCAGAGCCAGAACGCCTCTCAGAACTGAGTGTCTTTTTACTCAACACATCCTGAATGTTGTAAAATCATCTTTCCCTTCCTTGATGGATGGGAATGGGGTGAATAATGCATCAGGTACTTACTGCAGAAATTGGTGATTCCTGCTGCTCTGTATTCCTGGAGTCTCTTTATTTCCCTCCGCAGCTCAAATTCCACTGTTGGACCCCACGAGTTGGCAGGAGGGAAAACCAAAAAGCACAAGTGGGTCAGTGGGGTGGCCTGGGAACGTGGCTATTTGTTATTTGCCTCCCAGGTCAGCTCTGAACACACAAACCACGGCCAGGGTTAACCTCCCTCCACAAGATCTCAAACTCTCTGTGTCCCAATGCTCCTCGGTCACAGATTTCAGTTGGTTTCTAGCATTTGTGTGCTCAGAAAAGAGATTTTCTCTTCATGCTTTGGCAGTCCCTTCGCTATACCGTGGACAAGGCAAGCAACACTAATCTGGGATTTCTGGAAGGCATTTCAATAGGTTTGAGGAACTACTCCAGCCAGGCTCCTTATACATCTAATATTCTTTTGGAACTATGATCTTCCTAACTGGACCTTCCAAAATTTTTCCTCGCAGACAACTTTTTTTTCCACAGTCAGTAAGAAGAACTTATTAAATGTTTCTTTTGCTCAGAGATATTTCCTGTCTGCTGCTTTCATCAGGTGCCTTCCAGCACTGCTGAGTTTTACAGGGAGCAAGTTTGGGAATTTGTTTCCTGCTGCTGCTCAGGGGATCTGTGTGGTGACTGTCAGCTCCACCTGAGCATCTGCTGCCACTACAACAACAAAACCAACTGCAGGAGCAGCACTCCCATGTGGGACTCATGATTCTGCAGGATCATGCTCTTGGTATTTCACACAGGGTGTCCTGAAAACACAGCACAACTGTGCGAGCGCTTTGTTCTCCGTAATGAGCAACAACTCCGCCAGTTTAGGTCGCAGGATGAAGCAGGATGTGGTGACTCGGACTGGAATCTGCCTAAATGCAGGCTGTGGGATGATTCAGGGATGGAACAATGCCTCTCCCCTAAGGTAAGGACGTAATGACCACTGCACTATATAATTATGTGACATATAATAGTTTAACGTTGGTCCTTCAAAGAATTCACACTCTGCTGCCAGCTCCCAATCTCTCCACACAGATGTAATATCGGGATTTTATTCTTCCCTGGATACAGAGACGCTCAGTAAATAAGCAGTGGTCTTTAGACAAAAAAAATATTACCTCTAACACACGACCAGAATGTTCAGTCAACTGCGAACTCAAACAAAGAGCTCGGACACAGTTTGGTGGAAAAAACCCACTCCCTGCTCCCTCAACGTACCAAACCACAAATGCAATTGTTTTCCTGAGGTACTCAGATGGGGGAGGAGGAGGAAAACAACCTCCTGCCCTCCAGGAGAGGGATATATTTAGGAAGCAGAGGATGCAAGGCCTCCGTGCCCCACTCACGCGCGTGGCTCTCGATGAACTTGTCGTGCTCCACGGGCCCCAGGATGCGAGCAAACCTCCTCATGGTCTCGTACAGCTCCTGCACCTCCTTGGGGTAGCGCCTCTCCAGAACTGCAGGGGAAAGGGCCACACATCAGCACTGCTGTGCCAGGAGAAAATCCCTCTGCAGGGACGGACTGAGCCCAGCCTCGGGGCTGCCTAAAACTCCACATTTGGGTGTTCGTGGCCATTTTGGCGTCACAACTACAAATTGCCGAGCAAAAAGCAACAAAATTATCCGGCTTTTAAATCCTAAAAGCATAAAGGGTGATATTTAAATGCTGCTTGGTCATTTCTCACAAGAGTGAGGTGCCCTCAGAAGGCCTGGATTTCACCTTCCCCACTCAGCAGAGCCCAAAATGCTTCTGAAGAGAGGTTTTGAGGCAATAACTAAAACACTGAGCTGGGAGTAGTTAGAAGTAGACGGCTGGAAACAGCTGGGGCAGGAAATCTGCTGGAATTCAGAATATCTGAGTGTGTTCCAGTGTGAATAAACCACACTGGTGACCTGGAAATGGCGAATGTGTGAAGTTTTGCCACTTTGAAGTGAAGCAGTTACACCTGATACTCACTCTGAAATTTTCTGAGGTTGATCAGGCCATGATCTCTTATAATTCTGGAAATGAATGAAAATTATATTAATAAAGGCCATTACTCCTGCATTGCCTCACAAATACAAAGGCTTCAGAAGAAACTTTGATTTAGACCATCAGAGGGGTCTGAAAGTAAACATGAATGAAATTTCCATAAGCCCTGGGCTGGCTGGAATGGAAATATGATGCAGTGTGGCTTTAATCAGGGTCAATTTTGGACAGTGGTGTGCATTAGCCCTGAGCACAAAGGGAGCTGCAATCACTTTAAAGGTTGGAAATTGCTTCTTTAGGCACAGATTTCACATCTATGGCACCTTGTAACTTGTCCCTCCAAAATCAGGGGTAATGAATGTCTCACGAACATCATCTCCAGCCTCAGAGAGAGACAAACATCCCTCTGCTCAAACAGGGCAGAGCTGGACTGCAAATGCCACCACTGGGAACAGAGGAAAGGCATTTTTCCATGGCAGCTTGGCTTTTGAAGAGATGATGGAAGTGACTCTGGGTCTGAGCTGCTCCTGACAGGATCGGGGGATGGAGCAGAAGGACAACGAGGTGCCCGAGGAATGCCTTTGTCACCATTTCCAGCAGTGCCACGTGCTCACTGCCCTGCGGTGACTCCGCTTTGGCAAACAAGACACCAGAGTTGGGCTGGCAAGGTCAGAACCTGCTCTGGAAAATCCTTACATTTCCTTTGCTGTGTACAAAACCTTCTTGTCCCATGCACAGGCAGGTTTTTTTTTTTTTCTGAGAGCAACAGCAACACTTTTGTGTCATTTTCCACATTTTTGTCCCATCCTGCTGTAGAAACTTCACAAAACTTGACACTGAGTTAACCTCGAGTTACGAGGAGCCCTGCGGCGCTTTCCCTCAGCATGACAAGATTGATCATCATGGAAATTACACCACATAAATACTTTTAATTTATGAATTATAAAGAAGCAGGTCAATCCTCCCTGTCATTCAGCAGAACTGTGCAGTTTTATGAGGAGAAGGACTGGAGCAGCCTCACTTTAAATCACTAATTCTTGCAGCAGGGAGTAATCCAGCAAGATATAATTTTAAATATTGAACAAAGTATTTCAAAGTTATAATAAAACTTAATTTAATTAATAGATTGAGTCATTCTAGAATGCTGTCAAATGAGCTGAATAAATTATTCAACCCCACGTCAGCAATAGAGCTATCTTCAGGATGGAAAACTAACTTAGGGACCACTAGGAATTAAAAATAATGATGCAAATATTTCTGGGGAAAAAGTGGGGGTCCAGCAATCAGTCACAGTCTGGCAGCTTTTTTTTTTCCCCTGAAATAGGAAATTAATGATGTGTAATCCATCAGCACTGCACAGGGAAAGAAAGAACACAGCTACTGTTTGAAAACTCACTTTTTCCGCCTCTGTCGTTCCTTTAACCTGGAATGATAGATATCTACAACTGCAATCTTCAGAGCTGCGAAACAAAAATATTAAAGAATTCATAAGTAATCACTGCAGGAGGCTGAATTTCAAGCTTTTATGTTCACATTAGGCCGGAATGGTCACTGCTTTGCTGTGTTAGAAATCCTGAGGCAATTTTCAGGGACATCAACTCATTAGAATGAGACAAACCTGCAGCACTTACTACCTGTGGAAGGTTTCTTTTGCTTACTCCTGCCAAATTCATCACTGTAAGTACATCCATGTGAACATGAACCCAGGCAGATCCTGGGAACTCCTTCCCTCTTCCCTCTCGGACTGCTCTACCATCAGCACTTATTTGTTCCTCCATACATGCAATGGCCGAATATTCCTTCTGAAATGCAAACTTATCAGATTGAAGGATCTGAGGTATGGTCTTTGGGCAAAAGCTTCTTTGCACAGAACCAGGAGCTCCAAAAAACAGAGTTCTCAACCGTGAGGATTCAAAGTAGCCTTTGCTACAGTTCTTAAAAACATCTGGAAGATTCCAGCTTGTTAACTTCCAAACTCATCTGTCTGCCAGGAGAACAAAGAATAGCTCAGGACAATGTGAAGAAGCCCAGGAAAAAGCCATGCTCATTAGGAATCACATCCTTCCCAAAATCAAACCTGTCTGAGGCACTCTCAGAGCCTGCAGCTCCTTTTTCCTGCAGCCATTAGCTTAATAAACTTTTTTTTTTGGGTAAATTCTTGAAAGACAAGATAAAGAGACACCCATCACCTTCCCTTCCCTCGCTCTGTTAGATAACACACGAATTCTAGGTCATTAAATGAGTGTAGAGGGGGCTGATTTTGGGGTGGTTTTTTAAAAATTTTACGTTAATAATTTCCGTGTGCTCTCGGAAGGAAGAGGCTCAAGGCTTGGCTGTGGTTTTGAGGCTGTGAGACAACAACAGGTCTTGGAAAAAGGGGAACTGGGTGGCCCAGGGGGACATAACCCAGGATCCATTTCTCTCTGTAGTTACACAAAAAGAGCAAAACCGATAGTGGCGGTTTATTGATTGCACTCTCGGATAAATAATTAATAACGCAATTAAGAAGTGTGGTTATGTGTCTGTTTTAAATATGTATGGAGGTGTAAACACCAGGAAGCCCCCAGCCCCTGGGAAATTCATCCCTGCATCCCTCTGGGTAATCAAATTTCATACAAACAGGGACAGCTGAACCCAAAGGCTGTGGGGATTCTCTCAAGAGCTTGATCCCAAGCAAAAAAAAACTTCAGCTTGTAGAAAATTGATTTGATGTTAATCTAAGAGAAAAGGATTCTGTATGAGATAGGAGGGGTTATAAGTATCCTACTTATATTTCCAAATTTCTTGCATTTTCAAGCATCATTGTGTATTTTCACAGCGAGGTATTTAAGTTTCCTAATTTAAGAACAAGCAGAGAGAGCAAATTCTCCTTTGTGCTAAAATGTGAGGACGAGAAATTGGGAATGCAGCAAGTTAAACATGAATGAAATCCATTAGGAAGGGTTGGAATTGGTGCCAATTTATGGAAAATATTTTTGTAGTTTTTAAGCCCTCTGCAAGCTCAGCCAACTTGTTACTTTCTGGGGTTTGTGTGGGCAGAACTTAATAAGTACATGCAGAAACTGCACTGGAGAACCTCTATAAATATCACAAGTAATTATGCACCTCTAACCACCGAGTTTTGATGCTTTCACCTGAGCGCACAATATTCCAAAGAAATGATGATCAGCTGGGGAGAGGAAGGAACAAATGAAGGGAAAAAATGGAGCTTCTGCTTCCAGGGAAATTAGTATTTGCTGCCACATGGCCTTTTTGGAGGGGCTTTTGTTTTTAATAGACATATTCACACAGGACCAGGCGATTACCAAATGTGGAATGCATGAATAACTCCGACTACTACACGGTTACACACTGCATGGAAATGAGAGAGGAGATGCTGGGGGAATGAGAATGATCCGCCTGTGCTTCTCCCCATGGATTCTGGCAGCCAGGCAGTTGTTTGTCCTGGTAATGTGAGATAATCCGAGCTGACACCGAGCTCGGAGTGCCCATCCTGGGCACTGATAAGGCTCTCTGCAGCTCTGAAGGACCCACTGATAGCAGGAATTCAAGGCTCCTTCCTCCCTTCCAAAAAACACCAAATATTTTGGTTTCTCCGGAGTGTGTCCAAAACACTTTCTTTGCTTTTCATTCCTCTTCAGCCTCATTTGGTCCGCAGAAAACTTTGTGGGACGCTAATGAGCGCGAGCTTTGTTTCATGGGACAGAACCTGCCTTGGCAGGCGAGGCGCAGATAAAGGGAAGAATGCAAACTAATCCCAGCAAACAGCCTGGGTGAGCAGGGTGTGCTGGGCTGGGGACACGCTGAGGGGCTGAGGGTCAAACCCACCGGTGTAGCTGCACTCTTTTAGAAATCTTTCTCTTCTTTCTCATGGAGAATAGAGATAAGTTGCATTTCTGTACTTTTCTAATCTCTGTGTTTCGGTACTGGATGCTGTAGGGTTGTAACCTATCGTTTTAGGGGGTGGAAAACTGCCGACCAATAGTTGCTAGATTATTAATGCTTATATAAAGAAAGAATTGTAAATAAAACTCTCTCAATCGCCATCTTGAGTGCTGCCTGCCTGACTTCCCTGTGAGCTTCCACGAATCTCCACGAATATCAGAAAATTAGAGCCAACACTCCGGGCCTGGAGGAAAGCAGGAGCCATGGCAAAGAGTCCTCTGCCTCTGGAGCACGTCAGGAGCCTCCACAGGAGAACAAACATCATGTTCTGGCGAGAAGGACACTGCCTCGCAGCTTAAAATCAAATTTCCCTGCCAGTTGCAGCCTATTTCCACTCCCTTCTAAATCTGTGGTTTCAGCAATTACTTTGCAGTGTTAGAAGTGAAAATCATTTACATGAGAAGAGGGAAAAAAGCTGGGAAAAAGATAAATTACCAATGTTCTAATTCAGCCTGATGAAAACTTGTAGTTCATGAAATATTCAAGCACTGTGGGCTGAATTAGGGTTGTAACTGGTTGGTGCTTTTGATCTGTCCATTATGTTTTTGTGTAACTGCAATATATATTTGCATGCCCTTACTGTACTGCCAGCACTGAACAAAAGAGAACAATTCCAGAATTTAATTGAAATATCAGAGATTTCATACAATTTTTGCCATCTCACTAATACCAAGAAGTGACTGAGTGATGTCTGTGACCTCCTGTGAGGCAGCAGGTACAGATTCCGTGCTCCTCAAAAAAGCTGCCTGGGAGACTTCCCACCTGGTATTAAAAAGCATTTTTTTGTGGGAATACCAAGAACTAAAAGGGAAATCTAACAGGGGAAATACATGAGATAAATCTATAAATATATATATAATAAAAAAGGTATAATACATCAGAATATAGAGGTCGAGCAGCTCAGATCTAGAATTTTTCTCAAATAATTTTTAGAAAATATTTAGAAAAGCAATGTGGAAGAAAGGGAACAAGGGGGAAATCCACTTCAATGGGAGCACAAATATTGCTGTGGGATGTGTGACCTCAGCTCTGCAGCACTGATCTGTGACTGGTGACCCAAGGGAACACACAGAGCCCACAGAAATGGTGCAGGCTGGGGGTTCCCAGGGCCCAGCCTGAGTGACTTGCAGAAAATGCAATATGAAAGCAGCTCTCAAAAATTAATCTTGAACCCAGCGAGGTTTAACATATGGCAGGAAAACAAACAGAGGATTTTTTTCCCCAACCTGATCCTTAATCTCTGCTGTGAGCCCCATTTGGGTTTCTCTGGGCCATAAAATGTGTAAAAGTCCTGTGCTGGAGCTGCGCCTTCACAGCCCTTTCTGCTCCTGCACCCAGCTCTGCTCTCTAGTCCACGGTGAGGCATTTTCTGCACTGTGGGCTCCCACAATTGGGCTGCAAAATTCTCTCATGTGGCTCCTTCCTTTTTGTGCATTAAATCGCAGAAGGGAAAGATCTCATTCCAAATTTTTTTAGCAAAGAATTCTTTCTCTCCCCGAGACGCCTGATGTGAAAGAAAGGGAAACAGCTGGCTGGACCCCGGGACTTCATTTTTCCGAGCTTTGTCTCTCACGTGGGCAGATGTGGGACAGCTGTGGGAAGGCAGGTGCCAGAGTTCCGGGGCTAAGGGATCCAAAATGCTCTTGGTCACGCTCCACAACCTCTGCCAAAGAGTTTGCACAGAGCAGTGCCTGACAGCCCTTCCCAAACGCTGGAGACAACTGAGGGATGGACTAGACAACACCCAATGAAATTATCAGGAGAAAGATTGGACAGACGGGGGGAAGTATTTTCTCACACAACACATAATTGAATTGTGAACTCCTAATTGGATTGTGGAAGTCCCTGTTGCAGGATGTACAGGAGCACAAACAGATCCAGCTCCAGCAGGAGCCAGCAGAGCTCCTGCAGCTCGGGCCCCTGGCAGGAGAGAGCACCAAGGGCAGAACTGTGCCTGGGAGCTGTGAGGGGATGGGGGAGAGCTGCAAACCTGCAGATTGAACACCAATCTATCAATTAATGGGCAGAAGTAGGGGATTATTTTGCTTTTTCAGTTCACCAGGCCCCAGAATAGGATGAAAGAGCAGAGCTGGCACGAGGAGTCGCTGCCATGGCCTCAAGCCAGTCCCGCTTTCAGTAAATGTTGAAAGGGAGAGACTGACATACGATTCTCATAACCTTCCCTGAGCCTGGGGAGTTCGCATTCCTAAAGCTCCTGCGTACACTGCTCAACTTCAAACTGGTTTTTTTAACTTTGCCAAGACTGTCTGTACGTAACAGGATTTGTCTGTCTCCAAGGGATGCAAAGGCTTTAGCTCAGAACTGCCTGACACAGATGGCAGAATTCTGAGGCATAAACACAGGACTTTTAAACCCTGGATGTACTTAGAAATGTGGGGAAAAGTAGGATCTTTTCCTCTCTGAGGATTAAAATGTCACTTTATTAATTCCTGTTATTCCATATTATTAGGGCAGCCCCGCTCACAGGAACTCAGAGCAGTAACTGGGCTCAGACAATCCTCTTCACAACAGAAAGGAAGTTGTCACACACAGTTGGGGCTACTCTAACTCAGGGCATGCTGAACACAGGAAAAATCACACAGCTTCAAGAATCCAACAGTTTTAATGTGTCTCACATAAACTACACACCTCCTTGCTGCCTGCATTAATACCTACCCTGACACATTTAATACATTAAAAAAACAAACATGTAAACCCCTACATTTAAAAGTGTATGTTCACTTTTAAAGTGTGTGGAAAAAGAGATCCAATGAAAGGCTGCACAGGCATCTGAAACACTGCTTTCAGACTGGGTACAAAAATATGGCACTTACCATGCAAAATGTCTGAATCATCTTCTACAAAATCAATATCTCTCAAATCCCACTCAGCATAGTTGTCAAACTCCTGTTCAGAGGTGATTAATACATTGTCACTAACTAGCACTAACATATTGGCCTGAGGTTTCAGAACATGCAGAAGGGCTGAGAACAGAGATATTTACTCATGCACAGGGTACAAGGTTCCCTCCCCAAGAAGGGGGACTTTATTGGGGAATGTGTAAATGCACCCCCACGGCTCCAACTGGAGCAGGATTTTGTGACAGGACAGTGGTAATTAATCAGGTAATTAATAACTGTGATGGGAATTGGAGTCACAGAATGTCCTGACCCGGGAGAGACCCACAGGGATCAGCAAGTCCAGCTCCTGGTCTGGCTCAGGACAGCCCCAGGAGAGCATTGTCCAGCACAGGTGTGATTTTGGCGTGGCCCTGTGCTTCACCCAAAACAAGCCCCTGGAGGGCTGAATTCACTCTCCATGGACAGCAGCAGGAGCTGAGGCTTTGGGCCCCCAGCAGAAAGCACGGAAAGCAACGCAGGTGTTCCAAGTGATGTGCGGAGCAGAGCTGTGTGTGCTCCCCTGGGGCAGTGCTGGAGCTGATCCTTTGGCAGAGGATCCCATCCCCAGCACCCATTCTGCCCACCAGGGCCATCCCTGCTGGACATCTGCTGGCTGCAGCACGTCCTGCAGCCTCTGCTGCCTCTGCAGCTCTGCAGGCCACCAGCGCCACCTCTGTCATCAGATCCTTAATTAATCCAGAGGTTTAATCACGGAATAGCTCAACTTGGAAGGGACTCCTAAGGATCAGAGTCCAACTCGCTGCTCCTCGCAGGATTACCTTAAATTAAACCCCAGCACTAAGAGCATCCCTGAGCCCTGTGCCCCCCCCGATGTTTTCACATGGAGACCAAAGATAGGCAGGGGCTGAGCACACATATAATTCCAATTGAAATGTAATGGGAGGAGGGTCAGTCTTACCTCCACGAAGTCAGCTCTGGCTGGCATGTACCCAGCCATGTCCCTGGAGAGCAGGGAATCAAAGGTAGGCCGTGGGGGATCATCAGCAGCTGAAAAAAGCAGGTTTTTTGTTGTTGAGTAGGGCTTGGGATGCGTTTTATAAAGATCTGTAAATATGTGTTTATTTTGCAGGAAAAGTGGGAATAATTAGTTGAAGAAAAATATCCTGATTGGGCTTTTATTCAGTGTTATAGTCAGGAAAGACAGAGTTCATCCAGAGAAAAATGCAGTAATCTGATATCTTCGTAGTATTCTCAGGAGTCAAACACAAATTCAAGGCAATAAACAGGTAATAAAATGTAAGCTTTACATTTTGGAGCTCAGCATCCCCCTCTAAACCTCTGCAGATCCCTGGGGCTCAGCGTGCAGGTTCTTTTAGTTAATAGCAACAGGAGTGCTCAATCTGCGTTCTTCTGGGGGCCATCGACAGAGCTGCAATTAAAGCCAGAGAACTCCCAATTTTTACAGCACTTCCCAGCCGAGGAGCTCAGTGTTTTACAGACAATAACAGTCTGCTCACAGTGCACTTGTGCAGGAGCTGAGTGTTGTGTGTCCCACGGCACAGATAAAGCAAGCTGAGGCACAGAGAGTTTTTCTTGGCCCAGGGCACATAAAAAATCAATAACAGCCAGGGACAGAACCAAAATTGCCCAGTTCCTACTGTTTAGCTCTAACCACTTCACTGGGAAATGTAAACCTCCAGACACACAGCCAGAGAGGCTGGGGAGCTCTGCAATGAACAGCTGCCAGACCGGGGGAATGCTAAAGATGTGAAATGCAAGGAAAACTGAGAATTTGTTAACTCGCTGCAATTCAGCTCCGGCTTTTTTAACAGGCAGCTTTCATGAGAGAGAGGTGTGAAATCAGCAGAGTTGCAAGGAGCGATTTTATGACAAATTAAATCAGCAGTTAGGCCTGGGACACAGTGTGTACACAGTAATGTGCACATGATCAGAGGAAATGTCTAAAGGCAGAAATCCCTGCTCAGTTAACTTTGTGTGCAGGGGCTGGGCAGGGTTAGAACCACACTGGAATCTCCCCTGAGGGACACACGTGGAGGAGCTTTGGGGTGGGCTGTGACCAAATGAAGCTGCTGGCATGGGATGGGATGGGATAGGATACTCACAGTGGAAAGGAATGGCTGTCTCGCTGTGCTGAGCCTCCTCCGCCTGCTTCAGGTTCAGCAGGGTGGATGCAAACAGGGGGTTGTTGATGAAGTGCTTCATGTAGTGCTTCTCACACTCCTCCTTGGATTTGGTGCACATCTGGTTGGCCACGTCCTGCCTGGGGTGGGGACAGGGGGAGGCTTCATGTGAACAACACAGAAATGTCGTTAAGAAATTAAATTTTTTTAAAATTTCTCCGGTGGGAAAAGATAATTTTGAACAAGAGATTGGTTGTGTTGCGTGCACAGAAGTGGCCTGTGATGGAGTCTGAACTCACATTCTCAGAACCAACATTCACATGTCGGATACAGCGCCAGGGAGCACCTTTTGGGTGCCCACGAACAATGCAATTAATTTTCAGTTTTCATATGGGAAAGCCTCTGGCTGTTGGAATGGACCACACGTTTGATAGCCTTGAAAATTTACTGTTGTTATTTGAGAGCTTCTTACACGTTTTACTGACTCCAGGCAATGGTAAATTCTGTGCCCAGTTTTCAGTCTTACTTCTGACAGCAATGTGCACCAAGGAACTCTCAGATCTGCTTCAGTGAATTCTGGGGTTCTGTACTTTTAGCACAACTATTTTTAATACAGGACAAGACAGGTAACTCATGAAAACAGGACCTGGTGGCCCAGCCTTGCACTTTAGCTGCTAAGTTAGTGTCTCACCCACAGGAAGTCAATGAACAGTCAATATGATGTATTCAGCAGTGAGATCCAGGGAAAAGGAAGGAAAATCTGCCCATCATTCACGGAAATTGGCTGAACCACCGAATTCTCACCAGTTCCCAAATCCACAGTCCATCACAGCTTCGAGGAGAGACATTTCCTCCTGAGCTGTCCAGTTGGGATCCAGGACAGGGAAATCTGATGTCTGGGGAAGAAAAAAGCAGAACAAGCTGCTGTGATCCTCTAATTCTGCTAATTCAGATAATTCTGCTAGTTTTAAACTTTTACAAAACCTGATTGAATAATTATTGGATTACTTTGGGCCCTGGGCCATCAACCACAGTAAATACTGGTACATGTTGTGTCTCCCAGCTGTAATTCCACAATGTTATATTATGAAACACAGTAGAAATTACTGAAGACTTTAGGAATTATTAGTTTTCGAGGAAGAAAAAACAAGCCTAGAGAAACAGAAGTTGATTTACGTGGTTAAAGGACTCTTAGTCTAGTGAGGTGCATAGTGCTATCCAGGCACAATAAAAAGAGGCAGCTTTAAATGACTCCACTATTCCATTATGTTCCAGGTGGGTATTTTTCCTTTTTAAAAATAGTTTTAAACCTTTGAATCAGAAAATTGCATCACTTAACCTTTCAATGTAATATGAATAAGGAAGGGTCTCACTCCTGGGAAGTTGTGAGAGCCCAGCATTGAGTAGGTGTTATCTAAAAGGAATATTTACCATTATCTCATAAGTGTGATCACTTTGATGTTTCTTGTATTCAAATCCTCGGGTGAAACACTGCAGAACAAAAGGTAAGAACTGTGTTACTTCTGCCCTGAAAAGGTTTCCACTGGTCCCTTTTTTAACTGGGTATCCAAAACTGACAACCTGATCTATTCCATTTCTCTGATTTAATTTTAGAAAACCCATAAAACTGTGTTAAATCTTTGCATCTTGCCCGTCTTTTGCCCCAAGATATAGGTCCCGTGAATCCAAAAATTTTTTAAGTATTAAGGTGAAAAAGTTTAGTGTTACAGTTTAAAGTAGAATCTTCCAGGGAGGGAACACAGAGCATTTAATAAGTATTGAATACGAAGTTTTCCTTTAATCTTGGTTCTCTGGTTAAAAGCACCAGGTTTGCAGCTGTTTTTAACAGTTACATTTCTGGCTTTTTACATACAGATAAACGAGCAAAAATACACCCAATATACGATATAGGGGTTTGTGTATTTTGTACATTGCTGAGCACAAGGCTCAGCTCCTCTTCGTTTTAGAGGTTACTGCCAGTTTTTAATCATAATAATACAAATGTACTCATTTAATGATTACACCAGCAGTACTTTCTGTGGTTACCAGCTCACACATACAATTTTTAAAGAACTGCATCTGGTCACAAACAATTACTGCCAATATTGCAGATCTTCCTTTTGTGTTTGGGAAGGGAAGGATGTGTGGGGGTGTTTCTGATGGGATTTTCTTCTCCACACCACACAGGATGACAGAAATGATCCTCCCCAGGACATGAGGGGCACATTGGGTTACCCCAGCCTGAGCGAGGTGAGTTTGGCTGCTGCACAAAGACCTCCTTCCCCTGCCCATTCCTCAACACCTCATCCTCCAAACCCTTTGTCATTTCTCACTCCCTGAGCAAACAATGCATTGATCCAGGTTTGGAGAGACCCTAGTCATTCCTTAATACCTCATCCTCCAAACCCTTTGTCATTTCCCTGTCCCTGAGCAAACAAGGGCGTTGATCCAGGTTTGGAGGGATGGGTTATGAAGGTGTTCATGGCCAGGAAGGCTTTGGTGGCTCCCCCCGAGGGAGGGACGGCTGTGCCCTGGGCTGGCACTCACCTGCAGGCACAGCAGGAACGGGGGGGGCCCACACTCGGCACACTTCACGTAGGGCTCCGTCAGGTACGAGGAGCAGCCTCGGCACGGGGGTTTGTCAAAAGGGTCACCTGGGGAAACAAAAGGAATTCTCCTGGGACACGAGCACAGCGCTGGTTTGGAATCTCCTAAATTCACCTGTGCCCAGCCCCTGGAGATGGTGGTCCTTGTGGGTCCAGCTCAGGGTGTTCTATGATTCTGTGGATTTTATGTGAACTCAACTGTGTGATAAAATAAGACTCTCAGGTTATAATGGCTTCACACTCAAAGACAGCAGGGTTAGATGGGATATTGGGAAGAAATCCTTCCCTGTGAGGGTGGGGAGGGCCAGGCAAAGGCTGTCCAGAGAAGCTGTGGCTGCCCCATCCCTCCAAGTGTCCAAGGCCAGGTTGGAGAGAGCTTGGAGCAGGTGTGTAATTGGATGGTGCCTTCTCACCCAAACCAGTCTGGGATTCTATGATTTTTTCCCAAGAAAATGGATTTGAATAAGCTCAACTGTAAGCAGACAGAAATGAGACAAAACTCACACTGAATCATTTGTGTCCCTGTGCTCTTAAGAATTTGTACAAATAAGTGAGTCTGTGGTCCAAATCCTGCTGGTTTTCTGTCTCCCTCCGCCATGGCTGGTGATGGCTTTAAACAATGGCAAACCCCTCCCAAATGTGATGGAATCATAGAATTATTCGGGTTGGAGAAGCCCTCTAAGATCACTGAGCGCAGCCCTCAACCCAGAACTGCCCTGTTCACCACTAAACCACGAAGTGTCCCCAAAGTGTCACATCCACACACTTTTGGAACACTTTCAGGGATGGATTCCAAAATGCCTCTGCTCCAGGAAATCCTTGCTCCTGATTTTTCACGACCAGATGTGGGAGCTGAATTATCTGAGGACACTTACTACTGAAGGAGGCCAGGCGCTCCATGCCTCCCCCCAGAGCTGGTCCTGCTCCTCGGAGTAAAACTTAAACACCTGGAGTGTGAGCCTTGTCCCAAACTGTATTCCAGAGGGAATTCTCTCCCTGCAGCTGTCTCTTCTGCAGCCCTCGCAGGTGTGACCCTCCCAGGATGTCCTCAATAGGAAGAAAAAGGGCTGTCAGCAGCCTTCAGACCCCATCCCACACAGATCAGAGTCTGTCCACTGGGCATGGGAAGAAATCAATCATGGAGATGTGAGTGATGGGGATACAGTCCCAAACTGAGAGTTTCAGTGGGAATGGATGTGCTGAGCGAAGAGTTATGAGCAGCTGTTGTGCAAGGAAGTGCTCTGCACCTCCCAGAAGCACTCCCCATACCCCAAACCCCAATCCCCACATCCCATATCCCAATCCCCACTCCCCCATATCCCCATCCTCACTCCCTACTCCCCTATATCCCACTTTCCACTCTCCATATCCCAACTCCCATATCCCAATCCCCATTCCACCATATCCCAATCACCATTCCCCCGTATCCCAATCCCCACACCCCCATATCCCAAACTCCACTCCCCCATATCCCGATCCCCACTCCCTCATATCCCAATCCCCAAT
>VZRL01006119.1:21295-93862 GCA_013397895.1 Origma solitaria | reverse complement strand
TTTTTTTTTTTTTTTTTTTTTTGGCTTGTGTTGTCTCTAGGTTCAAAAGTTTCCGTCAGCGCTTCCAACCAGTCCTGCTGGGATGCAGTTTTCCTTGTATTGTAGTGAGCGTTGTAGAGTTGCTATGCTCCTTTCTGAAGTTTTAGTGGTAGATTAAGAAACTCCTCCATAAATGCCACTTGGAAAGTACTTTGAGCCTGTCTGTTTTGTTTAATAAATCGTTCTTCATTATTGCTAAATTTAATTTCTTGCTTCCAAGACGGTATCTTGTATCAAATTCTTGTTTAAAATAGAACAAAACCTGGATGTCTTCTGGTGTTTGTACATCAGGGCTCTGGTTTCATAAGCAATGACATGGGTGTACAGAGTCACCTGACAATCCACTTGTATCAGCTGAAAGCCAAATTTTTGGATGGAGTTCAGCTGTTACCTCATATGAAGCCCAGAGTTTAGCTCTTTGCTCCTGACACTGGTTGGACTTGTCAGTGTATTGTCTCAATAAATTATTGAGATGCTTGAGCAGAACTAATCATCTGCTAAAGGAAATTTGGACAAATGCCTCAATTTTAGCCTGGACAGTAGTGGTTGAGTGTGCCCAGCCTGGCACTGGGACAAGGTGCCTGCTTAGAAACCAGCCCTAGAGTGACTGCACGGAGTCCAGAACGTAATGAAAGATCCTTTTGAGCCTGGTCTGAATCTGAAAAAATTCCAGCCCAGCCCAGCATTTTGTGGTTGGGAGGCTGCACTGTGCAGCATTGATCCTGTGAAATTATTGGTGCTGCTGTGGTTTTGTCCCAGCTGTGGGCAGGGAGGTACAAATGTACTGTGGGGTTGTGTTCTTGTTTTGGTGTTATTTTACTTCCTTTGGCCTCAGTTAACAGGGGAATGTCCTCTCTAGGTTCAGTCATTTGTTGGGAGATTTTGCAGAGATTCCCTGGCTGAGGTAGCACAGCATGACAGCATCTCCCACGTGCTCACTTACCTGAAAGATAATGAATCTCTTACTTTGGGTAAATTTAATGTGAAACCCCCCCACCTCCCCCCTAATTCTGGTTTAAAGAGGTCTATTCTAGTGTTCCTGCAGATCAGATCTGTTCAACACTTGAACTTTGCCAAAGAGCACGAGGAGGGCTCCCTGCCAGGGACTCCGATTCCGCTCCACTCTCTGGTGCAGAACTATCTTGTGCTGTTGTTGTTGTTCACTTTTATCTTCGTGCCAGGGCTTGACCTGGAGAGCGTTGAGCTGTTTGTTTTTCCAGGAGCATGTGGAATTTTATACTTCATGAGGATGTAAAAGTAAAGCTCTTTAAATACTTCGTGGGTTTAGGAACTGGAGTATGGATATCAATTTGATTTAAACTTGGCTATTTATGTTTGGATTCACTGAGTATTTTGAGTGTCAGGGTGCTGCTTTTGGACTTGTGGGGAACCTCAGTGATGTGGGCTGTGCATCCTGGGAATGGTCCCATCCCAAATGCAGCCAGCATGGCAGACAAACAGCCAGGTGTGTGGCTAGGAAAAGGAATGTCTGGCAAACTGTTGGCACTTGGTTATTTGAGAGGAATCCTGGCAGCTTGTACCCATTTGGGCTCTGTAAAAATTCCTGCTTTAGGCCCAAGACCTGCCTGGGCTGATGCTGGAATTCTGCGTTGGCATGGAACGGAAGATATTCAGCAGGCAGTGCAGGGAGGGCTGGTTCTGTTCTGTGCTGCATCCTTTATTTAATTTCCTGAAATCCAGAGGCTCAATTCACTGTCAGAGCTGAGTCAAGTTTCATTTGTTTTGATCTCTGGGTGAAGCCCTGGTTCTGACAGAGTCTGTTCGAGCCAGTTCTGGCTCTCTAAAATACAGGCAAGGCTGTGTTTGGCTGAGTGCAGGTTGCTGCCTCCGGTGCCTGTCACCTGAGGCACAGAGCCGTTCATTCCAGCTGTGCAACTCTGCATCCCTTGCTGGACAGCATTTCTGCTTGCTCCTTCCCTCTGCCTTCCTGTGAAACAGGATGCAAGGGCAGAGCTAAAACGGGAGCAGATCTTAGGGAGGCTTCAGCTGCCCGAGTCTTACCACCCGGATCGAATACGTGTTCTCATCATATTTACCAAACACAAGGCCCAAATGGATGGGGAGAGCTGCCCTTCCCACACCCTTCCCAGGCCAGATCCAGAGGGAAACAATCCCCAGTGCCTTCCCTGGGGACTGTGTGTGTGTGTGTGCTGCAGGCTGCTCCGGGCTGCCTTCCCCACACGGCAGCTCATGCATCCCTGCCTTGGGAACGCGCGCGACGTCAGCGACAGCCCCTGGCATGTGGCAGTGCTGGGACCAGTGCCGGCTCGTGACTGGGATGTGCCTCAGGTACGTGTCCAGAGGAAATGCTTTTCCCTTGGAGGCTGCAGGAGGGGAGCAGGCACAGCCTTTCCCTTTGTCCGGGCGCCGAGGAGGGGCTGGGATCCGTGGGGTTTGAGGGTTTGGGGGTTTGGGGAGCCTTGCGTGGAGGAGATGAGCTGTGTGCAGCGTGTGTGTGCTGGATGGGCAGCCCTGGAGCAGTGACACATCTGTGAGCAGCTCGTTTGGGTAGGGATGCTGCAGCAAACCGTGGCCATGGATTCCTCAGCAGCGAATGCAGCTGGCACAAGTGAATATTTTTAACCAATGCTGAAGCTGCTCCTCTGGGCTTGCTCCTCCAGCAGCAAATGGTGGCCATTTCTCTCACAGCCGTGGATTCGGCTGCTCATTCAGGGAATGTTTTTAACCAGTGCCACATCGAGCTGTCTGTACACAGATTTGTTTCCTTGCAGCCACACTGGGCAGAAATTGTTTGGATTGGGTGCTGTGGGTGGGGTTTTTGGAAATGAATTAAATGGGGAATTTGCGGGGTACCTAATGACTGGGCAGTTCGAGTTGCTCTTCCAAGAGGAATAAAAGCTGGCATGTGAAAGGCATGGAGTTTTGGGGCAGATACATCATGTTGGGGTGTTTCTGGTCGTTAAACTCTGTTCTCTCCCTGGGATCTCTTGGCTCTGGTGAGGTTTGTTTGCAGAGTGAGGCCGCCCTCACTCCACAGTGTGTCGCTGTCCCTGTTCCCTCCTGGTCCCTGGATGTGCCCAGAGCTGGCAGCACATGGCACTGCTTCTGTCCCTCACCATGTCACCTGTCCTGGCCTTTGATGGTCCTTGTGGGTCCCTTCCAGCTCAGGATATTCCACAATTCTGGTACTGAGAAAACATTCTTCCTTCCTCCAGTGATGTTACTGGACCCTGCCATGCTGTAGCGCTTTGCTTGTGAGGATATTTATTCTTCCAGCACTTGGAGCGGTCTTATCTCCATCTTACAGGTGGGAAAGAAGCACAGAAATTGTCAGTGCCGTGTCCAGGGTCTCCCAGCTCCCAGGCTGGTGTCCAGCTTGATCTGCCAGCTCTGTCACACTGTGTCTGCATGCCTCTGACATTCCTCTCCGCAGCCCTGGAAACGCTGTCCCTGTCACCTCCTGAAAATCCCATACCAAATCCTACAAGCTGACTGAATTCTTGGGGTCGCAGGGCCCTTTCAGGGGGCGCGGCTGGGGATGTGCTCACCTGCTCCTGGTGCAGAATCCCTGGGGACGCTGCATCCCTGGGGATGCTGTGGGGAGCCGTGCCCCCGTTCCCGGTGTGACCCCGGTTCTGGAGCCCACCCCGGGGTTCCGGGGCTCGGAGCAGCCGCCGTGCAGCGCCGCAGGGCCAGCCTCAAAGCTCATTACGTAACCTGTGGCTGCTTTCCTCTCTCTGCTGATCAGCTGCTCTGCTCCGAGTGACGAGAGGGAGGCTGGTCCCCTCTGCTGCTGCGTCACGGCGGGGGTGACACGGCGTGGGGGGAGCCGGGGACAAAGGTTAAGGGATTTGGAGCAGTCGGGGAAGTGCCGCTGCTTGAAGGAGAAACCACGTGAGGCTGTGTGCGGCTTTCCCTCGAGCTGCAGAATTGGCAAAAATTAAGAGCTGCGGCTGCGGAGAGGAGCTGTAAGCAAGCCTGAAATCCATTAATTCCTGCGCTCAGCATGGAGGATTCTGCGGAGCAGAGTCAGGAGATGAGGTACCACATGCTGCAGAGGTAAGAATCACAGATCTGCAGTCTCCTGCCTGGACTCTGTGCTGGAGATGCTCACTGAGCTTTTGGTGTTCATTTTATCATCTGGAGCCTCACGGAGCCTGTGGGCTCTCCGTGCATGCAGCCTCTGACAAAGATGCTAGGATGCAGCTCAGCTGGGGGGTCAGGGGTTTCAAGTTGGAGATTCTGCAGAACTTCTTCCCCCTGTGAGCTCTGAAGGGTAGAAAAGCATATTGAAAATTCCTCCTTCACTAAACGCTGCAGCTGTGAGCATGTGGGTAATAGGGATGAGAGTCACTAACAGCATTATTCTGTTTTGTTTAGTGCTCTGTGCTTTCTTCCTTCCTGCCCAGCTTCTACCTTATCTTATCCTGGAAAAGCCCCCAACTCTCCTGTTTTGATTACAATGGGAAGCCTGTGATTATTGGTAAAGAAACTTAATGTTCTTGATATGCTCACAAATCAAACTATACTTGTTTATAAACAAGTATTTGTTGCATTCTGGATGATGAACCTCAGGCTCTGTTGACATTTTGCCCTCAGCAGTATCTTTGTGTGTAGTAATTTCTGCTGGGCAGTACAGTTCATATTTAAACATGTTCAGAAATTCTGACCTCAGGATTGTTATGTCTTTTCCTATTTTTCTTGAGGCTGCTCTCAATGAATAAACCTCTCTTGCTCCTTGGACTGTGCTCCTTCCTTGCCATGAAGACTCTGACCCCCTAGATACACAAATTTAGTAGAAATTCAACCTTAGCTACACATGTGCTCCCTTTCTTTTCTGTTGGCTCCTGTCCTTGTGTTCCTGGGCTGAGTTCACAGAGTGTGGGAACTTCTGCTGACAGGGACACGTTCTGAGTTCAGTGACGATGTCTGGAAGTGCAGCTGACGGGAAGAAGGGAAAGTACAAGGGATGAACCTGTGCACACAGAGCTTGTGCTTCGCCTTTCTCTGGCTGTCAGCTCCCTGCTGTTCTCTGAGATAAAATCCTCGACTGGATGGAGTTGGTCTGACCTAGTACAGCCATTGCTGTGTCCCAGAGTGTCCCTGGGAGTGACAATTGGTCAGTACAGCCATGTCTGTATCCCAGAATGTCACTGGGAGTGACAATATTGGTCAGTACAGCCATGTCTGTATCCCAGAATGTCACTGGGAGTGACAATATTGGTCAGTATGGTGGTGTTATTGTGCTGCTGAAATGGGAAGGAGGGTCTGTGATCCGTGTAGGTAAATCTTCATGGCCCATGAGTTATTTCTGAGGGAATGTGAGGGGGGATCTCCTGTGTTCGCTGCCAGGCTGTGGCCAGGCCCTGCACGAGCAGCTCATTGCAGGGACCCTCCAGGTGCAGCTCTCGGCTCCTTGGTGGCCGTGATGCTAAAAGGAGACCTGGGCATGTGCCTTGACTTCTCCTGGCCGTGGTTTTCCCTTCCCGTGGCTCTCTCTGCGTCCCACCCCACTTCCCAGAGGGATTACTCAACGGAGCAGCCCTCCAGCAGCTGATTAGGGCAGAGGTTGCATCCAGAGGGCTCCTGGGGACAGATGTGCCAGCGACCAGCACCGTCCCCTTGCTGCTCTTGGGGCTCCACAAGGCTCTGAGCTGAGCTGAGCTTGCCAATCTCCATTCCTACAGAAAGGTTCTGTGATCCTGCCGGTGGCAGGGTAAGGGCTTCCCCGTGTTCCTGGGAAGGAGAACTGCTAGGGAAAGCTCAGTAAATACAGTAAAAACAGTAAACTGTTGTGAGTGAGAGGTGAAGCTTCAGGGCCTGTGAAAGAAAAACTGTCTCATGGATTCCCAGTTGTGCTGCGCCACGGCAGACGCTCTGCGTGAAGAGCAGCTCTGTGCTTTTCCGAGGAATTTCCTCTCACAGTTTCAGCTTTGTAAACTTTAGCAAATGAAGCCAAAGGGCGATCTGTCCCTGAGCTGTTGCTGTGGAAGCTGAAGCAGAAGGAGGGAAGTGGCTGTGCCATTCCCACACACAAGGGCTGTGGCAGGACACGGAGCTGCTCTTGGCAGGCACAGAATTGGCTTTCTGTGTTTGTAGTAGGAGTAACGTGATTAATTTGTCCTCTGGCTCTCAGAGCTTTTGAGGAAGGTATTACAGACTGGGTAGTGGAAAACTCTCGGAAAATTATTTCCGTGGCCAGTCTGAGTCTCATTTGCACCTGGAGATAAATTTGCTGTGCTTCCCAAGAGGATTTCCTTATGGAGCTGATCTTTGTAGCTGGTTTTGCCAAAGCCAGAAATCACTGTTGCTGTTTCCAGCTCCTCTAGATGAATTGAAAACAGTCTGGTGGAGCGCTGCTGTCCTGTGTGGGGCAGCAATGTACAGCCAATGTATTTTTACCCATTTATATTTTGGCATAGCTGGAATTTTTCCAGATAACCTGCAACTTTTGTATGGAAGTAACTGAAAAGTACTTTAAAAGGAGTCATCCCTGTAAAACTGAGGACTAGGCCTTGGGGGTGTGGAGGTAAGGAAGGATTCTGCTCGTCTGTTTGGGGAATGGGGTCAGAGGCAACCTTACAAATGATTCCTGTGTTTTCTTGTGCACAGCTGCACTGACAGGTTGTTTCTGTCTCCCCTGATCTCCTCAGGCCCAGCATGTCTGGTTTGCACCTTGTCAAGCAAGGCCGGGACAGGAAGAAGGTGGATGTGCAGCGGGATTTCACTGTGGCCTCTCCAGCAGAATTTGTTACTCGTTTTGGAGGGAATAAAGTTATTGAAAAGGTGAGTTCTTGACCTTTTTTGGCATATTACAGCTCCTCTCTGGAGCTCTGACTTGATTCTAAGGCTGTACATTGCAGGTATCAAATTACTATTATTCCTGAGCCTGGAAGTTGTACTTCTGTCTGGAATAATTTATATGTGATAAATAAACATCTCATTAGTTTAGCTTAATGTAATAAGAAAAAGAGTGTGAGTGAGCCAGAGCACTTCTGCTGATACAGAAGGATTTATAGACAGATATAAGAAAAGTAGACTGGAAAAACACTAAGAAGTGTATTCAGAAATAAATCGTAATTTGATTTGAGTCCTTCTGCTCTTTAATCCAACCAAAGCATAATACATTAAAATTTTATGGTGAAACAAGAGCTTTCTGAATTGACAGCTGGGCCAGGAGCTGGCTGCTGGCTAAGGAAACTGCACAGCCCAAAACTGGGCAAAGAGTCTGCAGGGGAAAAACTGCTTTTGTGATTGTTGATTGTTTTGTGCTATTTAGACTCTATTTCATCCCAGCTTCTAATGCACCCAGGTCCTGATAGCAAATAATGGCATTGCAGCAGTGAAGTGCATGAGGTCCATCCGGCGCTGGTCCTATGAGATGTTCCGGAACGAGAGGGCCATCAGATTCGTGGTCATGGTCACTCCTGAGGACCTGAAAGCCAATGCAGGTGAGGTGGAGAGCTGGGGATGGTCACAGCCTTCTCCTGGCACAGCTCTGGGGGTGCAGGAAGTGCAATGTCCCTCTGATCTGTCTGTAATGAGATGTTCTGGAGCAGATCAGTGTTCTCTGGAGAGTCAGGAGCACCTGAGGGAGCTGGGAGGGCTCAGCCTGGGGGAGAGGAGAATTTTAGACCTAAGTCCTGCTGTCAGATTTGCAGTCTAAGAGGGTCCTGCTTTGTGTCTGCAGAGTACATTAAAATGGCAGATCACTACGTGCCCGTCCCGGGGGGACCCAACAACAACAACTATGCAAACGTGGAGCTCATCCTCGACATTGCCAAGAGGATCCCAGTGCAGGTGAGAAGTCCCAGACTCTTTCTGCTGCAGGGGAAACACTGCAATCTTCTCTCCTTCAGTAAGGAGCTGTACCTGGGGAGCAAGGCAGGGCAAAGAAACTGAAATTCCAAAGCTGTATTAGCACCCAAAGGCCACGTGTGACGGGGCTGTGGCTGTCCCAGTATGAATATCTGCAGGAGAGGGAGGTTCCCTCAGCCTTGCACTTCCCTGCACCCAGTCCTGCTCAGCAGATTGCTGCAACAGCAATTGTCTGCAAGGTGCAAGTCATCTTTCAGCCCAGCACAGCGTGTAGCTCAGGGGCTGCTCTGGCTCCGGGGTGCCCTGAGGCTGTTTTCCATGAGGAAGAGAAAGACTCAAAGTGTTTGCATGGATCTGTTTCTCCTCGCTTGCTCGTTCTGCTCAAACAAAGAGCGACTTGTGTTCTTTTCTCCTGCAGGCTGTGTGGGCTGGCTGGGGCCATGCATCAGAGAACCCTAAACTGCCAGAACTTCTCCACAAAAACGGGATTGCTTTCATGGGTGAGGAGATGCACTGCTCATCTAGTGTCTAGTCCTTGTTTTAAGTGGGGGAGGTTTAGGGAGATAGAAAATCCTGAGTGCAAGGCAGAGCCACGAGGAATGGGCTGCAAGTGCAACGTGTATTATCTGTTTTTTACAGTAGTTCTTGTGTAGAACAAGGGGAAAATTCTTCAACATAGCCTTTAATATTGAGAGAAAAAATCAGAAAAGATTCCTGTTAAACCAGATTGTTTCAAAAGCTGAATGTCCCTGTTCTCATTTTAAAGAGGGTTCAGCTTTATGGGAAGAGTGGAGATTAACCTAAATCAGACTCCTGGACATTTCCCTAATGTCTGATATCCCCTGCGTCTCTCTCACGCATTGCCTTTGCCTTTTGCAGGTCCTCCCAGCCAAGCCATGTGGGCCTTAGGAGATAAGATTGCTTCTTCCATCGTGGCTCAGACCGCTGGCATCCCAACTCTCCCTTGGAGTGGCAGTGGTAAGGAGGAAATCGTCCTGTGTTTATCAAGATCACCCTAATCTTCTTTTTCTTCAACATGTCTAATTTTTAAGAAGCTCTGTGCTCAAAAACATGTTCCATCACAAGATGATCTTTAAAGCTCCTTCCAGCCTGAACTATTCCATGGTTCTGGGTAGTTTTGGAGCCCGTTCTCTGCCTCCATGGAAGTCCTCTGCAGTTTCAAAGCACAATAAATAACAATCCGCTTCTCACAGATAAATGGAGGAGAATATAGCGTGTCGGATGAAAAGATCTGCTCCCCAGAAATCAGAAGTGTCTGTTTGCATTCTTCATTCCCCATTTTTAAGCGCTCCCAGCCTGGTTGCCCACGGAGCTGTGGCTGTGCCTTGTGTCACCTGTGTCTCACCTGGCAGCACCTCACAGGTGACGGTTGTGTTTCAGGTCTCCGAGTGGACTGGCAGGAAAATGACCTGCAGAAGCGGATCCTGAACGTTCCTCAGGAGCTCTACGAGAAGGGCTACGTGAAGGACGCAGACGATGGACTCAGGGTGGGTGCTGGGGAGGTGCTCAGGGCTCAGAGAGCTGGGGTTGGTCTTACTCCTCATGGAAGCACAAACTGGAACCAGAGTGCAGCCCCAGAGCTGGGTCTTGGAAATTGGGAAGTGATCTTTCAGATATCTTTGGCCCCAGCCTGCAGAATGAGGTGAGGATTAGCAGAGAGAGGCAAAATACGGGACCAGGGTTGTGTGGTGTGAAAAGCTCTCGTTTAGGTTTTGTGGTCACTTCCAGAGGTCGGAGTCTTCTGTAATCATAAAAGCCCTGCTGATTTTTCCGAATTCAGTACCCTCTCCAATGGATATTTCGTTTCTATCCCATTGGTTGCTCAATAGTCAGACATGGAAGCTTGGATGTGAACCAATATGGAAATAATTATGTTTTCATTTGATTCTGCTGACTTTTTGTACTTATTCCTGTTGTTCTGCCCATCTTGCCAGGCTGCCGAGGAAGTTGGCTACCCTGTCATGATCAAGGCTTCTGAAGGAGGAGGAGGGAAAGGAATCAGGAAAGTTAACAACGCAGATGACTTCCCCAATCTGTTCCGCCAGGTGACTCTTCCCCCTGACTTGTGCTGCCCTGCTCTAAACGCTCGGGCTGTGTGATTGTGTCCAAGGTCCGTCTCACAGAAGGTGCTCTGCCCGTTCGTTCTGTCCCTGCTGTAGGTTCAAACGGAAGTGCCAGGCTCCCCCATCTTTGTGATGAGGCTGGCCAAGCAGTCCAGGCACCTGGAGGTGCAGATCCTGGCAGATCAGTACGGCAATGCCATCTCCCTCTTCGGCCGCGACTGCTCCGTGCAGCGCCGGCACCAGAAGATCATCGAGGAAGCTCCGGCCTCCATTGCAACCTCAGCAGTGTTTGAGCACATGGAACAGGTGAGAGGGGCTCTGCAGCTTCCCTTCTCCTGCTCAGGCTCCAGAAGCAGGCAGGACTTTGTATTTTTATTTTACATCATCAAGGGTTTTGCGTTGTTTAATCTTTTAAAGGAGCAATACAAAGTTGTGTGTCTTGAACTGTTCAGGGTGGGCAGCCACTCACGTTTCCACACTTGAATCTTACCCAGAACTCCTTTCAAAGATGTGTGCACCCCAAAAATGGGAGGGAAATGCGTTTTAAGTGTGTGGTATATTAAAAGCAAGTTTCAGAAGTTGTAGGAATTGCCTAATGCTGAGTGTTGCTGCAAACCCTGCCCTCTGTAAATTGTAAATGAAATAAACTGGGAATCCAAACTCCTGTGCCGCAAGCTTTTCTCTGAGCAGGTCTCAAGCTTTGGGATATTTCAGAATACCAGAAAAATCTGCAGTGGGTGTGGTGGATAAACAGGGAGAGCACAGGTAGCAGCATGGAAATAAATACTCTCTTTTTGTGCGTCGCAGTGTGCAGTGAAGCTCGCCAAGATGGTGGGGTATGTGAGTGCAGGCACGGTGGAGTACCTGTACAGCCAGGACGGCAGCTTCTACTTCCTGGAGCTGAACCCACGGCTGCAGGTGGAGCATCCCTGCACGGAGATGGTGGCTGATGTCAACCTGCCAGCAGCACAGCTCCAGGTGAGCACGAAAATGGAATTTTTCATCCTTCAGCAGTTGTTTGAAATTCCTCAGAGCCGTGAGGGGATCCCTCAGTGATCCCATAGAGAGCAGTTGTTGATGTGCTGTGGCCTGCCTGTCCCTTGTGTGTCCCCCAAACTCCTGCCCCGCTCTTTTCTAGCCGTGGGCCGATGCCACAGTGCTCTCACACCACATTTAGGCTCTGTGTGCTGCTGTCTGTATAAAAAAACCCAACTGAGGAACAGGACAGGTGGGGCTTTGCTCCATGAGGATGCAGCCAGCAGCTGTAAACTCTCCACAGTTTATAGCTGCAGAATTCCACAATTTCCTGTAACCAGTTAGGGCCCTTCTGTCTCACTGGGACCTCAGAGTATTTTTAACAGGCCTAATGCGTGCCCATCCTCAGCTGACCTGGCACTAGGCACTGTCAGCTTTCCCTGGAGCCTTTTAATCAGTCAATGGAAAATACTGGCGGAAGGGCTTAAGGTGGATATTACACTGAGCTCGGTTGTCCTGGGAAATGTGAATGTTCGAGTCTGTGAGGGGAGAAACACAGTGGTGGCTTTAAAAATTTTTTTATTTTTTTTCTCCTCAGATTGCCATGGGGATCCCCCTCCACAGGATCAAGGATATCCGAGTGATGTATGGAGTTTCTCCGTGGGGAGACACAACCATTGATTTTGAGAACTCAGCCCATGTCCCCAGCCCCCGTGGCCACGTCATCGCTGCCCGGATCACCAGCGAGAATCCTGACGAGGTGAGGCTTTAGCTTCTGTGCTTGCTGGGCCCTCTGGGCTTTGCAGGCTCAGCCCCTGCTGCTGCTGGAAATTTTGGCAGCAAATTTAAAAGATTCTTCCCTTACCTCGCTTAGACTCTGGTTAGACATAGCCTGAACTTGTTGCAGCACAAAGGGGTGGTCCCAGAGCCTTCAGAACCCTAATTCTGGACTATTCACTTTTTCTTTAGGATGTAGAGCAATGTCTGTTTGTCTTTGCAGGGATTTAAGCCCAGCTCTGGCACGGTTCAGGAGCTGAATTTCCGCAGCAACAAGAACGTCTGGGGCTATTTCAGTGTTGCTGCTGCAGGAGGGCTCCACGAATTTGCTGATTCCCAGTTTGGTCACTGCTTCTCCTGGGGAGAGAATCGTGAAGAAGCCATCTCGTAAGTGAGAAATGTGGGAGAACCTTGGAAGTTGCTTGGTTTTGTCCTCTTTGATCCAAAGTGCCATGGAAAAATAAGGCTTCTTACTTCTGGGGGTTTGAAGAGAAATTTCCCTCTCTTTATCTTGTTTTCCATTTTGTGGTCAGGCTTTTCATCCTGTCTCCCTTTGCAATTCCACTGTGTTGCACCCGTATTTCTACACTTTTTGCTTAATTTTATTAATTTTTTTTCCTTTCTGTTTCATCCCTGCCTTTTATAGCTGCTGCTGGGGTATGATACAGCTACCACAGTGTGAAAGTCCTTCTTTAAGGCACCCAGGTGAAGGCTTCTAACAGGAAAAACATTGCTAACCTGACACAGCAATGCTTCAGGATGGTTTGTAAACCATGGAGTGTCCTCTGTGGTGTGGGATTTTAAAGCATCTGCTCCTGAGACAGACCTGTCTGACCTGCCACCCACGTTTTTCATCCAGAGCCTTTCCCCAGTTCGTTCTGAGCGGGATGGACACATATCTGTGTTTCTGTTGTACACCCTGGTGGGGGCCTGGATGATGATAACAGGGAACTCCTGATCCCCCTGAGCTGCTCTTCTTCACAGCAGCAGCAGGCTGAAGGAAATCCATTTTCTCTCATTGCCAAACATTCCTTCAGGATCCTGCTCCAGTGCCTGTGCTCTGCTCTTGTGACCTTCAGGTGCTCTCCTGTCTGGAGCTGCCATCTTGCACGTTACCATTAGCGTGGGACAGCTAACAGGAGTTCTTTCCCCTTGCAGAAACATGGTGGTGGCTCTGAAGGAGCTGTCCATCCGAGGGGACTTCAGGACCACTGTGGAATACTTGATCAAGCTGCTGGAGACTGAGAGCTTCCAGCAGAACCGCATCGACACGGGCTGGCTGGACCGGCTCATCGCCGAGAAAGTGCAGGTGCAGCTTCCCCTGCAGGGACACAAAGGGGATGGGCAGGGGAAGGGTTTAGGAGTGGTGAATGTCCACTTAATGAATAAACTGAATTCTCACTGGCAATAATTCTTACGTGTATTGAAATCCCAGGTCATCCCTGTTGGGGAAAGTTGGTCTTACTGTTGGTTGGAAAAGCATTAAGAGCAGTGTTACATTTGGAATCTGGGACAGATTATAGTGGGGATGTTGTTGGAACCTCAAGATTTGATCCAGGCAGAAGAAAATGAGTTACAGAAATAATGGCTTCTATGTAGAGTTCACATGGTTGCTACGTTGACTGAATTTTAAAGAGAGGTTGGCCATGAACCAAAAATAGAGCTGAGCCTGCTGATTCTTCTGGGTGGATGTGCAGATTGGGCTGGAGCTGGAGGAGGTGTGACTGTGTCTGTCCCCTTTTTAGGCTGAGAGGCCTGACACCATGCTGGGGGTGGTGTGTGGAGCCCTGCACGTGGCTGACGTGAGCCTCAGGAACAGCGTCTCCAACTTCCTGCACTCCCTGGAAAGGTAAAAGTGCAAGCTGCTCTCTAGTAATGACTCCTGGTTTAGAGCCTTTGTTCAAGACCAGTCCAGGAATGCTCAGGGCTTGTTATCTGCTGGCTGTTCCCTGGCCCCAGGGAGCTGTTTATCCACTGAGAAAACTGGCAGGTGTCTGCATCTCCTCCAAATATCCCCTGCTGCCTGCGCAGATTGCTTTGGTTTCTAGCAGAAGCTCCAGGAAATAGCTCAGAAACACGGAGTTCTTTCTCTGTGTGCTGCCAGGGCAGCGTTAGGGAGTCTCGAATCACCCAGGAGTGAATGGGAAGGAGAGCACAGCCAGCCTGTGTGGCTGGAGGGGCTTGGTTTGACTTGGTCAAACTGATCCGTGTCTCTCCTAGGAAGAGACTCTATAAAAACCCACTCCTGTCCCTCTGCTGGTGTTCCCAAAGCCGTCTCTGACCCTGTTTGAGCCCCAGTAGCCATTTGGTGGCTTGTGGAACATCAGCTTTGTTCTGTACTTCCCTTGCAGGGGCCAGGTCCTGCCTGCTCACACTCTGCTCAACACAGTGGACGTGGAGCTTATCTACGAGGGACGGAAATATGTGCTGAAGGTATGGGGTGGGACCCCCTGAGCTGGACCTGGCTCTGTGTGCTGCTCTGGCTTCATTTTTGGGCAGATTTGTACATCTGAGCAGCGTTAGTTTGCTCTGCTTTAGTGGGTGAAGAAAGCAGCACAGCCTCCTTGGTAATAACACCCCATCACCTCTCTCCATTGCAGTGTCTGTAAACATTTCAGCCTCTTGGAGTCAAGAAATGCTCTGAGTAGGGTGAAAATTACTTTGTTATAGGCAAACACCACCACAGGTTGATCAAAAGTTTAAATTGATTTTTCTATAAATGTAGATCTGCTCTGTTGGGGTTTTGACCCATCAACATGACAGAATTTGCAGCAATTTTTTCCTTTAGTGTTGCTTTTTTGCTACATGCAAAACCCCATGTTGCAAAACCAAACATATGAAAGTTAGGAAATATTAAGACTTAAGGTTGCCTGTGCAATCTTCATCAGCTTCCTTGGCCAAAGTCGCGGTGGTGAAGTTTTTAATGACAAAACCATGGGCGCCCCCCTGGGTTTGTCTTTGCTGAGGGGCAGAGGCACTGAGCAGCAGCTGAAGTGTTCTTTAAGGGATTTACCCAGCTTCAAATTGGAGCTCTGGGGCTGACGCTGGGGTAGGGTCCCTTCCTCCAGGGAGAGCATTTATTGCTTTCCCTGTGAGACAATGCCTCTTTCTGCCCCCCCAAATGACCTCCATTGTGCAGTTTCAGTACATGACTGTGACTCTTCTTCATCCTGTAGGTCAGGGTGAGGAAATGCTCTGTGATTGCACAATCAAACCTCTACCGTCAGTGCAAAAGTGCGAGAGGATTAAATCAACGTTCGTGGACAGCACTGGTTCTGGCATCTCTGGGCTGTGGTGTCACAGAATCCCAGACTGCTTGGGGTTGGCCCTTGTACAAAGTCCCCCTCCATCTTTCTTGTGGGCTCCCTTCAGGCACTGCAAGGCCATAATTGTCACCCCACAGCTTCTCTTGTCCAGGCTGAGCAATCCCAATTCTCTCAGCCTTCCCTTGTAGGAGAGGTGCTCCATCCCTCTCATCAGTTTGGTTGCTTGCCTTTGTGACTCCACATTTTTTTAATTAAATCAAATGCCTCTGTTCCTGTTCATTAATCCCCATGACTGCAGCACTTGGCAAACTCTGTGTGCTGTGGCACTGAAGGCACTCAACGCTGTGTTCAATTCCCTGGATAATCGCCATTCCTGTGGATTTGCAGGTGACCAGGCAGTCTCCCAATTCCTACGTGGTCATCATGAACAGCTCCTGTGTGGAGGTCGATGTGCATCGCCTGAGTGACGGAGGGCTGCTCCTCTCCTACGATGGCAGCAGCTACACCACCTACATGAAGGAAGAGGTGGACAGGTAGCAACCTGCACAAATCCGTGTTTAGCGCTTACCCAGCCAAAATGAGGTGTATTTCTACCTTTGTGCTTCCCTAAAGATCAGCTGGGAGTGGAATTCGCTCCTAGAAAGAGTTTGCTAGGTGCACTGGGAGTGAGTTTTAAGAAAGAACCGATTTTGTTTGCTGTTAGAAGAAGGCTCTGGCTGTGCACCCACATGGAGGGTGGAGATTAGGGAAAGGGAGAAGGGATTTCCCATTCCCATGCCTTCCCCAAGGAATTCTGTTGCAGTGATGTGTCCTGTTCTTCCCTAGGTATCGCATCACCATTGGGAACAAGACCTGTGTGTTTGAGAAGGAGAATGATCCCTCCATCCTGCGCTCGCCCTCCGCTGGGAAGCTGATCCAGTATGTGGTGGAGGATGGGGGACACGTGTTTGCAGGGCAGTGCTTTGCAGAAATTGAGGTAAAGGTCTCAGAGAACTGGTTTGGCTGCCCAGGAAAAAGCTCAGGGGGAGGGATGTTGGATGCTTTGTGACTGGGAGTTGAGCATGAGGGATAATTCTCAGTATTTAATTTCCAAATTTTGACCTGAGCTAATGCAGGAATCATCAGTGAGAGTGACGGGGTGGGGAAGAAATTACTTAACAGCTGAAATCTGAGTGTTAATGATTGTACACCAAGTGATAGGCAAAATTTCTCAGCAGCGAGACCATGGTTGTCACCTTCCTGTGATTCCAAGGGAAGGTGGGATCCATGTGTTCCCCAGCTGTGGTGAAGGCCTTCTCGTCGTGGTACTGACACAGGCTCAGAGTTGTATGCCAGGATGGAGTAACAAACCAAGACCTCTCTGATTAGCTGATCATTTATCAGGTTGATCCCACAAGTTAATAAGTGTCACTCCTCCCTTGTCCCTGCGAAGTTACTTAACTCTTACCGAGGAGGAGGATGAGCAATTTCTGCACTGTGGTGAGGAAAGCACAGGGGGTTGTGTAGGAGTGTGTGGCTCAAAACAGATTTGAGGGAGGGGAAGGTGTGTGATGACAGAGGGGCAATTAAACCAGCTGGGGACAATGTGTAGGAGAACAATATCAAGACAGAGATGCAGTGATTTTATGTAAGTGCTTTTACACTGCAACAGGTCATGGCTAAGAGGGAGCCACCCACACAACCCCTGAGCTCCCTGTGGTGTAGAGCATAGCAGGGGTAAAACCAAACTGGCTCCCCATACCCAATCCTGCTCCAGGGGCAAGAGCTCCCATGGGTGATCTAAGGAAGCCTTTCATCCTGGGAAGGGCTGTCTGAGAGCTCGAGAAAGTGATCCTGGTTCCTTCTGCTTGAAGTGAAGGTGTGGCTGGAGCCTTTGAGAGGAGCCTTTGGAATGCAGCAGTGAATTGTGTCTGCTTTGTTCATTGTGCTGAGTGTGGGACCTTCCTGAGTCCCTGTTGGTTCAGGCACTGTGGGCAGTGACATTCCTCAAGTTCCTGATGCACCGTTTTGTGGCCAGTTATTTTGTTCTCCCATTCACTTTATTGTCTGGGTTTCGTTCCCAGCATCAGTGCTTGTGAGTTTTTGGGAGCACCTGAATGCCAGAGGTGCTCATGCATGTCTGTCTGTGCTGGGACCCTGGCTGCTGGCTCCCAAAAGCAGAACCTTTTTGGGGCACGTGGAGCTGACTGTAACCTGTTTTCCTCGCCACAGGTGATGAAAATGGTGATGACGATAACGGCAGGAGAATCGGGCTGCATCCACTATGTCAAGCGCCCCGGGGCAGTCCTGGATCCAGGCTGTGTGATTGCCAAGCTCCAGCTGGATGACCCCAGCAGGGTTCAGCAGGTGAGGAGTTGCAGGAAGCACAGATGTTTGTGGGGCTTTAATAGGGGAGTGATGTCCAGAGTGGTCCAGTGAACCAATTTCCCATTTGTTCATTGTTCCGGAATTGTCACTTCACCATTTATTTGTCTCAGATGAGGACTGGGACTGAGATTATTCTCTGTCTCTCTGATTCAGCCTTAGCTTATCTGCCCTTCCTGTTCTCTGCTTACCTCAGTGCTGCTGTGGGGGCTGGTTCCCTCAGCCAAGTGCATTTCCCACTCTGGGAATCCTTGCAAGTTCCACCTGAGGCTCCAGTCGAGGGTCTCCGTGTGTTCCCCGTGGCTGGACCCCCAGGAGGCTCAGCGAGGCTGTTCCTTGTTGCAGGCTGAGCTGCACACAGGCACCCTGCCCCAGATCCAGAGCACGGCGCTGCGGGGCGAGAAACTGCATCGCATCTTCCACTATGTCCTGGACAACCTGGTGAACGTGATGAACGGCTACTGCCTGCCTGAGCCCTTCTTCAGCAGCAAGGTACATGGGCCTGTCCTTCCAGAGCCCCAGCACCGTGTCCCTGCAGCTCAGGGCAGGGCTGGGCAGTTGCCTGTCACAGCCAGGGGACCCCCAGTCAGGGCAGCCCCCAGAGATGTTGGACATCACCCCTCTCCTTTTTCCCTTTCTTGTTGTTCATTCTCTTCCCCGTGCTTGTCTTTGCACTGCCTCATCCCTCTCCAGGTGAAGGGCTGGGTTGAGCGATTAATGAAGACCCTGAGGGATCCATCCTTGCCCCTGCTGGAGCTTCAGGACATCATGACCAGTGTTTCTGGACGGATCCCACCCAACGTGGAGAAGTCCATCAAGAAGGAGATGGCGCAGTATGCCAGCAACATCACCTCGGTGCTCTGCCAGTTTCCCAGCCAGCAGGTGAGCAGCCACGCTTCCATGGAGGGATAAAAATGGGTTTGTGTTGGGGCACAGAGGGAGAAAGTCCCTTTCAATCAGGGGTTTAATTGAACCTGAAAGGTGTGTTTGAACATGGGGTCTTCATGATGAAAGATGCTTTCTTGTATCACTTAGAGCCTTCTCTCCTCTCCCTGTGCTGAAGGGTACGTGTTCCCTGCTCAGTGTAGCTTCAAACAGGCACTTTGGGAACACTTTAATCATATCAGTGGCCCTGTGGGCATTTATTTGTCTGCTTTTTGCCTGGTACGTGTGCTGCCGGTGTAACCTCAAAAGGGAATGATTGCAGCCAGGGCTGGCCTGGTTGGGTGAGGAGATGCTGGAAGCTCCACTGTATGATACAGTGCACTGAGTTTTGTGTCACTGGCAGGTCACAAACTTCCTTTGCTGGGGTCTGCTGGGGCTCTGGTGTGTCTGTGCTGCTTGTCCAGCCCGTCCAGGGCTGGGATGTCACATTCTGTTCCCTTTCAGATCGCCAACATCCTGGACAGCCACGCGGCCACCCTGAACCGCAAGTCGGAGCGCGAGGTTTTCTTCATGAACACTCAGAGCATCGTGCAGCTCGTGCAGAGGTGAGCCCTTCCCAGGGTGTCCTGCAGGGCAGGAGCTGTCCCAGCAGGGGTGGCAGGGGCTGTGTGTGAGATTGAGCCTCGCTCAGTGCTGCCCTTGGTGTCTGTGTCCCCGCAGGTACCGCAGTGGCATCCGGGGCCACATGAAGGCGGTGGTGATGGATCTGCTCCGTCAGTACCTGAAGGTGGAGACCCAGTTCCAGCATGGTGAGTCTCTGCGCCCATCAAGGATTTGATTTCTCATAGAGTCATGTTTGGCCCTAGAAAGTCCGCGTGGGCCCCTCGGAGAAGGTTTGCTCTAGCTTTGTGCCAAGGGTGAGCTGCACAGGTTTGTTTTTAAGGGTCTGCAGTCAGCCTGGGCTTTGTGGAGGAGCTTCTGTCCCCAAAGCTCAGGCCAAAGCTGAGAGATGAAATCAATGCCTTGCACTGCTGTATCCAGGCACAAGATGGCAATGAAGCCCTGGCTTATTCCAAGGCTCTGGCTCCTGCAGGTAGTTCAGATTCCACTCTGCTTTTGTCCTGCTCCATTACCTGCCCCAGCCTAATGGTACTGCAGATTCATTTCCACTTCAATTTGCTGGTGGCAGAGGATGGTGCAAGGCTTTTTGCTGTGATTTCATTTTGGTTGTCATTTGAATGAAAGTCTGAGCGCCCTGTTCCTCTCTCAGTATTGCTCACAAAGGAGGCATTTGGTGTTGGAGCTGTTAATGAGAGTGGGATGTTTGAATTCAAGTTTGCAGTAGGTGATGGTGGGAATGCTTCCTTCCCAAATTGATTGTGTGGACCACAGAGAATCCCAGAATAGTCTGGGCTGGAAGGAAGCTAAAAGCTCATCATGTTCCCACCCCCTGCCATGGGCAGGGACACCTCCCACTGTCCCAGGCTGCTCCCAGCCCTGTCCAGCCTGGCCTTGGACACTGCCAGGGATCCAGGGGCAGCCACAGCTGCTCTGGGCACCTGTGCCAGGGCCTGCCCACCCTCCCAGGGAGTAATTAATTTGTTTCTAATATCCAATCTAACCCTACTCCCTGTCAGTGTGAAGCTATTCCCCCTTGTCGTGCACTCCATCCCTTTTAAATAGTCTCTCTCCATCTTCCTTGGCAGCTCCCTTCAGGTACCAGGCCAAGGAGGTTCTCAAAAAATGCATGTAGAATAATAAAGACACATCTAGTAACTGCTATTCCTTGCCACAGAGGTGTGAAGACTGGAAAAGAAATGTGCATTTCTGCCTGCAGGTCACTATGACAAGTGTGTCTTCACCCTTCGGGAGGAGAACAAGAGTGACATGAACGCGGTGCTGAACTACATCTTCTCCCATGCCCAGGTCACCAAGAAGAACCTGCTGGTTACAATGCTCATTGTAAGTGTCTGATGCTTTCTCTCTCTCTCTCTTTCTTTTCCTTCTCTTATTTTACAAGCATCATGTGGTCTGTAACTGCCAGAAATGCACCCAAAGTAGCCATCCACGAAATAACTCTCCAAAGGAAAAAAAAAGCGTCATAATTTTCCTCAGCTGAGGCTGGGTTTCTTAAATTCTCATTTGTAAGATGTAAGGACCCTGGCATTCTTTCTTTCTGGCTCTCCTTTTCCCCCTTTTTTTCCCCCCTTCCCTTTTTGGTGTGTGGTGTGATTGTAAGTAACGCTTGCCTTAAGAATCTCATTATTTGAACACGGAGCCATATTTCCTCTGAGAATTCTGGAGTAGCTTTGAGCCGGGGCTGTTCATTTCTCAAGTAATCACGCTGGCGTGATGGAGAGAGAAAATGGCAGCTGTTCACAGCTCAGGCCTTCAATTTTCTTCAGAGTCCAGTCACTCAAGTGTGTAATTACACGGGGATGCCGGCGAGGCGTTAGCCCTTGTCAGAGAGCTGGGCTGAGGCTTTGCTGCTGCCTTTGCCAATCAGTGCAGGCACAGCCAGCGCCTGCCTTTCGTTTGCTGTTGTCACCCTGATTATTCCTTGCTAAAACGGGGCTGGAACTTTGGGGCTGGGTTGTCACCTGGCGTGGGCCATGCCTCGCTGGCTCTTTGTGCTGGCCGAGCGAGGGGCGAGTGGGGACACCTCAGGGAGCCTCGAGGAGATTTCCTTTGCCCTTCCCGTTGGGTCGTTCTTCCCACCATGGCTGCCACTTATTTCTACTCAAGTAAAGCCAACAAGTTCAGCAGAACCCAGAACACTGTGGGCACCGCGTGGAAGGGCCACTCCTGCTTACTGGAGTGCCATCGGTGAGGCCACAATGCCACCTCATGGGGACACAGCACCTTCTCCCCTGCAGAGGGAGCAGGAGCTTGGGAGGGACAGTGTTCCTGTGGTCACCCTTGGCACGGCTGGCTGTCCCTGAGCTTCCCAAAAGCTTCCCATTATTCCTCTCCCTTCCAACCCGTGGCTCTGCAAGTCCCTGTGGCACGTTTGGTGTCACCAGGGTGAAGCTTGTGGTGTTTTGTGGGTGGCCAGGCTGTTTGTGTGGGGTGGGGTCAGAGTGTCCTCCGAGGGCAGCTCGCTGCCTGTGAGCTGTTATTGATGTGTCCCAGGAACCCATCAGTAACCAGGGGCTCCCAGGATGGCTTCAGTAATGGTGTTACGCTGCCATCATTCACCTGCTTTAGCCAGCAGGCACTGCAGGCAGGGTGGGAACTGCTCCATCCTTCATACATTCATTGAAACATGGTGTGGTTTGTCGTTTTATGTTCATTTTCTGTACTCCTGCACGTCCTGGCCTGAGCAGGATGGAATGCTGGTGGCATGGCAGGGTCCCGTGTCCTATCGGATTTCGGTTCCCTGGAGCAGCAGCACAACACCAGCAGTTTGTGTTTCAAATCCCACAAAGGCAGGTCTTGAATTATTCACTGTGAACCCCCACAGTGTCCTGGGGTGGATAAATGCACAGAACTTCCTTTGGGAGCGATCACACCCATGTTTGGTGGCCCAGGACTGGTCAGGAGGGGACAGCAATCTAATCAGAGTGAGGAGCTCAGATGTTTTATCAATGATTTGAGTATGGTGTGTGTCCCTGGGACATCTGTGGCATCATTCCTAGAGGTGCCATCATGCCTGAGTAGGGCTGGGGAGAAAGGGATCAAGAGCAACGTGAGGGAGAAGCTGTTGAGCTCTGGAATCTCATGGAGTATGAATTGTTTAGTTAATCACTCTGTGGGACTTCTGTAATATTTGGTTTTGGTTTTTACTTTCTTTTCCCTGGCAGGTTTATTAATCCAACCTGCTGCACAGAGGTTTTCCCCCATCCTTTTCTATTTCTCGGACCTTCGAATGGCCTATTCTGTTCTGTAGGCAGTTAAGATCTCCTAAAACTTTAAGGCACCAGCTCCTTGCCGTGGCAAATCCCTGTTTCATCTCACATTTCCCTCCTATGATTAATTTATCAAGACAAGCTGTTAAGTGCTGTGTGGAAGGAGCACGTTAGAGGCTCCTAGAGGGTTTCCAGCTTCGGGGTGGGAGGGAAGAGGCTCACAAGAAGTGTTGAAGACTGTGGGATTATTCATGGGAATTGGAACTATTTTTGGAAGAAAGTCTTTACTGTTTGCATTTTTTTGAATGGATGAATTCAGAGGAGTTTTGGAGCAGCACTAACACTGGAAGTTATGCTCTTCAGCTTTGTTGTTTTATCCAGCCAATTTAGACAGTAAGGTGAGCTCGTGGATTTCCTCAGATCCAGGATTCTCTGGTTAGAAGAAATATTATGGAGTCAGTCCTGTGCCATGGCAGGAAATACAGGACCTTATTCATGGGTTTAGTTAGCTTTGCTTAGCCTTGCCAGAGGAACGACAGATCTTTTTTCTGGCGTTGGCTGAAGCTGCACAAATTTTGTGGGTGGTCTGTGGTTGTGGAATTGTTGAGCCTTTTGGGGTTTGAGGTGTTTTTTTCAGTGGATCTCAGGAGGTTCTCTGGCAGTGTGACTCTGGTCACCCTTCATGAGAAAGGTTTGCTGATCTTTACATGCTCTTCGAGGTGTCTGGCTACAGTTTATGCTCTTTGAATTTTGTGTTGGTGCGAGGAGAAACTTCTGGTTGAAATCTGAAACCAGGTAATGGGAAAAGGTTTTATTGAGTTTTCGACAAGTCAGCATTTCTCATGTGTTTGGGTACCAAAATATGCTACAAATAGGAGAACGGGAGATGGTGCCTGCCCCTTCTTTCACCTTGTATTTATGTGTGTAAAACTGTTGTAAGCTCAATATTTGTGTCCTTGTCAGCACAGAATTCCAGGATAATTCAGGTCAGGACTCTGGGGATGGCATGGTCCAGCCCTGAGTGTGTGTGTTTATATTCCAGGTTCAAACTCCTCCCAGGGAGGACAGATGATGTTGTCCCTCTGCTCTAAGCATTTCCCATTCTCTCTGTTGCCAGGACCAGCTCTGTGGCCGTGACCCCACCCTGACGGATGAGCTGATCAATATCCTGACGGAGCTGACCCAGCTCAGCAAGACCACCAACGCCAAGGTGGCCCTGCGAGCGCGGCAGGTGAGCGAGCCGTGCTGGATCCTCGTGGGCTGCTCCTGCCTGGAGCTCATCCCGTGGGGAAATCCCTATCCTGATGTTTGTTTTGATCACTATGCAAATGGGGACAGCAGGTTATTGTGAGCAGCACTTTGACAGGGAAGCTAATTAACTGTGATTAACCGTGGTGACAGGCTAAGACTGCCGTGTGTTCCCAATCGCCGTAATATTTAAATTTAACACGCGTTCCTTTGTCCCTGCTCCTCCAAAAAGTTTTGTCTGGCTCCCACAGGAGTAGCCCGTGGTCTGTGTGACAGAGGAAGTGGAAGTGCACTGTCACTGTGGTTTCTGGTGGCTTTGCTCTGCAAACGCCACCAGCACAGGCCACCTGCATCGTGCAGGAACAGCCACACGTGCTCTCCAGGTTCCTCTGCTGCCTCACACTTGTGGATCTGTGTGTGCAGAGAGCAGCGAGAGCCATTTACACAGCAACCAGATGTTCCTTGCAGCTGCTAAGGAAATACCACAAACAATTATGTTGGCCTTTTGCAGGATTTCTTCCATCTTTGAGTGGCGCTTTGTCGATTCTGTTTTAACGTGGAAATAATTGGAAAAACTCTTGATACTGTCAATTCCAAGGGTCTGGTACAGACTTAATTTGAATGTCACGGAGCCACACAGACACTGTTGTGAGCTTCAGCAGTTCAGTTGAGCCCTCCCTCTGCTGCAGGAAGGGGTGGGGGGGCAGAGGTTTCCTGATAACGCTGACCCCAGAGTCTGATCACTCCTCTCTCTCCGCACTCCCTATCTCCAGCCTAAAAGTCTAAAGCAGGAAAGCTTTGGGGATGTCTCCTTTTATTTCAGAGCCTGACTATTGAAAAGGAGCAGGGTGTTTGAAGCTGCTCAGTGACCTTCTGTTTCCTTCAGGATTGCGTTGTGTCCTTGAACCATTCCGTATTGAACCTCCTCGCAGCAGCTGGGGATGGTGCCGCAGTCCTTGCCTTGCTCTTCCACTTCATTTTCCCTGCAAGCTGCTCCCATTTCCTACCTCCGCACCCTTCATGTTGGCCATTTAATACCTGGCTGTGGTGTCTGTCCCCTCCCCTGCTCGGGAGCTGAGCGTGGGGCTCCCCACAGCTGCTCCCTGCCAGCTCTGCTTCCCAATTAACAGCCGGGCAGGCAATCCCCAGGACTGGCAGCTCTGCGCTGCTAAATCACATGCACTGATGGAACTTGATTGAAGCTGTTCCTTTTCTCCGCGGGGAATTGCCAATAACCCAAACGGAGCAGACACACAAATGAGGGGAGAGGCTTTGCGGCATCGCAGAACGCGCGGGAGGATCTGATCTCCTCTGCAGGGATGGAGCAGACTGCTGCTGCCTGGAGGTGACAGCCCCCTGCCGATGGCCCAGCGTGGCTCCTTTCCTGACATCCCTTGTGTTTGCCCAGGTTCTCATTGCGTCCCACCTGCCCTCGTACGAGCTGCGCCACAACCAGGTGGAGTCCATCTTCCTCTCGGCCATCGACATGTACGGGCACCAGTTCTGCATCGAGAACCTGCAGGTAGCCTGCTCCCCTTGCTTCCTCCTCGCTGACCTTCGTGTCCTGAGCTCCTTGTGGCTCTCAGTTGTGTTGGTCTGGTGTCCACCTTCCCCCTGGATTTTGTTTCCATCCCTGTGCCGATGTCGGAATCACCTCGCGACAGTTCTGCTCCTTCCTCACAGGGGACAGAGGTGCTGGATCCTCTCTCTGCTCACCAGACACGAGCAAAGGGAGTGGAGCTGTTCTGGGGGAAGTTCAGATTGGACATTAGGAAAATATTCTTCCTCCAGAGAGTGGCACTGAACAGGCTCCCCAGGGAATGGGCACTGCCCCAAGGCTGCCAGAGCTCCGGGAAAATCTGGATGAGCTCTTCTCGTATGGTTCAGTTTTGGGTGCTCCTGGGAGGAGCAGGGAGTTGGACTCAGTGATCCTTAGCAGTCCTTTCCAACTTCAGATTTTCTACGGTTTAATATAAAAAAGTCGTAATCCTTGATGAACAACAGGAAAAGCTTAGAAATCAGAACTAGGCAGGCTTGATTTGTTTTTTTTCCCTTTTTTGCCTGACCCTGGTTGCAAGATAGAGTTCTCTTTTAAATCTCTGATTAATGTGATCTCTTCTAGAAACTCATTTTGTCCGAAACATCCATCTTTGATGTGCTTCCCAACTTCTTCTACCACAGTAACCAGGTGGTAAGAATGGCAGCTTTGGAGGTAAGTTTATTTCCATTGAAAAAAATTAATATTTTTAATTTTTCTATAGCTTTGGTTTGTTTTGAGCATTGTCACCTGTGAGATCCAAGAGAGCTGTAGGCTGTGTGGAATTGGGCGTGCTTGGAGTCTGGCATTTAACAGCATTAACATTCATAATTGAGTGAAATTTCAAATTCAAGTTCTATTTGTGTGAAGACTGAGGTGGTGGAAGGGAGAAAGCAAAGCTGCTGTTGGAGGAAGATCATAATCCTGATGGTTCTGGCCTGCCAGACCTTCCTCAGAGCATAAATTCTGGTTGAATTCGAGTTGGTCTAGCTGCTCCTTTGGAGGGATCTGTTTGGTTTTTAACACTTGTGAGGTGTCTGGAGCATTCTTCGCCTCCTGTCCGTGGTGGCCCAGCTGATGGGGTGTGTCTGTCCCCAGGTGTATGTGCGCAGGGCCTACATTGCCTACGAGCTGAACAGTGTCCAGCACCGGCAGCTGAAGGACAACACGTGCGTGGTGGAGTTCCAGTTCATGCTGCCCACCTCCCATCCCAACAGGTCAGGTGCTCTGCAATTGCACTTTTGGGAGGGGCTCGCCCTGCCCTGGCGAGGCAAACCTGCCGCAGGGTTGGTGGAGAAGGGAGTTCATTGGAGTAGGATGGAGTTTTTGTGTATTTCCTGGTGTTTAACTTCAGCCTGGGTGGAACCTTTTCTCTGGGATCTCAGTTCTGGCTGAGTCCCGAGCCTTCCGAAAGATACAATTCCAGGCAGAGTGATCAATTAATCGGAATTGTAATGCAGAACAGTCAAACGGTCTCCGTCCCCTTCCTGCCAGCCCTTTCGAACTGCTTGCGTGGCTCCACTTCTCGCTGGCTTTGCTGACAAGGTGACATCTTCTGTGGCACATGATTTTTTGGTGGAGCAGACCAAGATGAGCGTTTTATATAAAATGCTCGCGGTGACATAGTTTGATTTTCAGTCAGTTTTGCATTTCTTGCGTTACAACCCAAAAGCATCAACTCTCGCTGCCCTGTCTGGAGAGAAGGGTGGCATCTCTAGTTCATTTAAAAAGAGAAAACTTGGTGATCAGAGCTTCCAGGAGCATGGAATCAGAGTGGTGTGGGTTGGAGGGACCTTAAAGCTCATCTCCTTCCATGGCCAGGGACCCTTCCAGGGTTGTTCCTTGGTGTCAGTGGGCTCAGTGTGTGGCTGTGTCCCCAGGAGGGTGCTGGTGGCACAGGTTCATCCCCTGGTGGCTCTGAGGTCGCAGTGAGTCCCTGCAGCCACCGGGTGCCACTGTTGGTCCGTGCTGGGCACCTCGGCCCTTTCTCCCTCCTTTGTTTCCAAACATCTTTTCCCTGCTTTTATTTTTGGCGGAGCCCGGTCTCGCTTCGTTGAGAACCCATCGGTACCTCTTATGAAATGGTTTTCAGGGTCTGGTTTGCTGGAAATGAATGGCTGTCCCCAGCCAGCCCCACCAACCCTCCTGCTACAAATGGGACATGTGTTTGGGCTCATCTGCTCCCTCCGTTGCTCGAATATTTGTAAATAATTGCATACTATTTTTAGTACCCCTTCACAGTGCTCTCTTTTCCCCTTCATTCTTCCTCCATTTCTTCTCTGCTGGCCTCGGTTACCTTTGTTGCTTGGGGATTTTTGGCCTGCCAGTGCTTGGTCCCTGCTCTGCTCTGCGCACAGCTTAGAGAGTGTGATCAGAAAAATCATGGAAACAATAAGATAATACAGCATGGTGTGCTTCAACCTAATTAGTAAAAATGTACTGAAATCCTTCAAGTGTCAAGTCTTAGAATTGTTGCTGTTTATACAATATTCCACCTGTAAAGCAAAACACACAGACAGGAGGAAAAAGTAAGTTCAGCTTTGCATAGCCAGAATTCTCCTGTCATCTCAAGAAATCCGTGTTTTAAGGGATGTGCAGCTTAGACAAGGTCAGCTGGAAGAGGAGAGATATTCCCTGCTCCAGGAACAGCTCCTTGGCCTGAAATCTCCTCTCCCCTCGCACTGAATGGGCTGGGACATTGTTCTGAGCTCAGCTCTGCTCCTCAGGGGATTGAAAATGCACCTTATTCCTCCTGCAAAGGGAAGCAGGGTCAGGGAGAGATTCAGCCCTGCAGGTTCAGCTGCTGCTGGTGGATTTGGCTGCTGGTGCTTGGTGCAGCTTCCTCCTCTCCCTCTGGGGTGCCCCGGGGCTGATGGTGGCACAGGGCTGTGGATTTGGGGAGCTCGGAAGCCACGCCTGGTGTTAAACCCAGGACATGGAAATCTCATAACTCTGACTTTGTCCTGCTTAAGTCTTCGTTGTTGTTCTTGACCATGGTCTACATTCATCGTGTGCTTCTCTGTATCTTTCGTAGCACGAACTCTTAGGCTGAAAAGCTAAAAATGCATTCCAAGGGCAAACCCCAAAGCCAAAATACCCCAGAACGTCCCTCGAGGCTCGGCAGGGCTGGTGATCCAGGAGCAGATGCCAGAGAGCCCTTAGGAGAGCATTCCCTTTTGGAGCTGCTGTTATGTGATGCCACACATTTTTCACCACTTCCTCAGTTATTTTTTAAGCCCTGGTCCCCTTTGTGTCAGATTTCTGTGAACCTTTGAGAGCCCAAATTTTGCTGAAGCAAATATTCATGCAGAGAAAACAGCAAACTCATAATGGTTTACATTCTAATTAGGTTTTTAATTTTATATTTAAATTCCGTGTTATTGGTGTTTAACCCTGCTAGGCCTTTACTTAATTGTGGCAGAAACAATCCCAATCACTCCTTCTTAGCGGCCTGATCACAGCTCAGGCTCAGACTTTGTGTTTTTGGCCATGGAAGGATTGCCATCAGCTGCCCACAGGGAAGCAGAGAGGACAGAAAAGCTGTTAAATCTGTTGACAAAGTCACAGAAGTGCAACCTGCTCCTGGTGGGTTCTGTGGGCAGAAACTATTTGGGGAATTATTTGTTTAAATTAACAGAAAACATCCTAATGTAAGAATCCCGACTGAACGGCGAGGGAAAGCAGCTCCTGATGGAAATCACCGAGGGCTGGGCAGATCCATCAGCGTTGCTGTGCCCTGTGCAGGGCAGAGGAGGAGAGCAGGGGCACCATCTGGCACAGAGTTTGTGAGCACAAAGCCATTCTGGAGGCTCTGGGGGGATCTCTGCGATGCCAATGGCCACTCTGCAGAGCCCTGCCTGGGGATGACCTGCCTGTGGAGCCCCAGGGGCTGGGGAGAGCATGGCAGGAGCAATGAGCCCTGCCCCGAGCTGCTCTTCGCTTCCCTGCGATGGGGAGTGCGTGGAATATTGACTGGGGCTCGGAGAGTTCGGCTGCCTTTGTGAGGATGGCAGCCCAGGTGACAGACACTGAAAAGCCTTTCTGAGGTGTTCGTGAGGCCAGCCTTGCCTAATCTTAGCTTAAAATCTTCTGTTCAAAGAAACATTGTGTGCCGAGGAGAGGGAATTACAGTGCTTTTTCAACAGAAGTGTTTCTTTCTAATCCCTCTCCCGCTTTCCAGCAGCCTTTCTTGTGTCTGGAGCTGCAAGGTTTGAATTAAACGGGGACATTGTCTGCTGGAGGCAGCTCTGGGAGCTGCTGCTGCCCTCTCCTCCCGGAGCATCCCCTTCTCTGCAGCTCCCAGGGAGCTCAGATCCCTCCTTCCCCAGGAGCAGAAGGGCTGCAGGATCAAGGGAAGGACTCGGAGGTGAATGTGCTCCCATGAAACAGAGCCCAGATTGCTCAGAGCTGGATGTGTCAGATGCTCAGGCAGGCTGTGACAAGGTGACAGCCTTTTGGGGATGTATCTCCAGGGACACCCTGCCTTTTGCTGTGTTGAGCCCCGAGGGAAGCTGAAATCCAGCCCAGGCTGTTTAGTCCCTGCTCTCAGCCATGCCTTCCCAGCCCATCCTGGCGCTGAGCCCACACCTTCCCGTGGCCCTGAGATGTCCTGAGGGGTCTTGGAGCAGGAGGTGGCGTTGGAAGGAGGAAGTAAGGAAGGTTTCAGCACTGCAGAGGAGGTTGGATAATGAGCCTGCTTAGCTGTAAGGCAAGTGTGGCTTTGGGGACACGACAGACCAGATGTCTGATGGCAGCCCACCCTGGGTGCCTCTGGAGCCAGGAATGCACTCAGCAAACATGGATATAGAGGCAAATGCCCTGTCTGGACTGAATTAATTCTTGGGACTGCCATTCTGCTGTCCATGGTGCTTCCAAGGGTGGAATTCGAGCCTGGGTGTCACTTCCTTTGGATTTCATCATCATCACTGAGCCCCAGAATGGCCTGGTTTGGAAGGGACCTTAAAGCTCCCCTTGTTCCCAGCCCTGCCATGGACAGGGACACTTCCCATTAGAACAGGCTGCTCAGAGCCCACCCGAGGGTATTCCCATCAGTATAAATGTCTCAGCTACCCTGTGCTTGGTTTTGCCTGGAGTTTCCTTCTCTCTGTGCTCGTGGATATTTGTTCATGCCCTCCTTGGACTCTGATGTTGCTGATTTCAAGGCTTAAGAGTGGTGCATGATCTCTCCCCTGCTGTCTCCTGATGTTTTGTCATCTGTGGGGTATTTTGGTTGTTCCTCTGTCAGCCTCTTCCTTAGCTTGCAGGTAGAAACCATTTGGAAGGCTGAAAGCCACATTAAATATCCCTGTTCCCAAACAGTGCTTTTAAAAACCCCAAACTCACTTACAATTAGAGCAGTGTGTAGAGAATTCTTCCTGCTATCATTTCACAATGATTTACTCATAAAATTTGAATTTTTGACAAAGGTGAAGCATTTTCTGTGGCCTAGTTGCTGGAACAGCCTTTGCTTTGGCTGCCAGGAGTGACCCAGCCGTGCTCCTGGGGGCTCTGACCCCACCTGGAGCCCCAAAGGGATAACTCAGGGGTGTCAGGTGCCTTGAGGTCCCCTCCTTGTAGTGAGAGCGGTTTGTGCAGGGAGGGAGGAGGGGAGAATGATTCCAGGACACCTGTAAATCCCTGCAGCTCCGTGCTGAGGTTTGATGTTAATTAGGCAGCAGGCAGCAGTAATGTGCTGCGGTTCCCTTGGCTTGCCTGCCTCGGAAAGGGCAAAATCTTCCAGCAGAGCAAAGAAGGGGCTGTGGAAGGGGCAGCAAACTGAATGGAACGACGATAATTTTATGCAAATTGGACTTCTGTAGCAGATTCAGCTTGGCTGAATCACAGAGGGAGCAGAAGAATAAGGGAAGAAAGAGGGAGAGGAAAAACCCAATCAAAATGTATGGTTTGAGGCATGTTTCACAGCCTTCTGCTAAGATTCTTCTGCAGAAATGAAGAAACATAAGAGGAATGGCACTGGTCAGAGCCAGTGGAATTGCTCTTTCTCCTGTGGTACTGCTGTTAATAACTGCGAGTAGGTTATTGAGCCAACCTCTGCTGATTCCGCTTTGCTGCCTCATTTCCAGAGCTTTGCCCTGCGCCGCGCTCGCTCGCAGCTGGAGCTTTGCGTGCATGGCCATGGTGGGGAGAGTCCTGTCTGGCAGAGAGAGGGGCAGGAAGGGAGGAGGGGTGCGGGAACCGAGTCCAGGCTCCCCAGGAGCTTGCGGGGTTGCAGGAGCAGTGGGGAACAGCAATGGGGACAGCAGTAGGGACAGGGGCGATGGGGACAGCAATGGGGACAGGGGCGATGGGGACAGCAATGGGGACAGGAGCGATGGGGACAGCAATGGGGACAGGAGCGATGGGGACAGCAGAGCTGGCACCGTGCTGGAGCAGGGCCCTGCTGAGATCGGCGTTCCCGGCAGGAAGGGCTGGTTTGGGACTGAGAGGGCTCAGGAGGAGGGCTGGGGCAGTGTGGAGAGCAGGGGGTGAGGCTGTGGGTGGCACTACCCCATGGCTGTGCCCGTGTCACCCCCCTGGGCTGCTCTGCCACTGCCCTGCTGTGGAACCAGGGCATGGTCTGGGTTGGAAAGGACCTTAAAGCCCACCCAGTGCCACCCTGCCATGGGCAGGGACACCTCCCACTGTCCCTGGGTGCTCCAGGTCCTGTCCATCCTGGCCTTGGGCACTGCCAGGGATCCACAGCTTCTCTGGGCACCTGTGCCAGGGCCTGCCCACCCTCCCAGGGAACAATTCCGAATTCCCAATATCCCATCTGAACCTGCTATCTTCCAGTTTCAATCCACTCCTCCTTGTCTTGTTTTCCTCCTTGCCATTCCTTCCGGAGCCTCCGCAGCTCCGGATGGAGTGGCAGGAGACAGGTCCCGGCGCACAGCACCAGGGTGCCCTTTTTGAGGCTGAAATGAACATTTGTTACACGTTTTTTTTTTCTCCCTCTGTTTTCTGAAAGCCTTCCAGGGATGGCTACAGGAGTGTTCCTGCTGGGGGTAGGAACTGCCAGTCCTCTCCAGACTATTTTTTCCTGACTGAAGTAGATCACATGCAGCTTTCCCACTCTTTGCCAAGCTCAAAAAATAGTCCCAGCCCCCTGAGGCCTCGAGGCGCGTTCAGTGCTGGCCGCAGGCTCTGCAGCTCAGGTGTCTCCCCACCAGCTCAAGAAAAATGAAGTGCTTTTGTTATTTGTCATAACAGACACATTTTTTGGTAATTTTAGGTTTTTTTTCCTGGATGGAATAGGGAGATTATGGGAGTTTTTTGTGCCTCTACCAGTGATGCGCTGTAGTGAGTGTGACTCTGCTGTGAGCAGTTTGGGACAGGGGCAGGGCAGGCAGGCTGTGGCCATGGAATGCACTGGTCATTAAGCACTGAGACTTCATGCTCAGTACCTTGGGGCCTTGCCTGTGGTCTAGGATGTCAGAAAAGCCTGGTTTGATCTCCTGAAGGGACGGGGGTGAATATCCACTCACATGGTCCTCAAAGCTCTCCTTTCCATCTTTCAGTTTTTGCTAATCCCTTTGCACAAGCTTCCTATATACAAGGACCTTTTTTTGAATTTAATCGATGCTATTTTGCATGTCAGATGCCAGCAGTTTTCCATCTTGCGTGGAGCACTCTGCTGGCTGTGCTGCTGCTCTGGTGTGAAAACGTGCCCCTCGCTCCTCTCTGCCTTGGTGCATCCCTGAGCCCTGCTCTGCCTGCAGATACGTGGGGAGCTGGACTGATGTAACCAAAGCAATGATAACATTTCCCCAAAATCAGCCTTAAGTTCTTTCTTTTCAGCCTTAAAGTTATCATTTTCAGTGCCGAATGCAGCGTGTTCCATGGTGCTGAGTGTTCGCTTTGTTCCTGCCTGGTGGGAGCCTGTGCGTGGGCTGCTGCTCCGCCTGGAACTCTGGCACCGCGGCTTTGGCTTTTTTCCTGAACCTGTTGCAATGTTCCTGTGTGAGATGGTGATTTTTCTGTTTGCCTCTCTGCTGTTTGCTGTTCTGTCAGGGAGAGCTCTGCTCTGGCTTTGCCCTTGGGGTGTGCGAAAGGCTCGAAGTGGGAGATGACAAAAGGGGAAAGGAACGTGGGGTCCCTTGCAAGTGCCAGGTGTTCCCCTGGGATATTCTGTGATCTGCATGTCCTCTGCATGGTCTGGCTCTGCCCGTGGCCAGCGAAGCCAGGCGGTGGTGTCCCCAGGGCCCCTGGCAGGGCCATCTGACAAATTTGGGAGAGTCCATTGTGGACACGGCGCTGGTGTGGGCATCAGCTCGATGATGGTTCTTTATGATGGCTGTCACTAACCAGTCTGTGACTAACTGTGGTTGTTTGATTACAGAGGGAACATCCCCACGCTAAACAGGTACGGTACTCATCTTTTCAAATTTCAAAAGCCACATTAGAAAGAAGTAGCCTAATCCTGAATGTTTTAACATGTTTTGTTGTAGTGCCCTGCTCTTTACTTGGGAAACTCTCAACCATAACACTTCTTTTTCTTTCCCTTTTCCTCTCCCTTTGTCTAAAACATGTTTTCAGCTTTTCCTTAAAAAAAACGTAAAATCTTTGCATGCAGCAATCTTTGAAATTAAATTTGCTGGGTGACTCAGCTCATCTGCAGTATGGTACACAGCAAAGTGCTGTCCTAGGGTCTTTTGGGGCACTGGATTTGCAGGTGTTGACCCTCTGCCAGGGGGTCACAGTGACCCCAGGCAGTTCCTCCCAGCCCTGGTTTCTCATCCATAGCTTAGAATTTGTCGAGGCTGTTTCACCTCCCTCATGCCATAGATGAATCTACATCTCAAACAGCTGACAGCATGTTTTGTTGTGGTTTGGACGCTAATTTTTCCTCCTGTGTCTCAGTTGAAAAGTATTTCTTGTTTTAAATAATACATGAAAAACGTCTGCTGTCTTTTTGTTTAGTTCCTGTTCTGTGATAGTTTTTGTATTAGTTGTAAGAAATGTACACCAAGGCATGTCCTGAAAAATTTCTCTCTTTCAAAACGTGAATACCTATTATTTATTACTGCTTACAAGCCTATTTAGGGAAAAATAGTAAAAATGGGCTTGGAAGTCTCACAGCTCTTAATCAGAGATAAATTGCGGAAACAGAGAGTGACTTTCAGCACGGAGAGCTATTAATCACACTGATGATACTTTAGACTTGTTAACACCATATTTAGGGCCACGCAGTGGGTTTGGTGTGTGGAAAGGAAGAAATCTCAGCAGACCTGGGCAGTGGCTGTGCCAGGAGTGCTCAGGCAGGTCCTGGCTCGGTGGGGCTGGTGCCCTGCTTGGGCTCGCCACGTTGCAGGAGCTCTGGAAGGAAGTCTGAGCTAAGATGAGTCTGGAGTACAGCTCAGAAATTAGTGATAATTATTGCAGAGAAGGCAAACCCCGGTTGTGGTCGCCAGAGAAAGGTCTCATCGAATTGTGTGCTTTTTTTCTCACTGCGTGAGAAGCTTCCTCTGCTGGTCTTGACCATGACATTGTGAGTCTTAAAAAAAACAAACAAACCACAGAATCACAGAATCATTGAGGTTGGAAAAGACCTCCAAGACTATCAAATCCACCCTGTGACTGATCCCCACCTTGTCAGCCACACCAGAGCACTGAGTGCCATATCCAGCTTTTTCTTGGACAGAAAGGGTAGGAATATGAGTGTGAGACTCAGTAAGGAATTTTGGAGAAGTCACTGTACCACACTGCATTTGAGGAGTGCAAATTACAGTATGATCAGAAAAATCATGGCAACAATAAGATAATACAGCATGGGTGTGCTTCAACCTAATTAGTAAAAATGTACTGAAATCCTTCAAGTGTCAAGTCTTAGAATTGTTGCTGTTTATACAATATTCCACCTGTAAAGCAAAACACACAGACAGGAGGAAAAAGTAAGTTCAGCTTTGCATAGCCAGAATTCTCCTGTCATCTCAAGAAATCCGTGTTTTAAGGGATGATAACATAATTTGCTAACTCTGAGAGTTCCTGCATCTTGGGACAGCATCCAGGTAAGGGTGTTAGTGGCACCAGAGGCGTGGCAGGGGCTCGAGCAGGCTGAGAAATCCAACATTTCTGTTGGACACAGCCACGCTGCAGCGCTCAGAGCCCCGACCCTGCTCCCGTGCCCTGTCCCTGCTGACCGCGCTCTTGTTGCCTTCTTTAGAATGTCCTTCTCTTCCAACCTCAACCACTACGGCATGGTGCACGTGGCCAGCGTCAGCGACGTGCTGCTGGACAACTCCTTCACGCCGCCCTGCCAGCGCATGGGCGGCATGGTGTCCTTCCGCACCTTCGAGGACTTCGTCAGGTGTGTGGCCGGGGTGGCCTGGGTGCTTCTGTGCTTCTGTGGCCACCCTCCCACCTGGGCTAGAGCCAGATTTGGGCTGGCCCTGGGCGTGTTTCCCTGTTTGGATCCCTGTGTGTGTCTCGTGGCAGTCTCAGGCTGCTGTGGGAGCAGTTTGCAGCCAGAGGGGTGAGCACCCCGGATTCCTGCTGCTTGGGAACCATTTGGGAACGTGCTGATTCCCCATTTGGGATCGTGCTGGTTCCCCATTTGGGATTCCCCCTTTGGGAACATGCTGGTTCCGCCTTTGGGATCGTGCTGGTTCCGCCTTTGGGATCGTGCTGGTTCCCCATTTGGGATTCCCCGTTTGGGATCGTGCTGGTTCCCCGTTTGGGATCGTGCTGGTTCCCCGTTTGGGATCGTGCTGGTCCCCCGTTTGGGATCGTGCTGATCCCCCGTTTGGGATCGTGCTGATTCCTCCTAACCTTCTGTGGATATGTGTGTGGGGTTCTTTGTATTTGCAACCTTTCTGGGCGGGCAGAGCCCCAGCAGAGCCCTCAGCCTGCACCCAGGAGGTCTCTGGCAGATGTCGGGTGATCCACGCTCTGGTTTGAGGAATTGCCTCCTCACCTTTGAGTCTGGCCAGGGTTGGTGTGTTCGGTGTGCTGGCAGTGACGGGGTGCTGACTGCTCCTTCCCTGCTGTGTTCCAGGATCTTTGATGAAGTCATGGGATGCTTCTGCGACTCTCCCCCGCAGAGCCCCACGTTCCCCGAGGCTGGCCACGCGTCCCTGTACGACGAGGACAAGGTAGGGGGGGTTTGTTCCGGAAGGTTCTCTCAGGCTGGAAGGAGCAGTCAGGAGCTCAGTATATTTCTGGCTGTGATTTTCCTGCTCATTCCTCAGCAGGTCACTCAGTGTGATTGTCCCTTCTCCTGCTCATTCTGAAACCACGGCTCAGCCTCTTGTTCTCCATGTAAATTTAGTTTATGGCTTTCAGCATCAGCAGAATGTTGGGTCCACAGCGGCGTAACTGAGAGTTTAAAGCCACCATTAAGTCTCCAGACCTGCTCTCTGCACCAGGATGTTGAACTGCATCTTCAGCCCTCTTTGTCCTGCGTCTGACTTGCTGTGTTTCCTGTCTTGCTCCCTTCCCAGTCACCTCAAATCCTCATTCTTCCCTCTGTTCTGCCTCGCAGAACTGTTTTGAGGAGAAAAAGCTGAGTGGAGCTGCTCAGTTTCTGCAGTGATGTGGAGAACAGGTGCAGAGGAGGCAGGTGGTCCCTAATCCATAGGGATGGAAGTCCAGTTTCCCTTAGACACAGGTAGCTGCTCCACAAGAGTGGGAAGCTCTGCTGGAATATTGTCAGGGCTTTGTTTTCCACTGATCCATTGATCCTGATGTGTGAAAGCACTGTAGCTTTTTCCAGAATGTTGCTGTCGGCTTTAATGCCCTCAGATCCCTCTCTTTACATCCCGCTCACCTCACCAAGATAATTTCCTGTCCAAACTCACTTTTTCCCAGTTAACCACAGGCTCCTAAAGGTTGAATTTGTAATTGCTTGGAACGCGAACGTAATTGGTATTTCCTCATTATTTTGTGTTGTTGTAGATATGAAAACTCACATTGTTTTGCCCCTGCACTTGGAATTTGATTAATTTAATTACTTTTCTTGATGGCAAAGTCCTCTACTGTCCTTTTACTGCCTCTGGTAAAGAGAGGCCCTGGCCCTGGCCCTGTGCCCTGTGACTCTCAGACTTGGATTCTCCATAGGAAGCTCCAGTTTGATGTTTGTGGGCCTTGACTTCTGTGGAATTGTGAATTTGTGAGGCTGTTGGGTCAAGGATTTCCCTCCCAGATTTCCTTGGTGCTGAGGTCATTTCCCCCAGGGCATCTCTGCTTTAAATCTGGGTTTAGGGATCCTGTTCTGAGCACTGCTGGGGATCTAGCGATGGGGAACGTTCCCTTGTGCTTGCAGGCTGCCCGGGAGGAGCCCATCCACATCCTCAACGTGGCCATCAAAACCGACAGCGACGTGGACGATGACGGCCTGGCTGCCATGTTCCGGGAGTTCACCCAGAGCAAGGTGGGCTCCCTGCATCCTCTCTCTGCGTCTCCGGGGCTGTGCAGGGCACTTGGGAAAAGCCTGGGTATTCCTGAGGTCTGGGGGGTTTGTGTTCGGTTTCAAAACAAACAGATGCTGCAGTTACATCCGTGGTTTGTCCCATCTGAAGCTTTCCCATGTCTCTGGCTGGATGGAGCTGCACTTTTCTGCTGCTCCTTCCTGAGTGTGGCATGCACTTCAGAGTCCCAAATGTTGGTCCTGGCTCAGCCTGGGTTGGGAGCAGCTCCTGGTGTCCCCTCTGGCTCTGCCTGCCCCTGCTTTTGTGGTTGTGGGCAGAATTCCAGCAGCTTGTGGGGATGAATATCCCTCCCTAGGAGCTGGGATTGCTGGGACCTGCCCCGAGGGAGCACCTCCACCTGCTCAGGGTGGGAGGTGGGAATGGATCCTGCAGAAGTGATCCAAAATGCTCCAAATGTTCCAAAACGGGACTGGAATCCACGTGGCTTCAGCACCTTCCTGTCTCTTTAAGCAAAAAGATAATCAAATCCTAAGAATTAAAGCTAGTTCTGCTTTTCGTCTGCTTGATCATGCTCCAGGCATTTTATGGGAGGGGATAAAAAGGAAAGAAATAAAATATAAAGAAAAAAAAAAAAAATCCAAAACCACATTAAACTATCAAATAGGTTGATCCAAATTGTCCAAATAATCTTCCAGTCCCAGCATGTTGTGTGTGGTTTTTTTAATAGAAATTAGGATCATATACTTGTAAATGACTTGTGGAGGAGATTGAGGCAGTCAGTGGAAATGGAGTTTCTCCAGGTGCTGATGGCTAATCGCTCTGTAATAGCTGTGGCCTTGCTGGGAGACCCACATTATTACCATGTAATCAGAATCCTGTTGCTCTGCTGTTATTGTCTGCCACTTGTGGAATTTTAAAAGCAATAACAATTTTTGCTTTTTAAATCATGGCATTATTAAAGTTATTTTCTTCCTCTTGCCATGAATATAGTCACTGCTGCTCATTTTCAAAGGGCTTAACCTTAGTAAAGCATCACGGTCTGTGCCGAGAGGCGCTGCTCTGCTCCTGCTTGAGCTGAGTTGTTGTTCCTTTTTGTGTTCTTCGCTTTGAGATTGGAAAAGGGAGGAGGAAGGAAAAAAGTTTTAAAAAGAGGAGAATTACCAGATCTTAACGCTTCAAAGGATCAGTGGTGTGGCAAATTCTGATGGCAGCACTGCTCTGAAAGGGGGTTAGGGGAATTTGAGGAAGAAACAGCCACAATGGATGTTCTCCGATCTGTTTGAAAAAAATAACCTTTTCAGTTCATAGAGTACTTCAGCACGATTTTATTCTGTGCTTTTTCTGCCAATCCAGTCACCTGTTTCCATCCTTGTTTTTACAGAAATCGGTCCTGATTGAGCACGGCATTCGGAGGCTGACGTTCCTTGTAGCACAAAAGGTATTTCAACATCTCTCCTGATGCTCAGAGCACTTTATTTTCTAGCTCATAATACCATTGGCATCTGACATGTTTTTTTCCCAAATTAAATGCTGTATTGACTGTATTAGTTCTCTCTTCACTGTTCTTGTCCTCTAAAACTTGAGAGGGTTTTCATGAATTCGCTTAAGAAAATTAATTTACAATTGTAAACAATCTTGACGCCTCTTGTATTCTTGAATTAATTAATTTTTGATTTTAATCCTAATTGCTAGCTGTCTTCTGCTTTTTTTTTTCCCTTCCTATGTTTGAATGTTTCGTTTGTAAGGACTTCAGGAAACAGGTCAACTATGAGGTGGATCAGAGATTCCATGTAAGTAAAAAGGGCCTGGAACACAGTGGCATTCCTGTCGTGAGGCCAGGAGGCACACAGGGGGCTCTGGGCTTCCCATTTGGATCTCAGTCAGGCTTTTAATGCCCACACTGATGTCAAAATGAAGCTCTGAAGTATTTATTTTGACATCTGACTGCAAACCTGTGGTGTCCAGAGGGGCCACAGAGGGTCTGAGTCTCTCTCGTTACCTGGCTGAGCTCAGGAAGCCACACTGACAAAGATTTCCGTGTGTTTCAGTGTTGTCCTCTCTTCTAAAATGCAATTCTCAATGAAATCTTTGTATTCCTTGTGTAGCGTAGTGATTCCTTTCAGCTTCTTACTGATTTTAAAGTAACGTAGGGCGATCACTGAGGGGACTTGCTAAATTTCGCGGAGTGTTTTTGTGATGTGGAAAATATTTGGTGCTCTTACTGCTGAGAATTACTTCTTTCCCCAGGGCTTGGGCATCAGTGAGGGCTGCTTTAGGTGGCAGTGTAAGGCAGAAACCAGATTGTTATCTCTTGGGGATCCGCTTTTCAACTCTGGAAGTTATCAGGAGCCTTGAAAGGGCACAGAATTCATCCTGTTCTCAACACAGCTGGTTCAGGAAGCTTTATGAAGGGAAAACTAGTTTAAAAATCAACCAAAACAGTGTTCGAAGCAAGGTGGGAGTCACCAGATGGGAACTGTTGCTCACAGTACAGGTGCAGACGTGTCAGTCAATGGCTTAGAGTTTTTGGGGACCTTAAACAAGAAAATCCAGGCTTCAGGTTGGAAACTGGAAGTTTCAGAGAACAGAATGTTGGGGGAATGAAAAATCCAAGTTGCTGAGTGCTGCAGGATGGTCAGAGGTCAGAAAGGAGGCCCAGGACAGAAGAAAACATCACCAAGCTCTCCCGGGAGCCTCAGTGTGCTCTGTCATCTGTCTGCAAAGTTTGGAGCACCTCTGGGAGCTGCTCTGTCACTCTTTATTACTGTCTCCTCCTCCAGCCCCTTCATTACTGGACCAACTATTAACTTAGCCAGGGCCTGGGCTTGGGTTTGTTTTTGTTTTAATTACAGTCTATATAATTAGTTCCCAGCATGTTGAGGTAATAGAGAGTTGCTCCAGCAAGCTTCCAATTTCCTCATCTCATTAGGTTTTTAACGTGATTATTAGTATAATAATCAACTATGATGATTTCTGGTGTAGCTTTTCGCGTTCTGCGGTTTGCAGGGTGTCTTGATTGGCTAATTTAGGCAAATTATTTTGATTGTCTTGATGATGGTTGGTTGATTAGAACACAGCAGGGGTATAATTCTTCTGCCTAGGAAATGGAGCACTCTTTTGGATTTTGGTACCAGAGCGCTGAGGATTTTTGTGTGTGTGCACATCTAATTATGATATTTGCCCACCACGCCAGTGAGAGGCCTTGGAAGCAATGACATTAGGGATGGCATGAGCGTGGAGGTGGTGGGAGAAGCTGGCAGCGTGCAGAGGAGGACTGGGAGAAGCGAGGAGACGTGGAAGAGGTTATTTTTTAGATGATGCTCATGTTTTGGGTGAGGCTGAATTTTCAGGCAGCATTTCTCGTACCGCTGGTTGTTTTTGAAGGCAAACACAAGTTATTTTGCTCAACTGAGAGCCATCAGGTGAGGTTTGGGAGCTGTTTTACCTAGCAGGGAGGGAAGATGACTAACGGGAATATTACTTTTAGCCCAAAAATCTGCGTTGCTCCTGCAGTGTCCCTGGTTGTGGCACTGCCTCCAGCTGGGGTTGCCCATGTCTCATTGACGGTGGAATGGGAGACAGAAATGCAGTGACTCCGGGTCAGATTCCTCGTGTTCTGCTTAGTGAGGCAGTTCTGGCAGGCTGTGTGTGTCCCCTCAGGTCACCTTCAGCACAGAGCGCTGATGTTCTCTGGCCAGAGCTCCTGTGCCCAGTGAAAGTGTGGCTCTGGAGGAAAGGATGGATTTCCCTGCGTGGAACTCGAGGGACAGGATGCTCTCTAGGCTTTCCCTCTTCCTCTAAGACTTGTAAATATTGCACAAAACTCTCAAGGCTCCCAGGGTTTTATCTGTGCAACAGAAAACCAGAATAACCAAGTGGTATATGGGGGACTTTGGTAATATTTTTGCTGTTGCATACAGGAGAATAAAATTATTTGCTTGCAACTCCCAGTTTCCCTTGGGAAGAGAGTATTTCCAGCAGTAATGGTGTGGAGAGAGCTGCAGAATAAAATCATTGTTCTGTGTACATCTGCATCCCTAACAGAGTTCATCTCACTCCAAACATTTCCACAGGAACCTTAATCATAACAGAACTAGAAAAGTTTCCCACTCCTCTTTGGACACTTCCATGTCGTTGTCTGTTAATAACTGACACTAATTACCTAAAGCCAATCAAGTAGCCTCTGTTGCATTAGTGAGGGCAGATTTAAGCTACCTCTGCTGTCTTCTTGAGGGCGACTTGATTGTCCACCACCTTTGTGATGTTGAAAAAGTAGCTGGGAACAGCTTCTGTCACCTCCTGTGCTGTGCTGCTGCCCCAGGAGTGGCCTGAGGGCACTCTGGGGACATCGGTGCTTCCTTTGGGAGGACTAACACTGCTCTTTTTATTTTCAAACAGAGGGAATTCCCCAAGTTCTTCACCTTCCGTGCCCGGGATAAGGTGAGTTGGATATTCTCGATACTTTTCTCCAAGTGTTGGCTTTCTCCTTCTTTCATGCAGCTGTTCCTGGGAGCAGGGCAGGGATTCACTGCTCACAATCAGAACAAACCTTCTGCTTTCTGTGGAAAAAAAGGGTTTTTTGGGGGGGTTAATTTGAGATCTTGCTGTCCTGTAATTTGTCTTCTGCTCTCAGTACTGCAGCAATGTTAGCACAGTGACTGCAGAGAAGTCTGGCTTGGATTGGTTTGAATTTTTGGGGTTTGAACTAAATCTGAATTTCATGAGGGGTGTTGTTGAGTTCTCACCCTCGGTGTTTCACCTTCCCAATCCACTCTTCCTGCCCCTGCAGTTCGAGGAGGACAGGATTTACAGACACCTGGAGCCAGCCCTGGCCTTCCAGCTGGAGCTGAACCGCATGAGGAACTTCGACCTCACGGCCATCCCCTGTGCCAACCACAAAATGCACCTCTACCTGGGGGCAGCCAAGGTGGAGGTGGGCACGGAGGTGACAGACTACAGGTTCTTCGTCAGGGCCATCATCAGGCACTCGGACCTGGTGACCAAGGTGAGTTTGTCCCTCTCCGAGGTGGCTCAGGGCTGCAGGTCCTGTGACACCCATGGGTGTTCTCCAGCGCGTCCTTCTGCGCTTCCCCAACCCTTCGCGTTCTTGGGCAGTGATTTGGGAGTAAAAAGGCAATGATTTGTTGGCGATCCCTGGCAGGAAGCCTCCTTCGAGTACCTGCAGAACGAGGGCGAGCGGCTGCTGCTGGAGGCCATGGACGAGCTGGAGGTGGCGTTCAACAACACCAACGTGCGCACCGACTGCAACCACATCTTCCTCAACTTCGTGCCCACCGTCATCATGGACCCCTCCAAGGTGGGAGCCCCTCCCAGCTCTGGGCTGCTTGTCTTTCCAGGGAGAAGCTCAGCAGAGCTAAACAGCCTTTTATTCAGAGAATCCTGCAATTATAAAGTGGTTTGGGTGGAAGGGACCTTAAAGCTCATCCTGTTCCAACCCCGACACCTTCCACTGTCCCAGGCTGCTCCCAGCCCTGTCCAGCCTGGCCTGGGACACTCCAGGGGCAGCCACAGCTTCTCTGAGCACCTGTGCCAGGGCCTCAGCACCCTCACAGTCAGGAATTTCTTCCTGATATTCTGTCTAGCCATGCCCTCTGGCAGTTTAAAGCCGTTTTGTTGTGCAGCTCAGATCCTCTGTGTAAAGTGAGGGACAATTATTAGAAATATGTTCTGTCTTTGAAACAAAACCTATTTTTTTCATTGCAAGTTTGAGAGATAAACAGTTTTAATAAGGAAGTAGATGTAAATGCTGTTCTGTTTGTTGCAAAAGTCCAGATTCCATCCAAAGAATTCCATCCAATTTATCCGTCCATGGGATAAATTGGGAGCTTACAAAGAATCCGTAAATTCAGCTACGTAAGAGCCTCATTTTCAGTCTCTGATGCAAAACCACAGAGATCAACGTTATAAGCAAATGAACATTAAGCTTTGGATATGCACAAATGGCAGTGTTCAGGCATAAAGGATGTCTGTGGTTAGCAGAATCACCACAAAGCAAGTCCCAGGTCCAGGCTGAGTTTAGCTGCAAATCAGCATTCAGTTCATGGGTACCCAAAGATGAGAGCTGACCTTTCCGGAGGAGAACAACCGAAAGTTTAAAAAGATGAATTGGGTATCAAAATAACTCTCTCTTGCTTGCTGACTTTTAAATCATGATTAAAAGTTGGTGGCTTAAATCGCTTTTGAATGAACCTTTCCCAAGCTGGTGGTTCCCAGGAAGTTCAGAAGAAGCTGGAATGTTCTTCCCTGGAAGTTGGGCTGCCCTCAGATACAAACCATGACTTTTCCTTGAGCTGCTGTGCAGAAGAGAGTTTTTTTGGGAAAAATCTTTAACCCAGCCTATAAATTGCCTACTTTTAATATGCGCTTTGCCCACAGTAGTATTTTATAAAGTTTAATAGAAGAGCAGAAGGCCCAGCTCCAGTGGTAATTGCGTTGTTGATTTAAAGCTCCGTGCAGGCAGTGAAATGTGATTATTGTGCATACAAGGGCTACAGAACTGCTTGCCAAGGGTTTGGCTTCCCTGGATTCTGCAGTTTGCAGGATGCCTGCAGAGGGGAGGTGGGAGAAGGGGCGGCAGAGGGTGTCTGTGCTGGGCTGGGCTGTGCTGGTGGCTGGACTCGATCATCCTCAAGGTCTTTTCCAGCCTGATGGTGCTGTGATTGCCCTGAGGGAGCAGGGATGTGAATCCTGCACTGTCCCACGGCATCAGCAGTCCCCAGGCTGAGCTCCTGCCTGTCTCAAGGCTCGGGAGAAGGAGGGACAGGTCACCAAGGTCCTGTGACTGTGCCGATGTGTGCCATCAGCTTGCAGCGGCGGGATGGAGGGGACACGAGCAGGGGATGGACCAGAGAGAATCCCAGAATGGTTTGGGCTGGAAGGGAGCCTCAGGCCCATCTCAGTGCCCCTCCCCAGGGCAGGTTGGGTCGGGTGGTGAGACCCCTCTCGTGTTTCAGATCGAGGAGTTGGTGCACTCCATGGTGATGCGCTACAGGAGCCATCTCAGTGTCCCTCCCAGAGCAGGATGAGCAGGGTGTGATGAGAACCCCTCTGTCGTGTTCCAGATCGAGGAGTCGGTGCGCTCCATGGTGATGCGCTACGGCAGTCGCCTCTGGAAGCTGCGCGTGCTCCAGGCCGAGCTGAAGATCAACATCCGCCTGACGCCCACGGGCAAGGCCATCCCCATCCGCCTCTTCCTCACCAACGAGTCGGGCTACTACCTGGACATCAGCCTCTACAAGGAGGTGACGGACTCCAGGACGGGCCAGGTGCGTCCCTGCGGATCCGGGCTGGGTGACACAATTGGGAAGGGGATGGGTTTTACCTGACGGAGCTCTGCTGTGGTTTGTGGTGTTCTCAGGTGATCACAGAGTCCCAGAGTAGGGTTGGAAGGGTTAAAGCTCATCCCATTCCACCCCCATGCCATGGGCAGGGACACCTTCCCCTAGGCCAGGTAGCTCCAATCCCCATAAAACATTTTAGTGTAATATGAAATCCCCATTTGAGTTAGCCAAAGATAAACTTGAAGTAGTAGATGTGAAAACGTGATCAATTAAGTCAATCAAGTCCTCTGGTTGTTTTGTACATGCCTTCAGTCATTTGGGCCTCTGTTTTCCCAAAGAGTTTTTTTCCGTGCTCAAAAAAGTGCTGGAAAAGGAATCACTGCTGATGCTCATCCTGTAGGCCGTAATAAAAAATATCATTAATTATACATTTCCCTGAGTAGATAGAAAAAAATCTGTGAAGTTGTCCTTTAAATTCTGAAGATATAGGGAATGACCTGGACAGGATGATGTAAAATTATGGAAGGCTCTTTTATATCATTTTTATGAAGCGTAATGGGCTCTTTCCTAATGGCTGTGGCTGTTGTGGTATTTCTGTTTCTTGTGGTGCAGGAGCAGTGTGGTTAACTGAAATACCTACATATGCTAAAATCCGTGGAGCATGGGATTCATGGAAAATATTTAAATAGAGAAATGTTTACATCTCCCTCCGTAATCATCTCTCTGCCAAGCGGGAGAAGCAGCAGAATAAATCACTTGGGCACTGTGAATGTAGAACACAAAGTGCTGAGTCACCTTTTCTCCCCCTTTTTCCATTTAATTTTTCCAGCGAGCTGCTGGCCGTGGAGTCCATCGAGCTCTGAGATCACAGAGCAGATAGTGTCAGTGTGTTTTACCTCATTCCTGCCTTTGAGGGGAGATGGGGAAAGAAAAGAACATTTTAATAATCTCCAGCAGCTGAGCTTAACCCTTGAGTTGGGTCAGTCACTTGTGAAGGTCACGAGTGAACTCTGAACTGATGAGCTTTATTATTTAAAGCTTGGGGAATGGGCTTGTGTGTGTGTATGGCTTTAGCAACTTTTCCAGTATTAAATTTGATTTATTTTCCAGAATATTAAACCAGGTTCTAGTAAAAAAAAATATTTTTAGGAAACTTCTCCCTCATGATGGAGGTTCATAGAATGCGTTCCGATCTGTGGAATTTTTTCCTGTATTTTCAGAGGGTTGTTTTAAGCTTGGAGAAATCTTTTAAAAAAGATTCAGATATTACTAATGTGATGGGTGCTTTCATGACTTCTGAAGGATGGAAAAATGGCTTCAGGGTGAGAGAATGACCCTGCTCTTGTTTCTCAGTGATGCAGACCTCTCCAGTTCCCACAGAGCTGCTGTGGAGCTTTCCAGAGATTTAAGGAGAATTGGGCCCCGAGTGCAGATCCTGACAGATCCCAAGACAGGCATTGTCACAAACACTCATTACCCTGAACAAATGCTTCTGCCATTAAAGGCTGCTTCCCAAAGTAATGTTTGTGCAGACCTGAAGAGAGCATAAACTATTGTTTTTATCTAAAAACAAAACCAGGCTTTACTGAATTTTATTTTTAGTGGAATTCTACAATTAATTCATCTTCAATTAGACAAAATCTGCTAAGCACATCCTAATCATGTCCTTCCTGCCAGGTGTGCCCTTTAAGCAGCGTTTCGGCCATTTAGGGCGGTTTTATCCCGTTTTTATCTCCTCCTGTTTCTCCGCTGAAAAGCTTCCCTTCCGAGTCCCAGCTGCCTGCAATATATAGTGCCACGAAGCATGGCAGTTGATAATTCATGTTGCTACTCGGGGAAAATCTTTTAAACTTGCAATATCAAGACTTCAAGCCCAATGACATATGCCAGCCCTGACCCTGCTGGCGGGCGCAGCTCCATAAATACCGGAGTTCTCCTGGATCTCACCCGTCGGCACAGGGACCGTGTCCGGGGAGCTGCAGGGCACGGCGAGCCCTCTGACCCCTGGGGAGCTGCAGGGCACGGGGAGCTCCTGGGCACGGGAAACCCTCTGAGCCCAGGGTTGGTGCAGGGCACGGCGAGCCCTCTGACCCCTGGGGAGCTGCAGGGCACGGGGAGCTCCTGGGCACGGGAAACCCTCTGAGCCCAGGGTTGGTGCAGGGCACGGCGAGCCCTCTGAGCCCCGGGGAACTGCAGGGNTGGGGAGCCCTCCGAGGCCCGGGGAGCTGCAGGGCAGGGGGAGCCGTCTGAGCCCGGGGGCCCTGCAGGGCACGGGGAGCTGCAGGGCGTGGGGAGCCCTCTGAGCCCCGGGGAGCTGCAGGGCATGGGGAGCCCTCTGAGCCCCGGGGAACTGCAGGGCATGGGGAGCTGCAGGGCGTGGGGAGCCCTCTGAGCCCTGGGGAGCTGCAGGGCATGGGGAGCCCTCTGAGCCCTGGGGAGCTGCAGGGCATGGGGAGCTGCAGGGCGTGGGGAGCCCTCTGAGCCCCGGGGAGCTGCAGGGCATGGGGAGCCCTCTGAGCCCTGGGTTGGTGCTGGGGTGGTGGCTGTGTGTGCCCCGTGCTCCTCCAGGATGTGGCAGTGACTCAGGGCTGTGTCCAAGGGCAGGAAGGAGTGATGGAGAGCGGTGTGCCTGGCTGTGCCAGCGTCCCTGCCTTGCAGAGGGCAGGGACACTCAGGCTGGGGCAGCCTGGGGGTTTGGAGCAGCTCTTGGTGCAGAAGCCATGGATTAAGCAGGAGCTGGCCGTGGTTTGTCCTGCAGATCATGTTCCAGGCGTACGGAGACAAGCAGGGACCGCTGCACGGGATGCTGATCAACACCCCCTACGTGACCAAGGACCTGCTGCAGTCCAAGAGGTTCCAGGCACAGACTTTGGGGACATCGTACGTCTATGACATTCCTGAGATGTTCAGGCAGGTGAGTGTTCTGTGGGCTCTACTCTTTGCCATGCTGACTGTCTGGGGGACAAGGGCCTGGGGTGGCACCACTGGTCCCTTACCAGCTGTGGATTGAGTCTGCTTTGAATGAAATGAGGATAAATGCTGCTGGAGTTCCATAACGCAAACAGGGGAAGCTGAAACATAAACCATCTTCCCTTTCTTCTTGTTGTTCCTTTGTTTTCCCACCTCGTTGTCTGCCCTTCCTAGACGGTGTTTGATTTGCTGGTTCTGTCCTGAGCCACATCATTCTGATTTCACTGCGGGGGAAACTCATGATTAAAATTCCCAAGTGTTATCCACGGAGCACTGTCAGTCACACTGGCAGGAGGGATATTTCGGGGTGTCCTGTTGGGAATAACCCCAAATTCTGCTGGGAGCACCATGCTGGAGTGGATTAAATAGTGGTGTTCCTAACCAGCATTTCTCTTTCCGCCCGCAGTCTCTGATCAAGCTGTGGAATTCCATGAATGACCACGCCTTCCTGCCCCCAGCCCCGCTGCCCTCGGACATCCTGACCTACACGGAGCTGGTGCTGGACGACCAGGGCCAGCTGGTGCACATGAACAGGCTGCCAGGGGGAAACGAGGCAAGTGCCATTCCTTTCGTGCTGCTTCTCTCTCCGTGCCCCACAAGATGTTGTGCTTTGGGCCGGGTTTGACAATTGTAATGAAAATTTACCAGCCAGGCACAAAATCTATTCGTTCAGCCTTTCACAGATGAAATCTCACTCTTGAAAATGAGATTTTTGTTTCATTAAAAATTAATACCTTCCTTACAACGGGTATTTTAACTTCCATGGTAAATGATGATTCCATTTCAAACCTGCGCCTATGCTGGTTTTCCTTCGTAATTAAAAAATGCTCATTCAGCTGTTCCAGGTAACTGGGGTTTGTATTTGAGCAAAATGTGTTCTACAAGACTAAATAGAAATATTTTCATTTGCTAAAAAACCCACAAAAAACTCAGCACTCACAGAAAAAACTATTTTATGCTTCCATTTCCTCGCTCTGCACACAGTTTGTATCTAGGTGTGTAGAACATCACTCTCTAGAGTAGGATTTACTCAAGGCTTACAATGACCTGATGCTGGGGATGGTGGATGGGGATGGATGAGATGGAGCAGGAGGAGGCTGTGCTCTTGTGGTGGGATTTTGCTGAGGAGTCTTCAGCAATTTCAACTTGAACAGTTCCAAGTGATGGTTTCACTTATTTTTTCTTGGTGTCGTTGAACCAGCATCAGCTTTTTCCTAAATACACAAGTTAAGGTTTTCAAAGGCTCTGTTCAAAAACACCAAGTGTAGTGAGGAGAAGAAACAGAGTTTTCGTCACCATGTCCTGCACGGGGAAGGTGTGGAATATGTCCACAAATTGCACCTGATGGTGACTGTGGCATCACCGCGGCCTTGCCTTCTGCTGGACTTCAGGAGGAGTGTTTTAACCGGTCTAATTAAAGCTGGAATGAGCTATTCCCTGCATTCCTAGTGCCTCACGCCATCATCTTTCTCTCTTTCCCCGCTCTCATTCAGCGTTTGAGTGGATGGTGGCTGGGGAAATAGCAAAGTCCCTCAGGGACGTCGCTCTGTTCTTGCTGAAATTACAAGCACAGAGCTGCCTGGGCATGAACATGTAGTGTTTACTCTGCCAGTATGAATACAAATAGTCTTATTATAAGAGATTCTGTACCCAAAGACCACCAAAAAAAATTGGGAGATTTTTTTTAACCCTTGGTAGACTTGGTTGTGCTCAGTGTGTAAAGAATTCACGTGGCTGTTGTGGTGTGTGTAGTGTTGGTATTTAAATTAATCTAATCTGATGTGATCTATCAAATGTCTTCTTGCCCAGAGGGCTTGTAGAGGTTGTGGACTGCCCATCCCTGGGAGTGTCCCAGGCCGGGCTGGACAGGGCTTGGGGCAGCGTGGGACAGTTGAAGGTGTCCCTGCCCATGGCTGGGATGGGCTTTGAGGTCCCTTCCAATTGCACAGTGGAGTCTGTGCCCCAGAGATCCAGAGGCAAGAGCTGGATCCGGTGAGCTGACAGCTGAAATAGGAACTTCCCAGGTAAATGTGAGATTTTTGTTATTGTTTTTGTTTCTTGACAGCAAAAATTGCTGATTTTCTGAATTCAAAGTCTTTGCCTGCAATCCCTGCTCTGACATGGGGCAGGGCAGGAGCTCCAGGCTGGGATTCTCCCTGTGCTTGCGGAGTTTACAAGCAGCATTTTGAGCAGAACTGGCTGATCTGTCTGTGTTTTCGGGAGAATCCGAGAAACGTGGGGTGTCAACTTTTCCCAGTCCAAGAGGTTTTTCTCTGCACAGCTCACAACCACTTCCCTCTCCCACCGCCCCACTGCAGTGATCAGCTCTTTGCTGTGATCTCAGCAAAGAAGCCAAGGAATGGATGGACTGTGGAAATACAAGTTCTCCTTACTCCTGAACAGAGGCTCCTGTCCTTGTCACAGCCTCGGGAGGAGCTTGGCAGTGCTGCTGGCCCTGCCCTTGGGGCACAGCCCATCACTGACGGGGCTTTTCCCAACCTCTGACCACCCAGACCATCCCTCTTTTTCCCCTTTGTCACAGAATCCCAGACTGGCTGGGGTTGGAAGGACCTTAAAGCTCATCCCTTTCCACCCCTGCTGTGCTAAAATGGGGAGCTCTGAAAGAGTCAGGAGTTGGGTGAGCACAGAGCAGTCCAGGAGTGTATCCAGCACTGCTTAAATCTGTGCTGGAGAGAGGACCTGGAGCACAGTGACACCTCCCTCAAAGCCCAGCCTTTGTTCCCAGCATTAGCATATTCGCAGAAATCTCAGTGTGAGAAGGTAATTCCCTCAGCCCCTCGCAGAACTCAATACATTCCCTGTCAGTCCTGAGCCGGGCACTTGCATATAAAAATTCGCATATTTCTGTAGCACTTTATGTATTTTGACTGCGATTTCCCCTGATCCTCTGGCACCAGGAATGCACCAGCTGCTGCTAAAACCCAACTCATCTTCAAGGACGGGGGAAAGTGATGTAAGGAGGGCCTGCAGCAACATCCCACGTCCCCCTTCATCCCTCCCCTGGTGCCCGTGGAAAATATGTCATTTTTCCCACTGGCACTAGATGTCACAGTCTTTCCTCCTCAGTAGCACGAGGATCAGAAATAATCCACAATCAGAGTGTTGGCTCCGGCACCTTTCCTGGGTAGCTGGGAAGGTTTTGCCAGAGGAAATTCAGGATGGCAGAGGGCTCCTGGAGTGCTGCTGTGGTGGCTTTCCGGATTGCCAGAGGCGGAAAGGTGTAGCTAATGCATTTTATACAAGCACAGCTTAATCGTTGAGCTGCATGTTCTGCTTTGTCACCCCCTGTTCCTGCATTTTATGGCAGGCACAGGGAATTAAAACAGCAGTGAGAGCTGCAGCTTTCCTGGAGGGCTTTAAAATCCCCAAATCCAAGCCTTCCAGGAGCAGGGATGGAAGTGGTGGTGCGGTTTTATTCTCTATTTTCATATAGATGTTTGAACGGGTGTTTGTGGATTATATGGATCCTGTGGACAGGAGAGTTCTTGCCCACAGGAAAGCTCCTAATGAAGGCTGTCTGTTGCTGTCTGTAATGTCTTTATCCATCTTTTCTCCATGGAAAGCGTGGTCAGGCATTGGCGGAGCTGCCCAGGGAGGTCTGGAGTCCCCATCCCTGGAGGGGATGTCACCATCTCTGCTCTGGGTGACAAGCTGGGCATGGGTCACAGGTTGGGATCGATGATCTTGGAGGTCTTTTCCAGCCCCTGGGATTCTGGGATCCTGTGACACCTTTCCCTGAGCACTCAGGTCTCACCCTGGAGCTGTTCCCTCCCGTGGCTCAGGCCGTGCCGGCTTGGCTGGGCTGCCACCACCACGCTTGCACTGCTCAGGGACACTTTCCCAGAGCCAAGAAGGAATCCTGGGTTTTGGCTCTCCACCCCTGCCAAGGCACGGAGCTGGAATGCCTCTGGCAGACCGAGCTCATCCTGCGCTTTTCCTGGGAGCTGCTGCATGCTCCAGAGAAAAATCGAAAGCTCTTTTAGGTCTGAAGTTCCAGGCAACAGATTCAAATGATGAAATGCCAAAATTGCTCCATCTGCAGCAAGTAAATACCCACGTTCAGGTTTCCAAATTTGGGTGTAAACAGATAAAACGAGGCCTGGCCTCAAGTGCCCAGGCTCAGCACTGGGTGGGATTGTTGGGGTGTCCATGCAGAGGTCAGTGATCTCTCTGGATCCCTTCCAGCTCAGGATATCCTGTGATTCCGTTGGCTCTGCCTCTCCAGGAATCCCAGAACGTGCCAGAAAGAGCCTGGAAAGCTCCGTGTCCCCAGCAGCAGCTGCCCCTGCCGTGCTTCCCGGGGGGAGCCACATCGGCTCCTTCCATTCCCCTCGGTGCCTGTTGTCAACAGCTCCTCTGCCACCGGCAGTCAATTTGGAACTGCATCAGTGTGTGTATTACTGTTCCCATCGATAGTGCAATTAATGTTGAAGTCAATTTTGGTGTTAATTTTAGGCCATGATTAGTGTTGACATGGGGTGTCAAACGAGCGGCGTTTACGAGCGCCGTTCGTTAGGCTCCGTTTTACTGCCTCTTAATGCTTCCATTAGGGCCAAGATGGAGTGGGAGAAGGTGTGTATAAAATTACACATCTGAAACTTGGGTGTCATCTCCGTGTGCCGCGCAATCCTGCGGGGCCGGGGCCGCTCGGGGAGCAAATGACAGCTGAGCACTGAATCCTAATCACAGTTTGGAGCATCAGAAATAATGATCACTTCTGATCGGGGCTTGTGAATAATTCATCCCCTTTGATTTTCACGTGCTGCCCACTGATACTTTTCAAACCAAATGTGTTCCTACAGGAGAATAATGGTCCCACTTCTTATGGAAATACCGGGGCACAAATCATTTTTCCAACATAAAAACAGTTAAATAAGACGGTTCCTGCTTTTATTTTTTCCTCCGCCTCTTCTTCACTCCTGGGTGTGCTGGGAATGGAGCCGTGGCAGGAGCAGCACTTCCAAACTGTGCTGCCTCTTAAAAAATGCCTGTTCGAAGCCAGGGCTGCTCACCATCACCTACTGCCTGCCAGTGCTCTTAGGTGATTAGCTCAACCTGGTTAATTAACCTGGGAACTGCGCAGTTTTTGGCGTGCTGCCGTTGACTTAAAAATCTCATTATTCCTTTTTTTTTTTCTGAAATAGAAAGCCATCATCCACTGCCCATAAATTTCAACCGAACCTAGCAAATTCATAGCAAAAAAAATTCCTTAGTTGTGCAGATCCCCATGGTTTTTATTTCTGGATAGATGGCACAAAACACACCCAAGTTAATAGCGGCGCACTAGAATTTTTCTTTTCTTAAACTGCATAGGGTTGCTCCATATTTTTCTGCTGTAAACTGTTTTCAGGAGTTTGTGCCCTGCCCAGATAATTTTCTCTTCTGCTGGTGAGCACTGGTAAAAGGGACTTTATTGGTGTAGAGGGCACACGATCTCGGGTTAGGGAACTATTCCAACACTTCTGTTACAACCTGAATTTTCTAAATAAGAACTGCCTTTAACTGGCCTGTTTCCTGTGCTGTCAGAAATCACCCAGCTGATGAAAGTGAGGAAAATCTCTTCCATCCTGGTGGGTGGGATGGACTGTGGGACCAGCCCTGGGGACTCACGGGTCCCTTGGTCCTGCTGATGGGGTCAGGGTGGCTGTGAGGAAATGACCACTTTAGCAAAAATTGTCAATTAGTGGCAATTCTGTGCTATTTTGGAAGAAGTTCAGGGTGTATTTTAAAGAGAATGTTGCCCCATTTCCCTGTGGGCTTCTGTCAGTGACTAAAGCTGTTTTTGAGGTGGTATCAGAGAGATTTGGGAAGTGCCCACTGAAGGATTTTAGTTATGGAAAAAATCAAGTCTTTATGGTAAAGAGCTGAGCTGCAGTAGGTGCTGGGGTACAGATGGGCATCCCTGCATCCCTGATTTCCTAGAGGCTAATCTTGGGCCTTTAACTTTGCATTTGCAGACTTTTTAACCTGCTCTTTCTAATCACAAACCTGCCACAGCTGAGAGTGCGAACAGAGGCTCAAAATCCAGCCCCTGGCATTGCTTTTCCTCCAACAGTCAGGTCAGGAGGACAAAACTTACTTCTCCTTTCTTTTCACCACAATTCTTCCCTTGTCTGCTATGAAAGTCCAAGAGCAAATGTCCAAGGAACACCTCTGGCTGTGTTTGGGATCAGTCAGGTTCCTCTCCCATACCAACACCTGCATCCACTTGTGCTATTGCAGCTTCTCCCTTTCATTGGGTGACAATAGTTGTGTTTTAGCAAAACATCCTGCTGACTTTTAAGAATTTTCGCTCCCTGCTTTGGAGCTGCTGCAGCATCTCTCTGTTCCAAGCCCTGCAGTCGGATGCTGAGGTGGAACTGTAAATCTGCGAATATTCAGAGGCAAACAAATTATTCCCTTTCGACGTGTCAGAGTAGGAGTGGAGGAATCCAAGGAGAAGGTGAACTGAAACACTCTGTTAACTTGCAATCTCAGCTCTTGGAAGGGGAGGTGTAAGGAAGGATCTGCCAGGAGCTGGCTGTAATATTTTTGGATTGCTGCCTGGTTTACTTCCAATGACCCTTTGATTAATTCCTCTGCCTCTTTATTTTTTTTAATGAGCCTATTATGGCATATCTTATTGCAGATGCCGATTGGATCTGGGCTGTGTATTGTGCCATTTGGATGTGGATTAAATGGCACAGATCTGTCTGCAGCTTCTCCCCCCGCCCCTCCCGCTTTAGTTCATCATGTTCAGAATTCCGAGGCTCCGCGATGAGAGTCTCAGCCCTCCTGATTGCAGAGGATGTGCAATCGGCTTGAGGAATGTGTACTCAGAGCTTATGATCCTTGGGCGAGCGGGGACTGGGTGATGCATGTGGCTTTCAAGGGACGCTGCTCTTCCCATCTGTTAATGGCATGCCGAGGGATGGGGCAGGCAGGGGACAGGCGCTGCTGATCCTCCACGAGATGGGCCGGGAGAGATCTTACCATGATTTCTGAAAAGAAAAATAGGCGGCGGAAAGCGTTGCTCAGCCGGGCGGGTTTGGGAAGGAGCTGCTGTGAAATTGGGGGAGGAAAAAAGGGCAGAGGTGATGAAATGGAAGGAAAGATGGGGGGAAGCTGGAGACAGTAATGAGATAAAAAGGTTGTTAATATTATAGATAACTTTATGTTGCTCAGGCAAGATTTGATTAACAAACATAAGGTTATTTATAACAGTTAAGATGAGGGTTGGGTGAGGTTGTGGGGTGATAGCCTGAGCAGGTGCTCAGGAATCACCGTGGGAGCACAGGGAGCACACAGCTCTGTGCCAGAGGGACGTGGGCAGAGCGTGTTGGGCCTGGGATAAATCCCAGTGGGATTTACCTGAGTGGGGAGAGGGAGAGGCAGTGTGAGTGTCCTGGGTGGGATGGGAGCAGTGGAGAACACTCCAGGGAGTGTGGGAAGGGTGAAGAGCTTCCAGCTGTGCTCTGCCCTGGCAGAGCTGCTGTCATCCGAATTCCCAAGGAAAGTGTGTTGAGAGAATCCCAGAGACCATTCCTTCAAATAAGAGAACTCTCCCTGTGTGATTCCTGTCTCTCACACCTCTAAGGCACACCATTTATCTTCTGCCGCTCTCTGCTCTTGGGCTGCAGATTGGGATGGTGGCCTGGAAGATGACTCTGAAGACGCCGGAGTATCCGGAGGGCAGGGACATCATTGTCATCGGCAACGACATCACCTACAGGATCGGCTCCTTCGGGCCCCAGGAGGACGTGGTGTTCATGAGGGCGTCCGAGCTGGCGCGGGCTCAGGGCATTCCGCGCATCTACGTGGCTGCCAACAGCGGCGCCAGGATCGGCCTGGCCGAGGAGATCCGGCACATGTTCCACGTGGCCTGGGAGGACCCCGACAACCCTTACAAGGTAAGGGGGCACGGGGGGGGAACTGCAGCAGCCCACAAGGGTCTGATTTTGGCACCACCTCTTCTCATAGAGGTGAGGGTGAACATTTGTGAGACTGTCACAGCCAAAGTTCTCCTTGGTGCTGGATCTGGAGCACTGGAAGTGTTCAAGGCTGAGCTGGATGGGGCTTGGAGCAGCAGGGAAACTCTGCAACAGCCCACAGGAGTCTGATTTTGGCACTCCTTCCTCTAATAGTAGAGGGTGAGCATTTGTGAGACTGTCACATCAAAAGTTCTCCTTGGTGCTGGATCCTGGAGCACGGGGAGTGTTCAAGGCTGAACTGGATGGGGTTTGGAGCAGCCTGGTCCTTTCTAACCCAAACCATTCTAGGATATGATTTTTTGGTCTCCCAGGCAGCAGATTGGCACCCAGAAGGAGTTATGCTAAATGCTGCACCATTCCCAGGTTGCACTGGCCTTAGTGTTGAGACAATGCTCTTGCCTCTCTGTGGGTGTAAATTCTGCCCTGTGAAAGTTTATTTTTGGAGGGATTACTGGGGATCAGGAAGGGACTGCAGGTGGGATTGGGATGGATGAGCTCTTTTTCCCTGCAGGGATACAAATACTTGTACCTGACTCCTCAAGACTATAAGAAAGTTAGCGCCCTCAACTCTGTTCACTGTGAGCACGTGGAGGAAAATGGAGAATCCAGGTAGGAATGAAAACCTTTGTGTTCATCCTGGGGTGATGCATGCCATGTCCTTGTCCTCAGCTGGGGGGACAGCTGGGGCCAGCTGGGAGCAGGGGGTGACAAGGGACTGGGCAGGGGCTGGAGGCATGGAAGAGGGAAATGAAAAGCTGAGAGCCTTGTGGTAATCCTTTTCCTTTTCCCCTTTGTCTGCATTCCCTTCCTTGCCCTTTTTCCTGCAATCTGCCTGCTCCTCACGTCCTGGGGGAATGACAGGACACTTCCCAGGCGCTGCTCTCCCGTGGCGCTCCCCTTGCAGCGCTGCTCCTGTGGGAGCATTCCTGGTGCTGCAGGACGAGCCCTGCTCAGCTCCCGCCCAACCCTCCTGCACTTTTCTCCTTGGAACCTTAATGATATTTAGTCACTTTTCATTTTCCTCCTAGCAAACTGATTCAGCAAATCACTGGACCCTGTGACTCAAAGGCTGTGTGTGTCTCCCTCAGGTACAAGATAACAGATATTATCGGGAAGGAGGACGGGCTCGGAGTGGAGAACCTCAGAGGATCTGGCATGATTGCTGGAGAATCATCTTTAGCCTATGATAGTGTTATCACCATCAGCTTGGTAATCCCCCACTGCTTTCTATTCTTCAAATGTATTGTCTGTTTCAGCTAAAAATCCTGTGATGATATCCCAAACATCCATCTGGGATCAGCCTCGTGGCTAATGGAAATGGCTCCTGTAGGCTTTGAGCAATGCTCCTGGCACCAGAGCAGGCCTGGGTCCCTTCCACACTCAATTTAAAACTCTTCAGTCATTTGGCCTCATATTTGCTCTGTCTGAAAGTTGCTGCCTCTCTTTTTTTTTAAAAAAAATAAAATACATTTATGTTCAGATCCTGTGTTTTACAAGACAGCGGATTCTGGAATTTTCCAGCGAGAGTAGATTTTATAGCCTTGTACTACAAGCACACCTGGTTTTGTCTCAGTGTTTGAATCAATAGGTTGGGACTGTGTAGAAAGACAGAAATCAATGGCGTTGCTTTTTAAAAATTTCTTTCTTTTTCCTTTTCTCCCAGGTCACGTGTCGGGCGATTGGGATCGGAGCCTACATCGTCCGGCTGGGCCAGAGGACCATCCAGGTGGAGAATTCCCACATCATCCTCACGGGCTGTGGGGCCCTCAACAAGGTGAGTCCTTGCATTTCAATCCTCGTCAGGGCTCTGTAATTGGAGCTGGGGTTTGCTGTGCAATCCTGGAATGGTTTGGGTTGGAAGGACCTGGAAGGAGCTGGGGTTTGCTGCAGAATCCTGGAGTGGTTTGGGTTGGAAGGAGCTGGGGATTGCTGTGCGATCCTGGAATGGTTTGGGTTGGAAGGACCTGGAAGGGCCTGAGCAGGAGCCAGGAGAAGGAGGAGAAGCAGCTTTTTTGTGTGTGTGGATTAAATCCCAGCAGAGGAGAAGCCCAGGCAGTGCTTCTCCCACCCGCTGAGTCCTGGGGGAGGAACCAGGGCTGTTCCAGGGTCTGCAGGTCTGTGTTCCAAAATACAGGTCCAGAATCACCTGAGCTTCCAGCCGTGCACAGCCCTGTGTTCGTTCTGGGGAGCTTGGCTGGTGATTTTCCAGGCTGGAGATCTCGGCTGTGGGGACAGCAGGAATAGCTGGGGCTGCTACAAAGAAAACTTACAGCTCCACTGCTGAAGTGGCTCTTTTTTTCCCCTCTCCAGAGGCAGATTTTATCCCTTGCCGCCCCCAGCCCATTAATCCCAGAGCCCCCAGCTCCTTGCCTGGTGCAGACACAGCTCCCAGCCCACTCTGCTCCCATCGCTGTCCCCGGGGCTTTGTTTCCCTGGAGTTGGGGCTGTGTGCTGCGCGTGCCCTTCCCCATCGAGCAGCTTTGTTCTCAGGCACTCTCAGCACCTGGGGTGCCTGTGCTCCATGGCGAGCTGTGTTTCCAGGAGTGCCTGCCTGACAATGGGAGATAAAGGAAAACAGGCTCTCGTTGAATTATTCCCCTGAATAAAGGGGGCTCTGCAGAAAATGAAGCATTGATCCTATCAACTCTCGGCTGCAGCACCCTCAGTTAGATCTCTTACACACATCACACACACCTGCATCAAGGGGAGGAAAAGAGGCCTTTGAAGATGCAGCCTTCACAAAGAAATGGAGTCAGTTTAGTGCCTGCTGGAGTGCAGTGAGTTGCTTGGTTCCAGCTGTCACTTGCTGGGCTGGGGCCCTGCAGAGTTTCCCAGATGGCAGGGCCAGGCTGTTCAGCTCTTCCCAGCTTCGGCTGCACTCCTGCCTGTGGAGTCAGTGCTGGTTTTCGCAGGACTGGGTTCATCTCGCTGCATTCAGGCACTTCAGAATTAAGGATATGGACTAAACGAAGCACCTGACATCTGTCAGCAGGCACAGGCAGAAGGAGCTGCTTTCTGGGGGGGATTTGTGCCCCCAATGTGTGTCCTTCTCCCTCCTCCCTGCTCCGTTGGGATGTTTGTGTGAGCTCTGAGCCTCTGCCTGCCTAAAGGAGGGACCTGTTGCATCCTTTCGCAGGCAGACCCAGCAATGTTTGCCTTCACTGGGGGGAGCCAGGGGGTGCCCCTCTGTCCTGGCTGTGTGTGCTGTGTCTGCCGCTTCCTGTGATCCTCACTTTGCAGTCCCTGCCGTTCTGCTCAGGCTCCTTGGAGGGCTCCAGCTGCACTTGTGTCCCAGGAGTGTTTGAAGGAGGGAATGGTGCCCAGGGCTGGCCTGGCGTGTCCCTGCTCAGTGTGACCCATCCTCTGTGCAGCCTCCAGGGGCTGCTGATCCATTGCCATCCTCCTGCCACGGAGTCTGCATTGACTTCAGGCTTACCCTGTGTCCCCTGGGCTCTGTTGAGCACTTGTCCCTGGGGTTTAGAAAGCCAGTTGGAATTTTTTGGGGCCAGAGAAGGCCAGTTGGAATTTTTTGGGGCCAGAGAAGGCCAGTTGGAATTTTTTGGGGCCAGAGAAGGCCAGTTGTATTTTTTTGGGGCCAGAGAAGGCCAGTCGGAATTTTTTGGGGCTGGAGGCTGGGTCACTGCCAGCCAGGATGCAGTTCTGCAAAGTCTCCCCTTGCAGGAGTGCAGTGTTCGGGTGTGGTACATGATGTGTTCCTGCTCATTCCTGGGATTGAGATTCCAGAAGGGGAAACCTATGAATCCTGCCCAGCTTTTCTGTGTGCAGTGAGTGAGTCTTGGTGCTGCTCATTCCCTTGGAGGGGATGGGGAGTCAGGGCTGGCAGGGGCTTGAGGCATCGTGGCTGAAAAAAAGAGAAATAAATGGAAACTGCTACCTTTAGCTTTTCCCAGTTCGGTGTCAGAGATTTGGGACAGTTTTTCCATTGCTGACTTTTACATGCGTGTGTTCCTCGAGGATGCAGGACAGAGCTGACACTTCTTGTGGCTGCAAACACATCTTCAAAATGTCTCCTCTCTGCCAGCAGAATGTGCAGCACAAAACCATTTCCTCAGCAATGGAGGCAATTGGGCTTTCAGAGAGCAGGCAGGGTTTGCTGGGAAGTTGTTTAATTTTATTTTTTTCCCTGCGAAAAGCTGGATTCTTTCTAATTTCCAAGGGGAGCAGAGGGAGGACGGTGACAAACATTGTGTGCCACAGAGCTGTTGCTGCTCGGGTTCATTATCATTAAGTAGGAGCAGCCTGAGGGGTCAGGTGTGGAGGGAAAGGTCCAGAGCCAGAGCCCGAGGGTGACCTGCGACTCGTGAGGAGCTCAAGGTCGTGTGGTTCGGAGCTGCAGTTCTGGTTCTCCTCAGTGAGCACATCCTGGGGACACCGGGCTGGAGGATTCTCCAGCCCCACTCCCTGCCAGGGCTGCCAGGAAAGGGCACCAGGGCCGGGCAGGGCTCCCCGAGCTGCTCGTGGAGCTCTTTGTTTGTCCGGGCAAGGTGCGATGCTCGGGCACAGGGCTGTGCTCCCCTTTTGTGTCCCCAGTGCGTTTCTGCAGGGGGTGGAGAGGTGCAAATGCCATTTCCTCGCTCTCGGGGAGCGTGTGCCGAGCCCGCTGACCCCCCTGCAAATTGAAATAATGATAATGCGCATCTCCTGACTGCATCAAAGTATCAGCACATCAAAAGCCAGGAGGCATGAAATGCAAATGATAAAGTGAAAGCAGATGGATTGTGCATGATCGCCTGATGCCCAATGAATTTTAAAAGATGCTGGTTCACATGGGGAGAGGGGCTGAAATAAACACGTTATCCCTGCAATTTTTTTCCTTTTTTTTTTTCCTTCTGCAGATATTCCTGAAATACCAGAAAGCATCTCGTTCTGCAGAGCACTACAGGTAGCAGATTTCAGNATTTTTTCACACTTCAGCGAGCAGCCACTCCATCTCCCTCCCTCCCTTCCCTCTCTTTCTCTCCCTCTCTCTCTGTTGCTGTCTCTACCTCACACATGTCTCGGGTCATGTCGCCGCAGCTCCGGTGGAAATAATAAGATATAAACCACGAGGTTGTTATTTGCATAGAAATAGCATGGAGCCCCAGGCAGCATGGGAGAAGGACACAGAGATCATTTGTCTAAAATTTTAATGAAAACTTTTGCTGAGGCAGAGATTTTTTTTTTTTTTTAAACTTCCCTTGCCTCCCCTTTTTTCCACCCCCAAACCTTCCTCCTCCTCCCTCACTCCCTTCCCTCATCACAACCTGAGCAAGGGGTGATTTCAGACGTGACGTGCTGTGCCCTGCACCAGCACCTTCATTTCTTTTTGCTTTTTAATGGCAGTAAGACCAAAGAGCCCAACATTCCCAATTCCTGCATTGCTTATGTGCCTTGAGCTTCCAGGGCTGCATTCCATTTCAGTCCTCCCAAGGATGTTCCAGAGTCTGCTGCTGACCTATTTTTAATAAGTTTGCTCCTCGTTGTCTTTTGTGTTTAAAAGAAATCCCGTCTTGGAGACTGTTGTGTTAATGGAAACAAATAGTGCCTTTCAGTCCCATTTTCCCTGCAGACACGTTCTAGGCTCTTCCTGAGGGAAGCCAGGCTTAGCTGAGCCTTCCAGGAGCTGCTGCGAGCAGGTTTCACATCAGTTTGTTGTGTGGATGTTCAGCCAGGCTCTCGAGCAGTTCATTTCGTGCTGGTGATGAAGAGCTGCCCCAAAGCCACGTCCCTCCTGGAGGTGATGTCATTCTGACCAACACCCCTTGGTTTCCTCCTCCTCCTGCTGTTTGAGCTTTATTTTCCCCCAAACTCTTCAGTCTTGACTTGCCTGAACCATCAGGCCCTGTGCATGCCATGGTTTGCCCAGAGCATCTGAGAGTGCCGAGGGTGAGCTGGACAAATCCACCGTGCAGGGAAGGTGAGGAGTCAGAAACGAAACCACAAAACATCCACAAAAAACACAGTTCAGCACTTTGGGCTTCATTTCCCAGCCTGCAGCCACCCACCTACCTGCTTGTGGAGTGATGGTTTTGACCAGAATGGCTAAAAACAAAAAGTATTGTTTGGTCTTGGTGGATTCCTTTGCATGAGGCCAGAAGAGAATATCTCTGTATTTTCGGTCCAGTCCTGAATTGTGCTGCAGAACTTTTTGGATGCTCTGGGATTCACAGAACAGGACGAGCCAGCAGGGCAGGGCTGCTCTGGGGCTGTGAGAGATGTCTGGGTGGTTCTGGGGCTCCCTGGAGGAGCTTGGTGAGGAACAGGAGGCTCACACAGGCTGGGGAGTGATTGCCAGCAGTAATATTTACCCTTCAATTTCACAATCTGCAAAAAACAAATAGAAGCCCTGTGAGACTGATGCTGTTTGGGGTTTGTGCTGTGGAAAGCTCTGTTTTTCTTTTTTGAGATTCAAGGCAGGGATAGCTCAGTATCTGCTCAAGATGACTCCAGTGTTGGGATTAGATCAAAGCAATCATGTGAGAGCAATCATGTGAGTTAGAACAGCAAGTGCCAGCCCTGTCATTCAAAGGAGCATTATAATTATTAATGCATGATATGAATCTTTCTGTAGTGGCACAGCAGGACTATTAGGAGATGCGTATGGGTGCAGGGTGTTGGGGAATGCTAAGCGAGGCGGGGTGGGAAATGTCAGCCGGAACTCAACACTCACCGAGTGTTGGCTCTTCCCGTGGAGCTTCCCAGGGTGATCCCATCTCGGGCAGCAGCAGAGCCCTCTGCTCTGCCCTGGGTGGAGGTGCTGAGGCCAGGGCTGGGTCCATGGTGCAGTTTGGGTTCTGCAGCTGCCGGGGCTGCCCCAGGGCCGTGGTGCTGTTGGAGCTGTCCCTGGTGTGGCTCGTTCCCTTTTTCCCTGCCAGGGTGGCGCAGGGCTGTGCTTGGTGGCACTGCTGTGACACACAGCTCCTTCCCTGTGTGGCTGCAGCAGGATGGATGCTGGGCCTCAGCACAAATAAACAACCACCACCTCCATTGCTGCATTTCCCTTTTAATTGCCTTTCTTTAAGTGCTGATATTTGTGTATTGTTCCCATTAGAGACAATTTACGTTCCAGGCATGGCATTATCAGTCCCTTGATGTTTGCTTAGGGAAGAAAGTCTAATAGATTTCTGTTGACTTTTTTTATTCTCCCTCCTTCTATAATTTTTAATACAGATCTTGCTCAGTTTATCTGTGTGGGTGGGGGCTGTGTGTGTTTATTCCTGCTAAAGAGGAGTTTAGCATCGTGGCCGATATTCTGCCTGTCCGAATCTCTTCCCCAGGACTGTGTCCCACTTCCTGGGGGTCCTGCAGGGTCTGCTCTAATTGGAGCATTAACTCTGCTTCCTAATGTTTCACTTTCCAAACAAATCCCAGAATAATTGGTCCTGACCGTCCCTCTCGGGGTGTCCCCAGGAGGACATTGGGGTCACCTGCCTGAGATCTTTTCTGGAGAAATTCCCTGTGGTTCTGGGCACACGATGGGAACTATAGGAACAGCACTGGGGGATTGTAACATTTCTCATGATTGTGCCTAAACTCACACTGGAAAGAGTGAGTTCAAGAGGCAGAGCTTCACTGTCGTGGTGAAGGAGGTCCCTGCAGTGCAGCTCTGGGGGTCTCTGAGCACCAGGGTTCTCTGGGGGTCCACGAGGTGACAGAGGAAATGACCAAGATCTTTAATTTGGACAGCACCATTAATCTTGTTTACGGGGTTCATGTCGAGATTAGGGAACCCCTGGCTGGGACAGGTGGGATTTATGGCTGTTGGCACCATGTAGAATAGGGGCTGTAATTTTAGTTTGCAAAGTGTATTGAGTCCTTGTGATTTACCACTGGCTGAGGGAGTGACCTTGAGCAAAACACGCTGGCTCCCTACGCCAGGAGAGAAGAGAGGGGCATGAGGGTTCTGACAAGACATTTTTCATTTGGAAATGCCACTTCACTGAAACTGGAGCTCTTCAGGAAAAAGTATCTGTTTGGGTGAGCTTCTCCTTTGGAATTTTTTGGGTGGAATGAAAAGTTGTTCGGTTTTTATTTCCCAGATGCCTTTTCTTCCCAAATTAATTTTTATTTTTAATATCTACAACAAACACTTTAGAGGTCAGAAGCAACCACTTGGAGCCTGTCTGATCTCAAGACTGCAAAATTTGATTTTTCTGTCTCAACCCAGAAATTTTCCAAAATCCTCCTCAACAATCGCAAGGTAGAAAAGGCTTCCCATAAATAACAGGTGATGCTGCAAACAGAGAATCTCTGGTGTGTGTGACCAGCCCTGCTGGCTCTGAGGAGCGTTGGGATCTCCAGGCAGGAGCTGCAGTTCCCTGCTCCCCGTGAGGTGAAGTGCAGTTGCTTTTTCCCCTTCCCCCTCTGATCTCACCCACTGGAAGCAGGAAAGGCTCCACCAGCAGGACCTGCCTGTGGATTTGCAGTCAGGAGCCATCCCCAATAACCATCAGGCTGTCAGCTCCCCACCTCCCCCCAGCTCCCACCTCCCCCATCACTCACCAAAGGGAAAAAAGAGCCCGAGCTGCAGCTTGAAATATATCATGCAATAGTGTATCATGAATTTCTTGTGAATCACATTGGAGAAGCAGGTTTATTTATTTCCGAGACTCTAAATCAATACAAAGTAGGTCTCTTAGTTCTGAAGCTGGGATGGAGTGGGAAAAAATGAGCCCATTGTACTCTTAAAACTTTGGGGAAAGGAGATGACAGCTATATAATTCCATTTACCAGGCACTAGGGGCTTTAATGTGAAGGTGACAGGGAGCTCTTTGTGCATTTAGAGCACCATATCTTCTAAATAAAAGATCTGTAGACTTGATAGTGGAGTATAGCTCTGCCTTTAATAATCTCCAAGCATTAGAACCGAGCCAATCTGTTCCCAAGTCAGAAGGGTCCCCCACCGAACGCTCGTAAATTAGAAGTGCAGGAACTGCACGGATCCAGGGATTAGGAATGCAGGAAGGGCAGAGAGGAGCTGGCTGTGCATTTGGGAAGGGCTCTGTGCTCAGCTGGGCTCTCTTCCCTCTCACTGTTTTCCCCTAATCCATGACCCGTGTGGGGGAGAGCTGGAAATGAGCACTGAGCTCTGTCGAGGCTTGGCCGCACATAATAGCAGGCAGGTTTGAAGTTCCTACATTGTGTTCCTACATTTTTTCTGATGAGACCTTCATTCCCATCATTTCTGCCTGTTGATGAAAAATAGGCTATTTATAGGACGTGCATATGCCTCTCCTGCTTCATGTTTCTGGCAGACAATGTAAATTGTGGGATGGGAATTGCAATTATTGAAATTATTTGGATAAAAATCTGGCACTTATATTTGATATAAACACACGATATGCTCGGAATAATAACAGCACTTATGTTACATAATGATTCCCATTCAAGCCCTCCAAGCTGTCATGTTCTCAGGTCTTTCATCCTGCCTGAAACAGATGAGCCAAGGCAGCCCTCAGCCAGCCCAGCCTTGCAGGGAATGTCCCAACTCTGCAGCTCAGGGTCTGAGAGGAGAAAGCAGCTGCTCAGCATGGCTTGGAGTGCTGGAAAATTGTTAATATGCACATGATGGCCCTGTAAACCTGTTGAGGACCATCCTTTAGAATCCTGGCTCTGTAACAACAAATGTGCTTTCCTAATGGGTTTTTGGAAGATCAGGTGAACTCGGTGTTGACAGCACTGCTGAGATATTTTGGAATATTTTGAAAGTCTTCTCCAAGGTAACAAATGACAGGACAAGGGGAAATGGCCTCAAGCTCTGCCAGGGGAGGTTCAGTTTGGACTTGAGGAGTTTAAGGTGCCTTCCCTCCCAGGCTATTCCAGGATTCCAGGGTGCTCCTGCAGCCCCTGAGTGCCCAGAGCCCATCCCGGGATGGAGAGCTCGGGCTGTGCGTGTCCCTCTCACCTGCCCAGTGCTCCCTGAGCGCCCCAGCCCATCCCAAGCCAGATCCCACTCCCCAGAGCAGCTTTTCCCTGCAGCTGATCCCCTCTGCCCCTGGCTCCAGCCAGCCCCGGGATCTCCCAGCCGCTCCAGGCTCTGCTGGAACGGCCGCAGCACTCGGGAGAAGGAGCTGCGTGTTTATCTCCGTCTCCAAAAAGGGATTTAAGGGCGAGAGCAGGCGGTGTATTAGGCTGTTTCATTGCCTGTCAGCAGTGCTAAACCTGAGCTGTCTGCAGTGGCTCCAGATAAGCAGAGCAGAGGCCCATTTTGCATGTACATACGTTTGCGTTAGTTCAGAGAGGGGGAGTTTAAATCCTCTTTATTTTCATTTTCCTCTGTGGGAAGCGTTTAGCTAGGCCTGTGCCTGGCATCTGGAGGCCTGGGCTTTTCCTGTCCTTGATTTAGATTGCCTAAATCTGCGCTGCTGTCTTCTCTACCATGGCTTTGCATGGCACAGATTTTGTTAGAGGAGGAGGAATGTGTTTGAGCTCAGAAGGGAGGCCCAGGAGCATCCCTGTGCTAAAACACACACTGAATTCTGTATTTTGGGGTTGATTTTACAACATTTGTGCCTCGGGCTCTTCTGTCCATAAACCTTGAGTGACATCTGGCAGCTCCTGTGTCCCCAGAACGAGCTGTGCTGGCTGTTTGGGGGAGGCCAGGCTGTTTGTGTGTGTCTGAGGAGGTTTTTAAGATCCAAATGAAGCAGGTGTGTAATGTCCTCTGTCTGTTAGAAAGACTCAACCCATAAAAATAACAAACGGCGTGTATTTGCTAGAATGTCAAAGTTATGAGTTTATTTTGTAATGATGTGCTCCTGCCTTCATGAGGTAAACTGGCCGTGGCAGAGGTGTTATTAGTAATATGGAGTCAGTGGAGCAGAAAGCCGAGTGACCGAGAGATCAGTGTATCAGTCAGGGAGAGGGCAAATGGGAAGAGACAGCAGGAGAATGAGAAAAGAGCTGCGCTGCCCAGGCTCGGATTAGAGATGGAGCTGTGCAAGAGAATGAGGAGCCCCAGGCTGCTCTGCCCAGCCTCTCCCAGGAGCTGCTGGGGCTTTGTCTGGTTTTTCCCCAGCTGGAGGTTTAAATGAGTCCATCCTGTGGTTTTTTGGGGCAGTTTGGGGTTAGGGAGCTGAGCTGGGCTCAGCACTGAGGAGCTCTGGTCACACGCAGGCTCTGCTGCTGCTGCTTGGGGAAAGGCGAGAGGGAAACCTGCCTCAGTTTCCCCACTGGTGTCATTCCCCTTGGGAACTGTGGAATCCAGAATGGTTTGGGTTGGGAGGAACCTTAAAGATCCAATTCTGCCACCTGTCATGGGCAGGGACACCTTCCACTGTCCCAGGCTGCTCCAGCCTGGCCTTGGACACTGCCTTGGCTCCAGGGGCAGCCACAGCTTCTCTGGGCACCTCATCAACCGACAGGGAGCAATTCCTTCTCAACATCCCATCCAGCCCTGCCCTCTGCTCACTAGGGATCACTGTTTGGAAGCTCTTCCCTGCACACAGGGCTGGGGAAGGTGCGCTGGGAGAGCTTTCCTCCATCCTTGTGGTGCCTAAGTGATGCTGAGGCGCTGCAGGGATGGTTGGTGTGTACCTCCTTGGCCAGCACTGATGGCTTTCCCCTTTTTCCTTCCCCAGGTGCTGGGACGGGAAGTTTACACCTCCAACAACCAGCTGGGAGGGATCCAGATCATGCACAACAACGGGGTGACACACGACACGGTGTGCGATGACTTTGAGGGAGTCTACACCATCCTGCAGTGGCTCTCCTACATGCCAAAGGTAATTCCTGGGCCCTCCGAGGTGCCCCTACCTGTTCATCTTCTTTGCAGGGCTTTGGGAAAGGGGCTCTCACTTCAATATTTTTCTTTTTCCTTCAGAATATCCACAGCCCTGTCCCCATGCTGAAAGCCAAGGATCCTATAGACAGAACCATCGACTTTGTGCCCACCAAGACCCCCTACGACCCTCGCTGGATGCTGGCTGGGCGCCCCAATCCGAGTATGGCCATCTGTTTCAAGGCTGTCTGCAGTCCAAATATACTTCAGAATCTGTAAAATAATTAGTTCCAAGCAATATGGATATAATAGATAAATATTCATATATAATAATATTCATAGATAATATTATTTACATATAGCATCTAAAAGCATCATGTAAATCCTGAGTGCTCAAGGATATCTACAATTAATACTTTTGTAGATTATGTATTTACTTAGAATAGTTACTTTTATAGATTTTTTCTTTACGATTTAGGGGAAAGTCCATGCACAAAGGGAATCTCAACATTCCTGCAGATCTTTGGGAGTTGTGTTGGCACCGCTGGGGTTGTGCAGCCTTGTGTAGGTACAAGCTGCAGCCCGAGTGACCATTACTCCTGCTGTTATTAATGAGTTTGGGGGGCTAAAATGAGATTTGTGATAAACTAAGTTTTCTGGTTTTGGATAATATTTTTTCATCATCTCTCAAGCAATTCATCCAGCTGTCTGGGCGCAGCAAACGCCGGCTTCCAAATCGAGTGACTTCAGATTTTAATTTAGTGGAAGCGTTAAGGAAAGCAGATGATTCCCTGTGATAAGTTAAAGCAGATATCTCCTAGGTGAAAAGTTAAAGCCATTTATTAGAGGAGATATTGCCGTGATATTCTTCAAACTGACGCCCGACACGAGGCCAGAATCTAAACGATCAGCTTTGGGCTCGCGATAAAGAGATAATTTTGAAATGGATGGTCACATTTTACAGTGGGGCCACAGAGGCAAGGAATGTAGAACACAGTAATTACAAGTTTGGGCTTGATAAAACACTCTCCATCCTGTTTAAGTCAGCAGAGGTTAGCGTGCTCGGATCTCCACTTTTTAATTGGTTTTGGACTTGGGTTTGCAGAAGCAGAGGTGCTTGTTCAGAGGAAAGAGTTCCTCGGGAGCTCTGTGCCAAGGGGTGAATCCGGGAGGGATTTGGGGTTTTTGGGGGGATTTTTCTGTGGGTTGTTTTTGTGCAGAGCTTCCCAAAGCCCCAGTACAAAGCAGGACACCCCAGAGAGTTGTGATTTCTGTGATTGACTCTGAGTTCTAAAATATCATTGAAATTTTCATATTTAAATCCTGCATTTCTTCAGCATTCCTTCTTTCAAGGAAAGATTAGGCAGGATCAAGAGAAGAATATGAGATAAGTTTTAAAGTAGAAATAGGTGTTTTGAAAAACATCTTTAATGACTTTACTGCCTTTTGACAAATGTTTGTAGTCTTGAAAAAAGCAGAGTTATTTATTTAAAAGCATGGGAAGTCCCTCTGCTCTCCGAACCCCATCGTTTAACAATAAATGATGCTTTTGCTGATAAATTGCTGTCTTTATGCAGACTAGGAAATGAAATAAGACATGATGGCTGAAGGCAGACAAATGCTCAGCTGTCTAATGTTCCCTTGTATTGTCATCTATTTAAAATTAAATAAATAAAACGACAGTGCCATGTTCTCCAGTTGGCATTTTTAAGCAAGTTTCAGTTGCTGCTTTGATATTCTGGTTTTTTCCTTCCCTCTCTCCTTCCTCCTTTGATATTTCCTTTTTTCCCTTCTCAGATCAGAAAGGGCAGTGGCTGAGTGGGTTCTTCGACCATGGGTCGTTCATGGAGATCATGCAGCCCTGGGCACAGACAGTCGTGGTGGGGAGAGCAAGGTAAGTTCTGGCAGGAGCTTCACACAATTGTAGAAGTCAGGGTTGGGTTATGCTTTGCATTTCTCTAGAACGCAGCAAGGTGTGGTTATTCCTCTCTCTCTGTGTATATATATATCTATCTAATAATGTAGGAAAGAAAGGGATGAGATGACCTTTAAGGTCCCTTCCAGCCCAGCCCATTCCATGGCTCTGTAATTCTCTAATTTAAAGGCTTCCAGGCTAAGCAGTGTGCCAGGGGTGGAAATCAATGATTTGGCAAAGCCAGAAGCTCTCTGTCCATGCTCAGCTTCACTTGCAGTTCCTTTCTTCTGACAAATTCCGAGCGGCTTTGGACTCTCACACAGCAGGGATATATAACACAAATGAAACAGACTCCTCTCAAAAGCAGTGGCACTTTGAAAAAAACAAATATGAATGTATTCTTCTGGGATTGTTACTGTAAGTGCTGCCAAAACTCATCTCTCGTATGTATGTTTGGAATATGTGTGCTGTTGGCTGTAAATTGTCTTTTATTATTCTATGGCAACTTGTCCAGGGACACACTATAAAACAAGATGTAGCATCTTCATGTGCTAGCCTGATAAAATTTATATGAAGTATTATGGAAAACAGAAGTTGTTTGGAGCTGTTTTCAAGTTCAATAAATAACTGTAATACTTGGATAAAGATGTTCTTTATTAGGTCACATGGGCCCTAATATAGAAGTTATAAGTTACCGATTTAAGACGGCTTCTGCAATTACGGGGTTCCAGCAGACTCTTAATCATGGGCAATGGGAATATTTCCAGCCCCTCAGTGCACATGGGCCCTGTCTGTTCCCTGCCTGTCCCTGTGTCATCAGCCTGGCACGGCTGGGGAGGCCCTGGGGGCTCTGCTGGGTCTGTCCTGTCCCTGGCTTTTGTGTGAAGGATCCTCTGGCAGGCAGATCCTTGGATCCTTGATTCTTCGATCCCCCGGCAGGCAGAGCTGGGTGTCCTCCCTGGTGCCCATCCCTCAGTCCCTGCACCAGATCTGGGCAAAACACAGATGGAAAAACCCAAATGTTTTATCTGTCTGCCACCCCAATCTCTTGGGACAGGGAGGTTTTGAGGCAGCGGCACTCACTCCACTCTGGGTGGATTTCATCAGCTCTTAGGGCACACGGGAGCAGGGATTGGGAAGCCTTGCAGCTTCATATTTATATTTTACCTTTGGGAAGGTCTTAGAGCACCTTCCAATGCTTGAAGGGGCTGGAGTGACAGAACAAAAGGGAGTGGCCTTCAGCTGAAAGAGCATAGATTTAGATTGGATATTGGGAAGGAATTGTTCCCTGGGAGGGTGGTGAGGCCCTGGCACAGTGCCCAGAGCAGCTGTGGCTGCCCCTGGATCCCTGGCAGTGCCCAAGGCCAAGCTGGGCAGGGCTTGGGGCACCCTGGGACAGTGGGAGGGGTCCCTGCCATGGCACGGGTGGGGCTGGATCTTGAAAGTCCCTTCCAACCCAGAGCATTCTGTGATTCTCCAATTTTTCATGGTCAAGACCATCAGTACTACAATCTGTATGGTGGCAGGAGAAGGACAGTAGATACACAGATTTATAATTCAAAATGTGGGTGTAGTTTATTCTGTTTAATTTTTAGAGTGGAATGTTGGAATAGATTTTGGTTTGAGAGCTGTGACCTCTCTGCAACTCTCCAGTCTTGTGCTTCAACTCTGCTAAAAGGCCAGAACGCTGCTCCTGTTTGTCTCTCTTGGGTGCTTGGATGAGAATTGGAAAAGCTGTCAGCAGCAGGAGCAGGAATGGTGTTTGTCTCACCTGTTTGCAGGCTGGGAGGGATACCTGTAGGAGTGGTTGCCGTGGAAACGAGGACGGTGGAGCTCAGCATCCCTGCCGACCCCGCAAACCTGGACTCGGAGGCCAAGGTGGGTGGCCCTGCGTGTCCCCTGCACAGGAGCGCTTGTCCAGGAGGGATTCCTCCCCCGAAATGTGGGACCGAAGTGGGAGCAGGGCTGGACTCTTGTGTGGCCATTCCCACAGACATTCCCAGCAGAGCTGTGTCCCTCAGGACTCGGGGGGTCAGGGATTAGAGCCCTGGGGATGTGACAAGCACAGGTCATGGAGTGTTTCATGGCCTTCCTGCTCTGACATTTTGCTGTTCCCCTGGCTGATGTCACACCCCTGGCCCTGCGTCATCGCTCCGGGGTTTTCCTTTTCTTTCTCTTCTCCTTCCCCTCCTCACAGCATCTCAGTGTCAGGCTTTCCATCCTCTCTTTTCTTAGTTGAATCAGTGGGAATGTCCCCGTTGGAGTTGGTGACAAAAGGATTGTCCCAATTTCCCCATGGCCAAGGAGATCCTACACATTTCACGTGCCGTATTCCTCATTATTTTTCCCACGTCACAGCTCCTGTTGATTTTTCTATATTTTAACTCTTACGTTACCCTTCCTTTCAAGGCTTTTCAAGGCTTTTCAATGCGTTTCAAGGCCTGACAGTGGATTTTCCTTCCGTGCAGATAATCCAGCAGGCTGGGCAGGTGTGGTTCCCCGACTCTGCCTTCAAAACCGCCGAGGCCATCAAGGACTTCAACAGGGAAGGGCTGCCCCTGATGGTCTTTGCCAACTGGAGAGGCTTCTCTGGGGGCATGAAAGGTGAGCAGTTGGGTGCTGTCCCGGGCTGGGGTTTGTCGTGGCTGCTCAGAAATTCTGTGCAGGGCCAGGGATGTGGGACTGATACTGTAAAATTGAAAGTGGGGAAATTTAAAGTAGGAAAAGGAAAAATTTAAAATAGGAAGAGGTTATGAACACACCTCTTACCTGTGCGTTGATAAACACAGGAGAGGAGTTTCAGGTGTGCTGAGCTGAAGTTCTCAGGGTGGCAGAGGCTGTCGGGCTCTGCTGGAACCTTAATTCTTCCCTCTGGAAAATCCACATTACTTTCTGTATTCTGCCCCATGTGCTGCTGCTGCACTCCCTCCATGGCTTACCTTCCCACTGGGTGGTTGTTGATGTAATTTTACCTCATTCCTTTACCTGATTGAGTCCTTAAATATTATTTTGCCTCAAAATATCAGATCTGGCCTTGCTGGGTTCCTCAGGAGCTTGAGCTTAGTTTCGGAGTTGGCACCAGAAGGTGGAACAGGCAGCTCGAGGATGTGAATATTTATATTTCCCATCCCAACTTATTCCACCCAGCTGGCAGGAGGAGGAGGAGGAGGGAAGGACAGAGCCATTGCAGTTTGCACCTCGTTCCGTGCATTTTCCAGCCTCCTGCTTGCTGCTGGTGTCTCCTGACACTCTCGCTGTCCCTCGGGGAGTTGTTTGCAGTTTTGGTTTCAGTGCTGGCTGGGGATTATGCAGGGAGGGAAAATAAACAATTATGCCACCCCTCAGTGCACACAAACACTCTGCCAGGAGCCGACTGCACTGTGGGTAAAATGACTCCAAAATTGTGTGTAATGAGTAGGAAAAGATTAGAGACAGCTCTTGCTATGCTGAAAATTGACATTAGTGAAGGGGGAGGGAAAAAAA
>VZRL01006119.1:9030-20205 GCA_013397895.1 Origma solitaria | reverse complement strand
ATATATTATATTTATATATTTTTAATATATATAAATTAATTAAATAGATATTAATTATATTTAATATAATCATCAGCACCCTGGGGCTGCTGGGCCATTCCAGGACAGGGCAGGGCTGTGCTCCAGGGTCCCACAAGGACCTGCTGTGTGCTGGAACTTCCTCCTCCTGGAGGCTGATCCCAAAAGATCCACAGGCGCAGAAACACTTCCCTGACGGCCCCTGGGAAAGAAAAAACACTTTCCTGGTGCCACGTGGTAAACCTGAGGGAGATTTGGGACTCTGAGAAAGCATCGAGTTCCCCCAATTTCTCTGCTCCTCCTCCCCCTGCCCTGTTCAAACAATTAGTGCTGCTCTTTTCTGCGTTTCACCTGAGTAAAATATATACCCGTGGCAGGAGTGAAAAATGTATTGCTAATTACACAATTATTTTATTATGTAGCACTAGTAAAAAATGTCTAGTAAAGAATTAATTCAGTTAAAATAATTTGAATCAAGCAATTATTTTCTTAACACTAGAATTAGCTGAAAGTACTTCAAGTGGTTTATTACTAGCACTACATAATAAAATAATTGTATAATTAGTAATAAATTTGTCACCCCTTTTGAGTCTTTCTCTTTGCTCAGGACAAAGGGGAAGGTTGGAGTTTTGTTTGGTTCTAAGTCCCCACTGTCTCTGCTGGGATTTATGTTTATTCCCAATTAGAGGGAATAAATTGTTCTTCTCTTTGTCAGCATTTGATATCTCTTAAATAACAAGAAATTCCTTTTCTTGGGTGTTTGGGCAATGACCTTGGAAATGAAATGGAGAGATCATATCAGTGCCTGTGCTACTTACATATATTTATATATATTTGTGTATATATATATATATATTTGTATATTTATATATATTTATATTTATTTGTGTATATATTTTTTGTGTATATATATGTATATATGTATTTATATATATTTGCACCTATATATATTTATATATATTTATATTTATATTTATATATTTTATATATATATATTTTTGTATATATATTTGTGTATATATATAATATAAAAAAGTGTGTGTTTCCCGAAGAGTTACTTGCTTAATTATGGTGATGTTAATGCCTAACACTGAAATGAGAGTTAAATGACAAGGGGACCTTGGCTGGAATCTCTTTCTTCCCCAGAAATGAGGCTTTTCTCGAGGGATAGAAGGATTTTAGATGAATAAAAGTGTCTCAGTGTTTTCAGGCTGCTCCTATTCCAGCAGGTGTGAGGTACATAAGTGCAGCTCCTTAATTTTCTCTGCACTGGGATTTTAGTGGCCAGGAAAAATGAGACAAATGGGGAGGGTGCAAGCAAAGAACCCAAACGATGGAGAGGGTTGGAGGAGAGATGAGGGATGGACACCTGCAGTGTCTGAGGGAAGCCCCACTGGAAACCCTCCCGAAGTCTGGCAGAGTTCTGAGGGAATTCTCATCTGTTTGGCTGCAGAAGTGTCCCTAAAGAAGCAGCAGATTTATTGTTTGGGGTTTCTAAAGGGGAGCTGTCAAAAGCTCTGTGGTAGAAACAGTCCTGTGTGAACAAAGAGGTGGGCTAGATGAGCCTAATAACTATTTTTCATTTCTTGTATTTTGATTTAATACTTCTAGATATAATTATATGTAACAAAATATATCTATTCAAGAGTGCCCGTTTCCATTACAAACTGTATCCATTAGAAACTATATCATCTCATAGAAATTCTTTTGCCTTCCCTTTTCCTCTTTTATTTAAATTACCTTTGGGGCTGATATTTCCAATGTACTGTCTTTACACAGTGGAGTTGTTCTTATTAATTTTGAGCAAAATGCCTTAAACAAATTTTAATGGAAGAAGAGCGGAATGCTGTTCCCATCCCTCCCCGCACACATTTTTATGAAGATCTGGAAAAGCTCTGCCGCCCTTAGGTGCATTTTATTCACATTACATGAGTTGCGGGAGAGGTCCGGGGCAGTAAGTCTGAAATTCGGCGGTGCAGACAGACCTGGCCTGATTTCCCAAAGTGTGGGAATGCTTTTGGGCTGGGATGGATCATCCCTGGGGCACCTGGAGTGGAGAGCTGCTGTGAGCCGAGGGCCTGCAGCTCTGTGCTCCATGGAACGTCACCACAATGGATTTCTGGGAGCAGGGCTGGTGTGGGGACATCCTGCGGGCTGGGCAGGGCTCTCCTTGGAGGGACAGGATGGGGGAATGTAACCTGGAGGAGGGACAGGATGGGGAATGGCCTTAACCTCATGGAGTGACAGGATGGGGAATGGCCTTTACCTGGAGGAGGGCAGGTTCAGGTTGGGTGTCAGGGAGAAATCCTTCCCTGTGAGGGTGGGGAGGCCCTGGCGCAGAGAAGCTGTGGCTGCCCCTCAATCCCTGGGAGTGTCCAAGGCTGGGGCACTGCTGAGCTGTGACTGAGGCTGTGTCCTGTCCCCTGACACGTATGACAGCTCTGTCCTCTCCCCAGCCACGTATGACCGCTGTGTGTGTCTCCCCAGCCATGTATGACCGCTCTGTGTCTCCACAGACATGTATGACAGGTTCTGTGTCTCTCCCCAGCCATGTATGACAGGTTTTGTGTGTCTCCGCAGACATGTATGACCGTCTCTGTCCCCTCCGCAGACATGTATGACCAGGTGCTGAAGTTCGGCGCGTACATCGTGGACGGCCTGCGCGAGTACCGGCAGCCCGTGCTCATCTACATCCCGCCGCAGGGCGAGCTGCGCGGCGGCTCCTGGGTGGTCATCGACCCCACCATCAACCCGCGGCACATGGAGATGTATGCCGACCGTGAGAGCAGGTACACACACACTCCGTGTCCCCAAAATCACATCACATGGAGATGTGCACAGACCACGGGAGCAGGTACGCGCACGCTCCCTGTCCCCAAAATCACGGCACGTGGAGATGTACACAGACCGCAAGAGCAGGTACACCCACGCTCCCTGTCCCCAAAATGGCCAGCGGGGTGCTCGCCGTGGGCCGGGATGATTTGTGTTCGTGGGTCGGACGCTCCCCACGTGGAGCCTCGTGTGTGTTTTTGGCCTGGATGAGCCAGAGCTAAACGTTATCCCTTTGTGTTGTCTCCCCCACCATTCTCTCACTTTCCACGTGCTTTCCAGCTGGCATTGAGCCATTCCACTTTGTGTCCTGAGAGTGCCTGTGTGTTTTGCAGAGGAGGGATCCTGGAGCCCGAGGGCACGGTGGAGATTCGCTTCCGCAGGAAGGACCTGGTGAAGACCATGCGCCGTGTGGACCCGGTGTACATCCGCCTGGCCGAGCGCCTCGGTACGTGGGACAGCTCCCGGGGGCACCGAGGTGTGGGCACCCCTCACAGAGGGACGCTGGGGCATTTCAGCAAAGCCATTTGCAGTTTTATTCGCTGTTGTCTGACTGGGGAAGGAAAGCAGATGAGACCACTGCACGTGTGTACATGTGAGATGATACTCATGCACGTTCAGCATGCTCAGGGTGTGGAATAGAGTGGGGTTTTTGTGCTGATTTCTTTTTTTTATTGTATTTTACCGACTGGATCTCAGAGCAGACCCTTATTACAAAGGGCTGAGTCTAATTTCCAGCTCAGCAATTGCTGAGCTCACTCAAACCTTGTGGGCCAAACCTTCAGCAGGCGTCGTTTCGCATACCCAAGGGTTTGATCAAAGGCGTTTTGGGCTGCTGGACTGTCCCTGAGTGTCTGGGGTGGTTTGCAGTAATGATATCCGTGCGCTCCTCTGTGTTCAGGGAATAAGGAATGTTGTCCCTTCCCTGTGAGCAGGGGATGTGCAGAGTTGTGTTTAGGGAATAAGGAATGTTGTCCCTGTGAGCAGGAGATGTGCAGAGCTGTGTTCAGGGAATAAGGAATGTTGTCCCTTCCCTGTGAGCAGGGGATGTGCAGAGCTCAGTGTTCAGGAGTAAGGAATGCTGTCCTGTCTGTGAGCAGGGGATGTGCAGAGTTGTGTTCGGGGAATAAGGAATGTTGTCCCTTCTCTGTGTCCAGGGGATGTGCAGAGCTCAGTGTCCAGGGGATGTGCAGAGTTGTGTTCAGGAATAAGGAATGCTGTCCTGTCTCAGTGTTCAGGAGATGTGCAGAGCTCAGCTCTGGCACTACGAGGGTCATGTCATTCCCGCACCTTCTGCTCCAAGTGCTCCCAACGCCTGCTGTATGCTCAACATCCCAAAATACAGAGTGTTCAGCAAAATGCACTTAATATCAGATATGTTCTTTCTCAGGGGAATAGGCTCTTTAAATAGTTCTTTACTAGCTCTTACTGTAAGAGTATAATCTTACAGAGCCTCCTTTTACCTCCAAAATTGACTACATTTCAGTGGAGGGAGAAGCATGCGATGTGGGTATGGCTTGAATTTATAAAGCCTTTTGGGATCCTTCAGGAGGAAAAGTGTTCTGCAAATGACTGATAAATCCTGGCTATTGCTGCAGTTACATTTTATTATTTGGCTTTTTTTTAATTTATGGCTGGGCAACAATTTGTATACAAAACAACCCTCCTGATATGCCTCAGGAAGAGAATAATAAGCGATGAAGGGTGAGGGGTGCTGGGATCAGGGCACCGGCTGCAGAGCAGGTTCTACCCATGGCTTTGATTGATCCCAGGCATTTTTTTCTCTTTTTTAGTGATCTTACGTTGACTCTTTGTTTTCTCTGTTTCCTGGGTAAGAAGCAGGTTAGGTTTTGCAGAGCAGCACAAGGCAGCAACTTTTTATCCAAGTTTTGTCTGAGTTCTGATCTTGGACATGATGTGTTGCTGTGTGAGAGTTGGGTGTCCCAAGGGGTGGATGTGTCCTTCTGTCTGTCTGTGTCTGCTGGTGGCAGCTGGCTGAGGGTGACCTCGTTGTGACCTTCCAGGACCTGAAGGAACCAAGAAAGATGGAGGGAGACTGTTTGCAAGGGGCTGGGGTGACAGGACGAGGCGGAATGGCTTCCCACTGCCAGAGGGCAGGGTCAGATTGGATGTTCGGAAGAAATTGTTCTCTGGCACAGGTGCCCAGAGCAGCTGTGGCTGCCCCTGGATCCCTGGCAGTGTCCCAGGCCAGGCTGGACAGGGCTTGGAGCAGCCTGGGACAGTGGGAGGTGTCCCTGCCCATGGCAGGGGTGGAATGGGATGATCTTTAAAGCTTTTTTCAACTCAAACCATTCTATTATTGTATGATTCTGTGACTTAAATCCCAGTTTTAAAGTTTGCAGTTGCAGCAGGGAGGTTCTTTTCAGAAAGCCTCACTTCTGACCTCTGCCAGACTTGACAGTGTCCCTTTGAGAGCAAAGGGACTACCCCGAATTGTGGGGACACAGCTCAGAGTCCCCACAAAGCTCTCTGGAGGTGCTCAGTGGAGCTGCTCGGGCAGGTGTGTGTCAGAAGGGAGAGCAGGAATCTCCGGGGAGGGAGAAATGAGATGTGTGCTCAGGGCAGGGAATGTGCTGAGCTCTCAGCTGGGCCCTGCAGATGCATGGCCCTGCAGGCAGCGCTGCTGGCAGTGTTTGCCTTCACCTCCCCGCAGCATCCTGGCCGTGCCCACTCAAACCCAGCCCTGCTCCAGGCAGAACCCGCTGGATCCATCCCCAGGAGCCCCGGAATGCTGCGGCTCTGCAGGGAGGGGAGCAGAGCATCACCTTCCCTCACTGCCCTGTCACCTGTGTGCCTGCAGGACACCTGCAGGGCACCCCAGAGTCCTGTGGGATGCTGAAAAAACCACAGGGGGAAAGATGGGGTAGGTTTTTCTGCCTCAAAACCCCAGTGCCACGTGAGGAGGCAGGAGCCTGGCCGGGGTTTTTTCCCTCTTCCTCTACAGGGTAATTACTCCCAGCAAACTCCATACACTTTAATTAAAATGACTGCAACACAAGAGCAAGTCACTTACAACTGTACATAGGGAGAGCTCTAAAAGCTTCAGTCACTGATAAGCATCTCCCTGAGATGGATCGTAATTGCTCCCAGCATTGGGTGATCATTGCTGTTGTTTTGCCACTAATTCCATACCAGAGCAGGAAAGCCAAGATTGCAGGACATACTGAATTGCATAATTTTTTTTCTCTTTTTTTTTTTTTTTTTTTTTTTTTTTTTTTTTTTTTTTTTTTTTTTTTTTTTTTTTTTTTTTTTTTTGCTGGTTTTCTTTCTGGCCAATTTAAAATTTGTCAAAGTCGGTCTTCTTCTGGATCACTGCCCTTTGATATTTCGCGCACTCCATTTGCCACAAACAAGCCGCAGGGCCGCAGTTCATGCTGACTCCAGCAGAAGCAGAGAAAGCTCCATTTATCTTACACTGCCTGCTGAATTCTTACTCATTAGCTGGGGGTTCACTGCCTCTCTTTAACCCCTGAGTGGCTGTCATCCCTCCCCGGAGCTCAGGAGGGAGATGCTCTCCCACGCGGGCTCGGCCGGGGTTGGGCTTGGTTGGGGAGCGGGAGAGCAGGGAAGGCTGGCAGATATTGAATAATTTGACATAAATCTGTTCATTATCAATTCTCCAGCACGATTGCTGAAATGTTGATTAGCCCCGTGGTTTATTAAGGTGTCACTCAGAGCTGGGCTGCTCCGAGCGGCGCGGAGCAAAGGGCAGGGGGAGAGGGTGGCTCTTGTCCTGCCCACGGCACAGTCCCACGTGGAATGGTGTGCAGGGACACAGGGATCACCCAGGGATGGAGAACAGTGCAGGCTGCGAGCCTGGGGCCAGAGTTAGAAATACAGAGGTTCCATTTTATTTATTTATTTATTGCAATTAGACTGAATCGTGTAGGAGCAGAGTGACAACAGTCGGTGCCACGCGAGTTCTGTGTCAGGGGCACAGAGAGGTGGGGGCAGGACGGGGTGGGATAGGAGTGAGGGGAATGGCAAAACGGCTCCATTAGAGCAAGACTGGGTATAGCATTTCTGTGTTTCTCATAGGAAAAATGCAGCATCCAATCATCACCTGATGCATGTTGTGATGGTGGCAATATCCTCCTGGCTGGTCCTGTGGGCTGGAATGCATTTCTGATTTTATTTATTTAATTTATTGAATTTCCCTTTGGCAGTCAGTCTGTGCTGCTGGGGCTTGGGTCACGTTTTATTTGGAGAAAGAGTATCCAAAATTGTCTTTAAATTTAAATTTTTAGATTTCCAAATAACAAGTGAACGCTTGTTCATCACTCAGCTCCACTTCAGCACAAGTTCCCCTCTGAAAATAAACATTTTGGGTTGCAGGACCAGAGCTGACCCTGACTTCCAGTTTTTCAGGAAAAACTGGGAGAAACACCGCTCTTTTGATTCCATCTCTCATGGAGTGTTGGATTAGCACAGTCAAGTTATCATTTTTGGTTTTTAGGCAATGCTGGTTTCAGTTTCGCTTCCATGTGCAGGTGCTGCTGCATTTAAATTGGTGTTAATTCACAATCCCGAGGCTCCAAGAGCAAGTCCTGCTTTCTGTCAGCTCCTCCATGCACTTGGACCTGGGATATCCTCCTGGGGGGCTGTGGGTGGGAATTTTTTGGAATTATGTACCTGCCACAGTTCACCTGTTCGGAAATGAGAGCTGAGGAGCTCAGAGAGGGAAGGGACAGGGGTGGAATCACCCGAGCTGCTGTACAGGATATTTGCAGCCCGTGCCACGAGCGTGTGTGACCTTCACTGGCTGTTCATGCTGCACCTTTCTGACATAAATCCTGCTGAATATTTAGTGAAGCAATTACAGCCCGTCTCATTTAAAGAAACAAGAGACAATCCAAAAACGCCTGTCTCTCCAGGGACGTGAGTGGCTCCCAGTGACCTTCCCTCTCCCCTCTGGGGCAGCTCTCTCCAGCGGGGCTGGGAGGGACTTTTGGGTGCCTTTGCTGAATTTCGTAACCCAGGGGGGCTGGGATTAGGAGGGACCCCAAAGCTCATCCCATTCCACCTCTTCCATGGGCAGGGACACGTCCCATGGTGCTCCCAGCCCTGTCCAGCCTGGCCTGGGACACTCCAGGGATCCAGGGGCAGCCACAGCTTCTCTGGGCACCTGTGCCAGGGCCTGCCCACCCTCCCAGGAGAGAAAAAAATAGTGTCTGACAAGGAGAAGGTGAGATTGAGGTGGGAGGTGTGGAAATGTGGTGGGACCCCAAAGCTGCTGCTTCCCCAGGGTGTCTTTTGAGCTTGGTTAAGGCAGTTTTGCTCCTGATTCAAAAAGAAAAGAGGGAAGGGTGCAGAGCCCAGCGGTGCTGGTGTGTTCCCCGCCCTGGGTGGGCTCTGGGGGTGTTGGCAGCAGGAGGAAGATGTTCTCCAGCACTTCCACCCTGGCACTCTCCGGAGCCACAGGAGGCTGCAGAGCCGACTCAGCCCGGGAGGAATGGGATGTTGTGGCACTTGAGGAGTGCCCTGGGGACTGTCCTGTGCTCCCTGCCAGCCTGGGAAGGTCACCCATGTTCCTGTCGTGCCCCAGTGCGTGCCAGGCCCTCTCCTCATGGAGCGGGGCTGTCTTGGAGCACTGCTCCTTTTGTTTCCCTATTGATTAGCAGCCAATCCATACCTAGAGGTCTATAATGTTCCTATGATTTAAACTTTAACAGTTTCATTAACTGTCAAGTACCTCTAGAGCAAAGGAATCCCATATTTTAACTCCCCTCTCCTTGCCAGGATAAGATTTGTGGAACGAGACTTCTTTTTTTTTTTCTTTTTTTCCCCAAGAAATAAATAAATAAACCCCAGGCTTTCTGAAAAACCCTGAGGCCTCAAGATCTGACTAGGAAAGAAAGAAAACCATTCCAAGATATTTAATTGTACAGGGGGCTTACGGGATTGATCGAGAGCTTAGCTTTTTACAATAGTCCAGTGAATAAGAAATGCTCCTGACAAACGATCGATGATGGGATAATCACTCTTTATCCCCCCTCCTCATTGTTACCTTCTTTCTTCCAGGAGAACAGGGTTCAGAAGTCAAAAATCTTTATAGACGCTGCTTTTAAATTAAGCAGAAAATAGACATTGACATATTTGTTAATCTCACCTAAATCATTACTGGGCCTGGCTGGGCAGACTCGGTGGCAGGGGCCGGAATTCACGAGCCTGAAGTGCTTGTGTTGCCATCAGAACCTACGAGTTCAGCGTGGAGAAACAGAGATAATTCCTTATTCTGAAGGTTATAAGGGGAGCTTCTCTTAATTAAAACCTTCTTACTCGCATCTGAAGGGTTGGGTAACATTTGTATTGGTGGGGACGTAAAAACATTCCTTCCCTGCGGAGGATCTTGGTCTGGACGGCAAAAAAAATCTTGGAAAAATGCAAGGAAAATCTTGGAAAAATGCATGTGTGGGGTGTGTGAGCAATGGGGTGCTCAGGGCCCGGGGAGCTCATCCTTCGGTTGGAACGAGCCGTGGCAGGAGCAGCAGCACCCTGCAGGCTGTGGGTGCTGCCCCAGGGTGCTGTCTGAGCTTCCTGAGAGCAGAGGCAGAGCTGATCTTTGTGCTCGGGGGCTGTGCTGGAATCTCCTGCGTGAATTTGGCTGATCACCCTCTGTGAGTCAGTTTGGGGCCAGGATGGCGAATTCCAGCCTTGGGTTCTGCCCGGGGTGAAGCTGGTCCCTGTCGTTGGGGGTTCTGTAAAGCCTCTGCCCAGCGGTTTGATCCGGGCCGGTTGGGTTGGGATTCTATTAATAATGGAATTTCAAAAATAATTCTATTTTATTGGGTTTTTAAAATTATTTATTTTATTTTGTTGGGTTGGGATTCTATTAATAATGGAATTTTTAAAATAATTCTATTTTATTCTATTTTATTTTTTTGAAAAAATTTATTTAATTTTGTTGGGTTGGGATTCTATTAATAATGGAATTTTAAAAATAATTCTATTTTATTCTCTTTTATTTTTTTTTTTTTAATTTATTTTATTTTGTTGGGTTGGGATTCTATTAATAATGGAATTTTAAAAATAATTCTATTTTATTCTATTTTATTGGGGTTTTTAAAATTTATTTAATTTTGTTGGGTTGGGATTGTATTAATAATGGAATTATTGAACTTATTCTATTTTATTTAATTTTATTGGGGTTTATTTATTTATTTATTTTATTTTGTTGGGTTGGGATTGCTCAGGCTTCCTGCTGTGATTGCAGAGCTCCTGGCGTGGGCTCTGGCAGCCTAAAGGAGAACTTGCAGTGGTGAAGGAGCTTTGACATGGTCTGTGTTTCCTGCTAAATGAACACCGTGTTGGGACATTATTCTTTTTTAGGAGTAACTCCCGTAAATGTCACTTAATTGATGGCTTAGATCATTGCCATTTAAATGGGATGGAGTTTCCATGGTGAAAACAACCTCTGAGCTCTTGCTGAGTGTCTGTGCCACAGTCTGGGCTTGGGCACTGCTGGAGCTGATGCTCTGGGGTTGTCCTTTGGCTTTCCCAAGCTCTGGAGCTGCAGCCCTGAGCCCCCAGACCCTGAGCCCCCAGACCCTGAGCCCCCAGGCCCTGAGCCGTGGCTGTGCTTTCAGGGACCCCCGAGCTGAGCCCCGCCGACAGGAAGGAGCTGGAGGCCAAGCTGAAGGAGCGGGAGGAGTTCCTGATCCCCATGTACCAGCAGGTGGCCATGCAGTTCGCTGACCTGCACGACACCCCCGGCAGGATGCAGGAGAAGGGAGCCATCACTGTGAGTGTCCCCGAGGGTCCCTGGAGTGGGGTGGGAACCAGACCGTTCCATGACTCCGTGGTGACCCACGGTGTGACAGCGTGGGCATCCCCCAGCTCACACCTGGGTGTTCCCAAATTCCTCTCGTGGGACAGAACGAGTCCCACCATTTGGGAATGAGGTGTCTCTGCCCCTCCGTGCCAATCCCTCTCTCCTTTCCCTTTCCCTGTGCCTCGGGCAGGATGTCCTGGACTGGAAAACCTCCCGAACGTTCTTCTACTGGCGGCTGCGGCGGCTGCTGCTGGAGGACGTGGTGAAGAAGAAGATCCATGATGCCAACCCCGAGCTGACGGACGGGCAGATCCAGGCCATGCTGCGCCGCTGGTTCGTCGAGGTGGAGGGCACAGTGAAGGTCAGTGGGGGTGGGGGCACCTTGGCTGTGTCCTGCCAGGGCTCGGGAGCTCAGCCCTGTCCCTGTCCCCAGAGCCACCACCCCATCCCCATCCCCACCCCCATCCCCTGCCAGGGCTGCCATCCCTTCCTCCCCTCTGCGCTGTAGGCACGGTGGGGATGGACTGCAGAGACCG
>VZRL01006118.1:22104-52658 GCA_013397895.1 Origma solitaria | reverse complement strand
AAAAAAAAAAAAAAAGGATTCTTGGTTATGGAAAAAAAGAACAGCAATGTTTGGCACCTCCAGTCAGGGCAGTGTGGCCAATCGATAAAATAATAATAGAAATATTAATGAAATATCAATAAAATAGAAATAAAATATTATAATGAGAATGACAATAATGATAATGATAATGATAATAATGATCATAATGATAATAACGATAATAATGATAATAATAGTGATAATGATGATGATAATGATAATAATGATGATAATGATAATAACGATAATGNAATAATAATGATAATGATAATAATGATAACAATAATAGTGATAATGATAATAATAATAATGATAATTATAATAATAATGATAATGATGATAATAATAATAATATAACAACAACCAACAATAATAATAATAATAATAATGACACTAATGATAATAATGATAATGACAATAATAGTGATAATAATAATGATAATAATGGTAATAATGATAATAATAATATAGCAACAACAACAAAACAACAACAATAATAATAATAATAACGATAATAATGATAATAATGATGATGGTAAAAATAATAGTGATAATGACAATGATAATAATAATAATAATGATAATTATAATAATAATGATAATGATGATAATAATAATAATATAACAACAACCAACAATAATAATAATAATAACGATAATAATGATAATAATGATGATGGTAAAAATAATAGTGATAATGACAATGATAATAATAATAATAATGATAATAATGATAATAATAATAACAACAACAGCAGCCAAACAACAACAACAAAACAACAACAACAACAATCATAATAAAAATGCCAAGTTGCATTACTTTTCGTGCACTTTGATAACTCTGTGGACGATTGGAATGTCCCTGCCTTCGACTTTAAAAACAACGATCTCCCCGGCTCTGATGGGGTCGTCGTGGAAATTCGTGAGGAACAGCAGGTCCCCCCTGTGAAAAGCTGGCTCCATGCTGCCGCTGCCACCAAAAAGAAAAAGTTCGTTGTTATCACAATAAACGAAAGAAAAACCACGAAATCAAAGAGCATTTCATTCCCACAGAAAAACCCACAGGTTTAACCCAAATCTGCAGCTCGGATCGCTAACACAACCCAAATCTCAGCAAGCAATCTGCTGGGTTTTAGCCGCGAAGTGAAGGAATTTGGATTTGAAAAGGTGATTTTTTACACATTTACTGCTCCTACAAACCCGAATGGAAACCGGGCCGTGCTATTGACAGCGCGGGCTTCGCTCAGAGCCCAAAACCATTTCTCAAAAAGGACGTGTTTGAGTCCTTCCTGAAGCAGGTGAGACTTTAAATTCCAAATGTATCCAAGGAGACAAAAAGGGGGAAAAAAATCCCTGGATGGGAAGCAGAAAGGTTTTCTGCTAACTCACCTGAGCACCACGACGATGGGGCTCTCGCTGCCGGTGACCACGATCAGCCCTTTCCAGATCATGAGCGCGGAGGACACGATCATAGCGAAATTTAACACTTGGTAATAGAGCTGCGCGGAGCAAGAAAATCGCTTTCTAAAGTGACCATCAGTAAAAGCTGACTTTGTATCCCGAGAGCGACTTGTGTTTAAGAAGAGCTGCGGGAGACGAGAGCCGACACAGGCTCATCATACAGCAACTTCTCCTCTAGAAAATCATTGATTGGATTTCCTGCCCCCAAATCCTCCTGCTCCGCGGTCCGAGGGACGCACCCTCCCTCATGATTTTGTTCCTTTTTTTCACGGAAACTGCGGCGGAACGAACATTTGAAACCCCCGCTCCCCCTGAGGGCGGAGAGCCCTCAGGCCCCGCCGCTTCTTCTGTCCCCGAACAGATCCACGGCGGCCCCGAGTCTGAATATATGAAACCCCCGCTCCCCCTGACGGGGGAGAGCCCTCAGGCCCCGCCATTACCTGCCGCTTGTTCATGCGCCGCAGGTCTCCGAACAGATCCATGGCGGCCCCGCCGCCTCTCGGGCCGGCCGGACCCGCGCCCTCACCCCGCGCCCGGGATGACAGCGGGGCCCGCGCTGCTCTCTGGGACTTGTAGTCTCTCTCCTCTCCCGCCCCGCTAGTGCTCGGGGGGCTGCCGCAGCCGCGGAACTACAACTCCCAGCGTGCATCGCGGCGGAGGGCCTTTTCCATGAGGCCCTTTACCTCTTGCCTCAGGAGGTGCCTGAGCAGCTGGCCGTCCCGAGGGGCTCTCGGTGGGCGCTCAGATCCCCCGGCTCGGCTCTACGAGACGCGGGAAGCATCGGCACAGCTGCACCGCTCTCCGGGGCGGCGCGTTTAGGATCAGGCGACCGCCGCGGGCACCCCGGAGCCGCCGCTGCGTGTGCGCCGCTGATTGGGGGGCGCGGGACGGTGTGAGGGAACGGCCGCCAGGGGGCGCCGTGCTGAGAGCGAGAGCGCCGTGAGGGCAGTGAGGAGCCCTGAGGTGCCGTGAGGTGCCATGAGAAGCTGTGAGGTGCCATGAGGTGCCATGAGGAGCCCTGAGGTGCCATGAGGTGCCATGAGGGTGCCATGAGGTGCCGTGAGGAGCCGTGAGGTGCCATGAGGTGCTATAAGGTACCGTGAGAGGCCGTGAGGGGCCGTGAGGAGCCGTGAAGGCGGAGCGGTGTGAGGGATCAAAGAGACCGCGCAGCCTCCTCCTCATCAGCTGGGAGCGCAATCGCCTCATGCCGGCAGCCTGTCGTGACCTCCGTGGTCGCTCAGGGACCGCGACATTGCCTCGACCGGAGGTACAGAGTGCCAAAAAAGCCCGAGCCGTGTGTGGCAGCCCCCCGGGGTCCTCTGCAGGCCTGGCGGTCGGGCCGGGGCTGCTCAGAGTGTGCCCGGCTGTGGGTGAGACCCCCGAGAAGCTCAGGGAGACTTCACACCCTTTTCCAGTTCGTTGTTGAATGTTTGCACGAGCCCGAGGCAGCGAGCAGCCACCCAGGTACAGCTCATGGTCTAGAGCCTCAGTTCCTGGGAATTACATGGTCCAAAGCCCGTCAGGTTTTCACCAAGTTTAGCATCTCCCTGAGAACGGGAGAACAGAGAACACGTGAAAGTGCCACTACGGTGAAACGGAACAGTTTGGCTGACTGGAGCCGTGTTTTTGTAATTTACCAGCAATTGACCAAGGCTCTTGTGTTGACAAACAGTCGGAGAGCACAGAGCAGGACTAAGGGAGCAGAGCTGGCGTTAGATGATGTTCATTCAGGAATGAACAGAAATGGTAAATCGGACAGAAAGCTCCAAGGACACCAGCCAGGCACGATCTGGATAGGATCCTTCACCTTCTCACCTGCTTGTTCTTCCCGTGACACCAGATCCTACACAGGAGGTCTAGGATTGCATGATTTCAGGTCAGTTCTCTCTACTATCCTTTAAATACTCAGAGAAAAGCATTTGGTATTATCCCGTTTGAGGAGATGCAGTGTTCTGAAGTAATTACTAAGACAGAAAGAAAATACCCCAGAGCAAATTCAAAGGTGGTGAAAAGATTCTGAATTTTCCATGTGCAATTAAGAGTTTAATTGAAAAAGTGTGTAACACAGTTACACGTTCTGTGCCACTGAGATCTGTCCACAAAATGGTGGATAGACTCTTGCCCAGCAAAAAGTTTTCTGCAATTCCTCGGAGCAGGTTTTTCATACCATGCTACTTAGATTTTTATTTTTTATTTTTTTTAGATAGAGGTTTTCGCCCTTGCATATAAATCTGCTTGCCTTTATTTTTATGAAAACCCTGCCGAAAGAGACATTCAAAATGGTGATTGGGCCAAAATTATCCAGATGTACAATCAACACAAGGGATAATACCAGATCTCAGTCTCTGAAAACCTCATTGAACATGCCAGTAATTTATGCTATGGTTCAGACCATAGTAACTCATGGGCAATTGAAAATAATCTGACAAAAACATGTTTGTTGAACTTGTTTTGGTGTTGGAAATCTTTGTGTTTTTTATTGTGGTTATAGCTGTGCGTTCCACTTCAGCCATTAATTCATTATATTAATGGATGGTAAAGAAGCAGAGGTGGTGTGTGGAGAATTTAGAAAAGATTTAGAAAAGGTAGCTTTGAGTTGAGACCTGAGAGGATTGAAGCTGCTTTGTTTTTTTTGTTGTTCACATAGATGAGGCTTAATTCTGAGACTGCAGTTTCTTTTCTTTGTTTTTTTTTTGTTGTTGTTCGCATAGATTAGACTTAATTCTGAGACTTCAGTTTTTTTTCTTTTTTTTTTTGGTTCACATAGATGAGATTGAATTCTGAGCCTGCAATTTCTTTGCCTGTTGGTTTGCTTGTGTGTGGTGTTTGACAGCTCAGAAAACACTTGTGCTCCCCCATTGCTTGTGGTGACGCGCGAGAAACTTGGGAGAAAGCTATTTTTCGTCCTTTTTCGGGGATGCTGGGAATCACCCACGCTTCTCTGGGTGGCTTTGTTATTTTACCATCTGCATGATTTCGATTATTAAAGGTTACGTGTGTTTTGAAATCTCCCCGTACGCTGGATGTTTGACTTCAATATTTGCGCTGCGGATCCTCGGGAGCTCTGCAGCTAGAAAATTTTACTGTTTTTTAGCACACACAAAACGTAGCTCTTGACATTCTGGCAGATTTGCCAGACCTTTGCAAAGAGCCAGGCATTAGTGCTACCTGTATATGTAATATTGAAATACAGCTCTTTGTGTTCCAGGGGATTGGGATTCACCCTCATGCGGATACTTTTCACACTTATATTTCATTGTATTTTTGTAACGGTACAGAGAATATTTGTTTTGTGCACCCTCACTTTGGAGGCCTGGGGGCACGTGTGGCTTTTGTCTTGTGTCGCTTCCCTCCTGAGTCTTGTCCTGTGCCTCGGGAGCTGGCGAGGACCTGCTCACAGCGTGTGGGTCAAAATTTTTACTCTGCTCTGCCACCCATTGTCTGGAGAGCGAATTGGATTTCAGGGAACAGTTTATTTGTGAAAATAATCTCTTTTTCTCAGGAAAAAGGGTAAGGAGCGACAGGGCTCCGACTACCTGAACACTGAATTGAGTTTAGCAACTACTGTTGTCTTTTCCTTCCCCTTCCCCCGTGGAACAGAGAAAAAAAAAATCGTAACCAACCTGAAAAAACGTTTCATTTTTAAACCTGTCCGAGAGAAAATGGTGCTATGTCTTTTGGCTGTTTGATGCTTGACTTCGCCGATAGTTTGGGAAGAGGGGAGGGCACGTGGCGTGTGGGAAACAGCTCATGGAGGTGAAGTGGCCTCCGTGAGGGGACGTTTCTCCGCAGAGGAAAGGCTCTGCTCGTTGGGAAATGGAAAATGTAATGACCGAGTGGTATTTGGAGATCGTATCTCCTCGGGCTGATTGCGTTCAGCAGGGTCTGCTGACCATTTTAACTGATAAGCATCAGTGACTTAAAGCAGGAAATATTGAAATATTGTCGTGCTTGGCCTGCGATATTGGTGTGGCCCACGCTGTTAGCCGAGCGAGAACGATGCTTGTGATGCACTGCACTACAAAATAGCCGAGAAAATAAATGAACTGCGTAAAATCTTTCGCCAAATCGCATAAGGGAATGGATCTGAGAGCATACAGCGCTCGGCTTATTCGGCTAATAGTCACGTTATTGCTCCGAATGCATTTCTCCCTTCAAAATAGAAACCCAGGGGTCAGAGAGGAGCTCTGTAGTGTCTCTGGTTCATTTTCCAGGTGAATTTGGGTCATTCCAAGTGCAGTGCCTCACTGCGACGCCCTCGAATGGGCCACTGGTTCCCAGGGGGGAAAGCTGTCTTTTCTCCCGAGCATGACATTTTGTACAGTCGAAAATTTGGTTTTCCAAAGGTTAGAAGTGCCTAGGGATGAGGCAAGAAGTGACTCCTTCTTTCGTGCTCCGTCTGCATCCACTGCTGGCTGCAGAATCCACTTTGTGCACAGAGCCCGGGGATGTAGGTCAGAAACTCTTGTGCTTTCTGTGTTTGATATATTCTCTGCTTTTTTCTCTTGTCGATCCCTTCGCCACCCTTCAGGGAGCCTGGACGGGTAACCTTTGAGTAATAATCTGAAATTCAAAGAGTTGACTTCTGCACTGCGCCAATATTTGATAAAGGTTTTAAACTAAAATAGGTTTTTCCGTGCGCCGTTATCGGCCTGGCATACACTAAGCGTACCGAGAAAGGGAATATTAACAAAATGAAAAGGTCAGAGTTATATAAAAATCCTTTGAAAGGTAAATAGGCTTGGCAAAGTGAATTCCCCACGGGTAGGCAGAGGTGAAGAACTGAGAACGTTTGGGCCTTTGGCAGGGCGAGCTGGGCATCTGTAAATACCCTCCAGCAATACGAGCAAAACGGTCGAGTCTAAATGAGCCTTTTCATAACTCGCAGGGAGGTTTTGTGAGGTTTAATCCATCGCTGTTCAATCCTCAGAGGAAAGGGGGAAAAAAGAGAAGTGTTTCTGTCATCATTGTAATTGACCCTCAGTGGCACAATGTTAATTAAAGGGAAACATCTTAGGCAAAAATAAGTTTCAACACTTTTCCTGTGGTTTACAAGAGGAACTAATTCCTCTGGGCATGCCTGCTGAGATTTGTGCCTTTTCAAATTGCTTTAAAATGTTCTGCTTACCCCCTGGTTTTCGGGACATCGTCCTCCTGTCAGGAGGTATGTCAGCCCTGACACAGAAATGTGTCTGGAGCTTTTGGGGCACTTCAAGACCCTCTATCCCTTAAACCTTTCGAGAGATTAGTGGCAGGAGAGTTAAATCAATCTTGCTGTTAGCCCTGAAGGCGCAGGCAGCTCCCGTGGGGACACACACGTGGCAGTGTGGGCAGGGACCACGATGCCATTTACGCCGTCGGTGCCAGGGAAATGGGAAAATAAAGAAAAATATTAGTAGCGGCAGTGAAAATGGAACTTTTATTATCTGCTCACTGTGTACAAACCACCGTTCTGCATAGTGAGGACTCGTTTGTTGTACAGTCCACAGTGCACATCGACAAACAAGTGTTCCACTCGGTGGGAAGGGCAGTGGTGGCAGGGTGAAGTACCCCCGAATATGCCAGGAATAAATATGGCATAAATAAATAAACATCTAGCCAGGAGCCAAATTAGGAGTGAGGATGGACAGAGCAGAACGAACGGAGCTGATGCACAATTTCTGGACCAATTTGGTTTTACACAGGCGGCTGGGAGGATCCCTAGATTTTTAAATATGTTAAATTTTCGTGATAAATAACAGAATCTCGCCAATCTTCCGGGGCAAAATGCTCCACATTTATTTACATATGAAATGTGTTTCTTACAGTCATAATGGACGTAGTGTATAGTAACATCTGACAGCAGCAAGACTTTGAGGGAACCCAACAATTACTACCGTTTCTCATGCAGCTATCTATATATACACAATTTATTCTTAAAAAAAGTACAAAATCCTTTCTCGTAGGGATACGTACAAGGTATAAAAAGCAAAAAAGAAACTAAAAATATACTCTAACAGAGAACTCTCTCTGAAAAGGGACAGCGCGGTACCTTTTTGTACTTGTGCAAGCGAAACCGGTGGTGCGGGACAGGAGTGTGAGACGTCGTCCCGAGCTCCGGTCGTGCTCCTGGCCGGGGCTGCCTCCTTGCCAGTCGGGGCTGTGGGTGACACTGAGCACCAGAACGTTTGGCATGAGCACGTGGACCAAGGGTTGACTATTTTCTGTCGATAACCAGCGAGGAAAATACATAGAGCTGGCTGCTCCCTTCTATATGTTTCATAAATTACGTGACCAAAAACATCAGCGTTATAAACCTAGTCCTCTAATCACATCTTATTTCTTAAATCCAGAGCAGCCCAGCCCTTTTGGAACGATTGGAGCTTTGATCGCAAGCACCCGATGACCTAAAAAAACATCACTTAATGACACACGGAGTTGTGCAATTGTGTTCTTCAAAAGTACTTTACCGCTCCGGGGGGTGTGCACCTGTTTCGGTGTTGCCACCTAAAAACCGACACTTCATTTTACACATGCAGTGGTACTTCTATTTTTTTTTTTTTTTTTTCTTAAATAAAATGTTTCGTAAGAGGAAGTTTAAAAGCTTCCTGACACATTTGGAAGCCCGAGGTCTTTAGAACTGAAAATCTCCCCTTAGCTTGCTTCCTCTCTCCTCTCCCCTCCTAGCACCTCCTTCCGTTAGCTAAACTTTCTTTCAGAAGCATTCAAAAAATGAAAGGTTTAAGAGAACCTAAGGAACTGCCCCAGCATTCAGAACTCTGTTTTAAAGAAACTTATTTCAAAAGAACGGAAACGAAACGGAAAAAAACCAAAATGTCCACTAGATACCGATACAAACATGTAACAAAAGAGTATAAAAAATTATTAGTTTAAATATATACAAACTCTTTCCAACTCGAATACAGCTTCAGTTGTTCTGGGGGTATAGACAACGAGGCGAAGGGGACACTTTTCTGCAGAATATATTGCAACAGCCTGAACGATACTGTTAACGCTATTATACCTTGACCTTCCCGTAGCAAAAATGTCATTAGTATTCCAATGTGGAGCGAGATTTCTGCATCCCAAATCATCCCATCACTTCTCGGCCGAGCTCATCCTTTTGGACTTGATGAAGGCCATGCCGTGCGTTCTCATGTGAGTGTTTAAGGCCGCTTCCGTTTCGAAAGTCTTGGCGCACACTTTGCACCTCCTGTCCGACGCCGCGCTGTCGGGGGACTCGTCCTCGTGGTTGGGTTTGTTTTCCTGCTGGTTCTCCTCCCCGGCCCCGTTCTGTTTCGACACCGGCTGGGGCTCCTTCAGCTTGTGGACGATGAAGAGGTGTCTGGAGAGGGACACGTGAGACGTGTAGCACAGTCCGCACTCCCTGCACTGGTACGATGAGCCGTCGGATTTGTGCTGGGGAATGTGTTCGTGAAACTGGAGGAGGTTCTCCGTCGTGAAGCCACAGACGGCGCACTTGTGAACCTTGAAAACGTTGATCTTCAGCTTTTTTAATGGCTGAGTGATGGCACCTCGTGGAGGTCTGAACTCCATCACGGGTTCTTCCAGTTTACGCTTTGGACTAGGAACCTGATAAAAAGACGGAAATGGGGTATCCTGTGAGCGTAAATACTCAGTTCTTTTCATGCACATATCAGAACCTTTCCCTTGGCAGATTCCTGAGAAAATTTGGGGCTCTGCTTCACAGAGGATGAGACATTCATGGCATCGAAATGCCTGCATTTATTTAATATCTAAATCCCGAATATATACCTGAATATATGCCCACCAAAAAAAAATAAAAAAAAAATCACTCCCAGTGGCCGAACGAGTCTTCTAAGCGCTTACCTTCGTGTCTTCTTTCACTTCCCTTTCTTCCATGTTGGTAGATTCGGTCATTTCTTTCACATCGGGGTCTTTAATGCCGTGCATCAACTGAATGTGTTTTTCCAGCATCAACCTCTTGGTAAAAGTACGTCTCGAATCCGGGCAGTGCCTGCAGACACACAAACACACGCGTCCAAGCGTCACACTCTTTGTAGCTTAGAAAAGCGGTTGTGCGTTCGAGACACTCCCGAAAACCGAGGGGGAACTGGAAATGCTCAGCTCAGCCAGGTTTTCTAGGTCCTTGTAGGTTTTCCCTCACTTCTGTAGCTCGTTGGTTTGACCTGTCCTGAGCGGGGAATGAATGGGACAATGGTTCTCATGCAGGCGAGAAAAGATTTTCAGCTAACAATGGTTTTGTGTGCCATTTCTAAACAAAAAAAGGCAGAACTTACGAGCACGTGTAAACCTTCCTGATGCCTTTGTGCTTGATGCGATTGTGCCGACACAAACTGTGGGACGAGCTGAAAGATTTGTCGCATTGCCGACAGGNTATTTAAGCATGTTTAGTGTTCACAGAATGCTGGAAAGTGACCCAAAAAAAAAAAAAAGAAGAGAGAGATTTTAATTAAAAAGCTCAGTTAAAAGCGGTGCACGTGTCGAACATTTCGATAATAGGAAAAACCATCACTTACCCATTTTTGAGCCTGTGGGCAGAAGGACCAAAATTGACCTGCACAGGTCATAGGGCTCAGAAAAATCATGACAAAATGAGAGGTACGATCAGGAAGTGCAGCAGGAGGGCAGACACACATGATCCAGTTTCACACAGGAGCTGTACAGGCTTTTTTTTTTTGTGTGGCTACAAAATTTTTTAGAGCGTTGAACCCATACCTGCCATTCTTTAGAAAATCAGACTCTAAATCAATTCCTCTATTTACTTTGATCCATAGTGCATCCTTGGTTATCTCATGCTCATTCCTAGTCTCTCTGTAATAAAAGTTTCGTTTCTCAACAATCTTTTTGACAGCAAATTCTGACAGGCTGGGAAGGGATGGAGCACCTGGCTAGACTTTATTCTGTATCCCTCATTTCTGAAAGCCGTGGAGCTGGATCTCTGTTCCTTTGACCTATTCAAGGATAAAAAATAGGGGATAAAAAACAGCACCTGAATGTAAGGCCTTCAGGGCAGGGTTTGAGTGCAACAATTATCTCATATTTCATAACGAGGGCTGTTCTTGAGGTAACGTTGCGCATAAACATCCGAGAGAGAAAAGATCACGGATTTAAAGCTAATATTTAGAAAGCGTTATCGATGTGTTATTAACTGTATTTCGCATGCCTCTGGCTACTCTGCTGGCCATGGAATCACACCGAACATTGCCCTCTAGCTCACTCTGAAGTGACAGTTTCACTGGGAGCTGGTGCCGCTTTGTTTTTAAGAATTGCATCAATGCCCAACGCGTCTGGTGTTAAACTCATTTCTGATTGCCACTAAAAGCTCTGCCGAGTTAATATTTGGGCAGCAGGAAGCTGAAGGAATGGTGTGGGAGTTACTGGAGGCTATTTGCTTGAAGTTGTCCTAAGAAAATTGAAGGTGACGCTCGGTAGTTCAGCGTTTTCAGCTTTTCCGTGAAACGTTTCTAAACAGAATCAAATCATTTGCGGAACAGCTTTAGAGATAATAATTCTAACTGAAACCTCTGGAAATTAGCATTTATTATAGCACATTCTCATCCTGAAAACTCCGGGGTGAGTCGGGGTGATTATCCTCCGCTCAGACAAAATAAACCTCATTTTGAGGAAGAGATTTCAAATCCAGCTGCTTTAAATACAACAATGTGAACTAAAAGTGTAAGGTCAGAGCAGCAGCTCCACAGTAAAATTGGGTCTGCCTTGAAATGAAACACCAGTTTTTTCCTGGATTGGTAAAACAAAACCGAGTCTGCACTCCCTGAGGCCCACAGGCTTCAGAATAGAATCAAATCAAATAATTTAAGTTGGAAAAGGCCTTTAAGGCCGGGCCCAGCACTGCCACCTTAAAGAGAGGGAAGTGAGAAGGGCAAAGAAGAAATAAGAACCTGGATCAGATTAGATGGCTTGGGTGAAACACAGCAATAGCTCTCTTTCTGTCTTGAAAAAATTTGGGTACGGAATGAACAAGCCAACAATTGAGTAGATCTTCTCAGTTAAAATGATGTAGAAACTGAAAAAAGTCAGCAGGCAAGGGTAAAAAATGGAATGGATATGAGAACAGAGAAGAATAATGAGGGGACTTAAAGGACTTACTGTTAAAGAGACTTATTATTTCCCAAAACATAAACGGAATTTAGAAACAAATGCTTCACATTTCAGGTTGAATTCCCTTTTTCGTCATCGAATATATTCCTTTACCTTTCCGTGCTCTTTCCTCATGTGGGAGATGTAAACGTCTCTCTGAGTGAAGAGCCTGTCACACTCCCAACACGTCCAGCCAGGATTTGCGACTTTTTTCGCTTCAGCTTTCTTTAGAGGAGAAGGAGATTTCTTCTCCAGCTTTTCTGTTCCGTTCAGAGATTTCGGGTCCTCCTTGTTGTGGCTGGCTGAGTTCTGAGTCGTGGGTTTAGTACTGAGAGGCAGATTTATCCCCAGGTTTGGTGGCCCCTCCACACTTTTCAGGGTGCCATGCATAGACTGCAACGAAAGAGAAAAAAAAGAGCTACAAAACGAAGGCAGACAAAAGCCTTGAGTTACTTCTTTGGCATATTATTACCATCAGCTCACATTCTTAAAGAAACAGGCCTAAGGAAAGGCAAGACCTAACAAAAATTAATAACAGACACCATCTGTAGGTGTTTTCACCAAAAAATAGGAGACTGACTTTGTGAGTTAAGTCACGGTTTAACAGGGAGGGAAAAAAGGCTTGAGAAGTATTTTATATTAAATTTACTTCATCTCAAGTTGAATTTCTTGCTTTACTTACCTGACAGATTGGTCGAGCATCCTCATTCCAGCCTATTTGACTGGAGTTTTCCAAGAGGGAAAGGCTTTTTTTGCTCACCAGCTGTTGACTTGCCTTATTGTTAAATAAGACAAGGCAACTCTGGAAACATGTTTAGGTTAAATTTAATTTTTGGCTTTTTTTTGGCCAGGGAGCATTACACCTCTGGGCCACTGGCTGCTGGAAATTTTCTCGTAGTGAATCATTAGAGGAAAATTTTGTCAGCAAGAAACACTGACATCTCCAGGAATTATTTTGGGTTCTTTTCTGCAGCTGTAGATGACCTCCCCCCCGAGCTTTCTTCTGTCCCACCTTCACCCAGGTCTGTCTCTGCCTTGATGGTTTATGTCTAGCCACACCAAACCATTACTTTCTTTAAAAGAAAGCTGAGCTCTGCCCCTGTCTGCCACTCGTCCTCTCCACCTTTTGGGCTTTTATCCTCTCCCCGAGTCTTTTTCTGCTTTTATCTCTAACCTCCTACAGTTTTTTTCATTCCCCCTTAAATAAACTCCCATTTACACTTTGCTCCATCCTTTGCTGCCACACACACACATTTTAATGCAAAATCATTGCACGTGTGTTCTCTAATTCTCTAATTTTAATCTCAGAAATGTCCGAGACGTTTCTGGTGAAGTTAAGTGGTGCCCAAGTAACCTTTGAAATGGGAGATGCTGAGTGAGCCACCCTGATGTATGTAAAGAGAGTTTCTGGCCCTGGCTGCAGTCGCATTTTGCTCCTAAAATTGTTGTTTTCAGGTCTTCCAGAAGCACTTACTTGCAGATAGAATAATACTTTCCCAATAATATCTGAGTCGGGAAAAACCGATTATAGAAATAGCAATACACACATAGCAATACACAGACTTTGCCTATTTAATTAAAAAAAAAAAAAGAACCATCAAGGGAAATAAAAACCAGAGCCTTGCATTGCTGCATGAGAGGACCATCGAAGATATGGTGCAGTAAACACGCAGCTAGTTCGGAAACAAAGAAAATACCGAGTCCTTGTGTTTCTGAACGTCTTGGCTCAGCCCTTCCCTAGTTTCCTCCTCAAGGTGAAGGCTGCCTTTAAGACGAACTGTTTTTTTTCGAGCCTTGCGGTCTTATTTTCAACACAACTTCACAGAATTCTGTGGTTCAGAGTGCTGTAGTTGGGACTAAAATAAAAAATGATGGTTTTAACAGCCAAAAAAGAAGTGGCACCAGGGATAAATGAAATAATATCAATACCTTCAGACGTGCTGAAGGCCAGACAAAACAGAACATTTCAACATTTGAAAACAAAATTCACAGATGACCCCCTGGGAATCACTAGCGTCTCTCCTTGTAAATTCTGTGCCTTTATCACAGCATTTTCTCACAGCATATATTGCGCGAAAAAACCCAAGAAAAGATGCCCACACACCTTGATATGATCCATCATGAGCTGCTTCTGTGCATACAGAAGAGAACAGTCTGGACACTTGAAAACAGACACCTTCTGGTTTTCAATGTGCTGATCAAAGTGGCGATAGAGCAAAGGTTGGAGGGTAAACACAGTGTCACACATAGAGCATTTATATATTATTCTAAAAACAGAAGTACAACAAACAGCGTCAGTCGTGTCGGTGAACTTTTTTTCTCGTCGCAGACAAGGTTTGACATGTTTTAGCAATCGTTTCACACCGCTTGGAGAGAGTTAAAATTAAGCTAATTCGAAACATCCTCCAATTTCAAAATATCAGAGCAGTAGAAGGAACAGAAAAATAGGGAAAAAAAATTTAAAAGTGCAAACGAGAAGCCAGAAAACAACAGCATGTGCCGGTTGCATCTATAACACCAATATCTGCTCGGGATACTCTGAAAGTTCAGCATCTTCAGTTTCTGAGCTCACACTGCAGCTAAAGCACAATATCCCTGCTCTGGTTTACAAAAGCAATATGTTTTAAGGGAGTGATTTCCATCTGCTGTGAATCTGTACCAAATATCCGAGATTTCGGAATTTATCATGTGTAAAAATGGTCAGTCTCTAAAAACACCACGAGCTGAATAGATCTGTTTTCTGTGGCAGCTAAAGTGCTTTGCTTTCACAGAAGCAGAACTATCTGGTAAAGATCCACATTTCAGACTCAGAATAACAGATTCTTGGAATAAATACAGGTGTTACCTCCCAGGAAAATCCTTTCAGTCACATCAAAGACATTCAGCATTTTGAAAGCTTCTGCTTTCAAAGGATAGTATTTCTCCTTTGCAAATTTTTCTCTCCAAAAATAGGAACTTGTGGGATCATAGACGTTTGGCCAATAGTACAGCAAATATCCATAGTCTGTCTCGATAAACAAGAGTTTCTCTTTTTGAGTTTCTCTTTTTTTTGGAGCAAGTGTTCAAAAAGAGATTGGCCAGGAGAAATATCTTAGTGCCAGTCTTGGACACTGTTTACTGAAAACAAGAAAATCAGTTTTTTGGGAAAGCAAAGCTTACAGGATGTTACAGGAGAGAGCTTTGCAGAGTTGAAAGACAAGAGAGCCATCCATTTCCCTCTATTAAAATAATCCTATTTCATCCCACTGAGAATCCCTGCATATAAAAGCCATTTTTCATACACCGAAAGTGTATTTCATTTAGTGCAGCTGTTCTGGAACGGTGCTACTTAATACAGTTTCTTTTTCTAATAATCGAAATAAATTCATAGAGGAATACAACGGAAAGAAAACGAATGCAAAATACTTATTTCATGAACCTGATCAGAAATAATTTAGTAGATCCTAGCACAGTTCACTTATCACATGTGAAGCATCTCACAAAAACAGTGCTCTTAATCTTTGGCATTTCTCCAACGAGAACTGCGGGAACCTGAAAAAAGTTCTAAATGTTAGCATCTCCCAGCCTCTGGCTGAGGATACCATCCCGAATTAAAACAAGGTATCAGAGATGTCTCCGTTTAGTATCAGATGTCATAAATTTGTTGCCATTTTGGTTTAATGGTTTGGTGAAACAACTAAAAGGAAAAAATCTGCTGTTAATATGTTACAGGAAAGCGATTCAGTGATTCCGGAAACTATCTCCTCCATGGGCTGTCTTTCCTAGCTCCAGAACAGAACCCCTCCTGCTTTAAGCCACAAAGAGATTACCTATTGGAAAAAAAGCTCCTATAAACAGATGAAATCGCTTTTTCTCAACTCGGTGATGAAAATCACCACTTAAAAGCACTGACGAGTCTTAGCAGCTCTCTTTGGAATCATCTTAATTCAGGGCAAAAATGCAGATGAGCTGAGCAGATTCAAACATCACAACTCTGGCCACGTGTCCGAATGTTTTGTGCAATTGCATTTTGCATGCAGTGCTTAAAGACCTGCAATTGCTACGTTCGGGGAAATGTCACCCGAAAACTCAGGAAATCCTACACAAATCCCACATTTTCATCAGGGTGACCGACCGGTGACTTTTCCCACCGCAAGCACAGGACAGAACGCAATTTCACGACTCGTTCAAACGCAGGCAGGCGCAGTAGAAGAGGAATTTTGCTTACTTTGGTTCGCCGATCTTGATGCCCGGGTGCTGCGTGTAGGCGTGGGAGTGCGTGCTGGGCGCCGATTTGAACGCCATGGGACAGATGGGACACTTGTAGAAGACTTCACAGTGACAAGCTTGGATGTGCGACTTGAGCGCCGCCACGTCCGAGTACACCACGTTGCAGTGCACGCAGCTGCGGAGAGAGCGGAGCAGAGTCAGCGCGGGCCTCGGCGCGGATTTTGGGGCGACGGGAAGAGAGAAACGCTACGATATTATTCCGGCGATTTCGACACCCGCGGGAGAATCAACGCGCGCGGCGATTCGCGGACGGCGAGGTCGGGGGAAAGAGATTTCGCGCGTTTTCATTTGGAAAGCGAAGAGATACGAGGTCAAGAACATGTTTTCGTGTCATTGCGTTAAAACAGATAGAAGGGTGGACAGACAAATATTCTCTTGATTGCAGGAAAAATGCTTAAATCCTCTGCAAATTTGGAAGGAGATTTTCCAGAAGGCGTTTTTACCGCATGCAGGGTATTGCTTAAGGTGCACCACAGCAATTAAGAAACTACCACCAAATGGAAAACCAGTAAGGAAAATATTTTCACCCTTTCCCTCGTTTAGATTTAATGAAGATGTGCTGGTAATGATTTTCTGTACACTTAATCATCAAATTAGCACTCGGATTGAAACTCAGGAAAACGAAACCAAATCCCTGCTATCAGATCAATATAGCACATTGGAATTCAGAAAATATTTTTCAAAAACATACTTCTGCTGTGTCGAAAATTTGTGACCTTTCCGCATCTATTCTAAAATGAAACGATTGAAAAATTGAGTTAATATTAGAACAGAAGAATTTTTACACACCACGGTCCCTTTTAATGCCCTAGTACTAAATGCTCCCAAATCAGCCCAAGAACATATTGCAATCAGCAATTACCTATCAAATGAGACAATTGATTATCGATCGGTATTTTGCGGTAAGACTTTTACAAACTCCTCAAATATAAAAGGCCTCCACCCGTCCGAGATTTTAGTTTTAGCATCTATCACAGCGGGATGACTGTTGTCATATAAATGTCAAATTAAACACGAGATTTTTCTGAGCTATCATGAAAAGTTTCGTGATTTGGATTCCCAGCGAAGGATTTGGGATTCTGCCCAGACAGGGTAAAGTGGATTTGTTTTAGGAGCGCTGAGCGAAGCTCAGGGCAGCTCTTCTGATCTCTTGCTGTGCTACTGCAATTCGGTGGAAGGCACACTCGAAGAGAAAACATTTTTTCAAGTCTTTCAAAACTTCCCACTTCTATGAAATGCCTCTGCTCCCCATTTTCTCAGTGAGCTGCCATTACGGAGAAATGTAAAAATCAGAGGGAAACTGAAGCGGAACAAAGGAGGACCGAAAGAAAAGGCTGCTTGGAGTGAGAAAGGTGATTATTTCCAAGTGATGGAAAGCCAAGGAATCTTGGCTTTCCACAAAAAAGAGAACAACCAGACAGGTGCACTGTGCCCATCGACATCTCAACCACGCATTCTGGAAGTAAACACTGAAAATGACTGTTCTAAAATTCAATGTTTTGAAAAAACTGAAACTAAGACAATGCATCGGAATTCTCCAGGCTTCATCAATTGTGAAGTCCTGAATCTGTGCGATTGAATCATATACAAAAGTGCATGCCCAAAACAAAGCAGAATCCTAATATATTTAGTCTAAAATTTGTAGTGCTAATAGCACCGTTGCCATGACAACCTTAAACCCATGAAGCTCTACTCTCCGAACAACGCTCACGCAATTGGAAAATCACTTTTAGAACCATAAACGATCCGTAAATCGACAACAAAAGGAATGATCATACTGACCGAAACCCAACTCTTCGGGTGTAATGCAGGCAGTTCTTAGTGACATGGGTCTGGAAGTGGACAGACCTGCAGATCGCTCCACATTCGGGACACGTGTATGGAGATTTGTGCTGATGGATTCTCTGGTGTGATGCAAAGCTGCACTGGTTAGGAAGCAGCATCTGGCAGATAGTGCATGTCTTCTAAACGATAAACCAGAAGAGATGAGACAAAAGGTTTGGTTCAGCTCTACGTAACGTCTTGTGTCAAACACTGCAATATAGCAAATAAAGGTTACATGTCATAACTGGGGTGGGAACCCAAAGGAAGTACAAACACGAGCCCTGCTGGACAGAGCCGTTCTGGGCCACAAAGTTCCTTCATCCACCACTGACCACGGGACATGCACATGAGTTTACAAAAATATTCCTCAGGTGCCTCCCCACGGTACCTCGCTAGCGCGAGGGCCCTAGGTACAACTCCAGAATCAAATTATTGCTGTTAGGACTTAGGACTTGGGAATCTCATGGGTGACTTATGAAGACTGAAAATCCAAACCGAGACTCCTTCGTGACGTGGCTATTCTTTTTGCGTATTTTTAGGAATGCTCTCTCTAAGAGTCTGGCATATGGAGCGGTGTGCATGCTCGGCAAGAATATTGACAAAAATAGATCTCCGGAGCTGCAGTAGAAATGATTTACTAATAAGAAGAAATGCTGAAATAACTGCTCTGGGCACGCTGCGGCCTGGTGAAGTTTGACCACAGTCTCTGGTCAGAGTTCTCCAATGTCCTGCCGCAGCGAGATGGCAAAATGCAAACCATTAAACATGGTTAAGCACGGCAAAGCTGCCAGGGTCACCCGGCACCGCTGCCAGCCCTCCACGGCAGTGTTCAGCACGGCTCTGTGTCCTGCTCTCTGCCTGAGCTCGGCTCATCTCGAATTGGGGCGCAGGAATAGTCATTTGGAAATAGTCATTTTGAAATGCTAAATCTTTGGATTTCATTGAGCAGACAGTGGGGGACTCACAGCCTCAGGCTGACCAGAACTGTTTGGGGCAAAACCAGCCCTGAGTGCCACATTTTTTGGGCTTCGGTATCGTTCCCCAAATCTCTCTTTGGATGTTCTGTATGAACAAGCTACAGTACGACACTGGAGAGTCTGGAGCATTATTGGGTTACGTAAGAAAACGGCAAACCGGAATTTCTTATTCCAGTGGAGGTTTCACAGTCCTTCCAAAGCTTTTGGCTCGCAGGACCACCAAGGGAAATCGAGATGCGATGCCACACAACATTCCAGCCCCAGCTCGGTGATCTCCCTGATTTTGCAGCGAGCTCAGACTCATCTGCTGACCCAACATGCCAAAAGTGCTCCTAATTAAAGCCCCTGCTCTGCTATTTCAATGAGGACAGAAAATGTTTCATTGGAACTGATTACAGTAGAACAAGAAGCATCTGCTGTGAAATTCTGACGTTCGGCACGTTTGCTTACCATTTCATTTTGGGCTTAAGGTGGCATTAACTTCCAGTTCTCTCATTCCAAACCCACACCAAAATAAAACACAGTTTGTGAAAATCATCACCTGCCTGCATTTAAAGTCAAAGTTTCAGAAAAAAAAAGGGTTAGAAGGAAAGACGGTGGAGGTGGCAATTAAAGGTACACAAGAACGCTGAGCATGAAGGGAAATGAGTTATACTCCTATCTGTAATTAAGACAAATATTAACATTCATTAGCCCAGATTTGTTCTGGTTTTCCCCCCAGCAAGTAGATGAGCGTTTCGTTCAGCCAGAAAACCTGTCGGTGAGTAAGGGTTAATATTCCTTTAGCAGGAATATTCCTTTAGGTGAATATTCCTTTAGCAGGAATATTCCTTGAGGTTAACATTCCTTTAAAAGGAATATTCATGGCAATAAAACACGACAGAAAGGTAACGACTTTCTGGGGATCATCTTTTCACTGCTAGGGCTGTTGATCACAACTGCTTATTTTAATCAAAACATTCTACCTTCATAATGGGAGTTTCAGAAGAACAAGAGCAGCTACTCACTACTTACTCATTGAGAACACTAAACTCTACATTTTCCATTTCAGGAGCAATTAGATGGGCACTAGAAAGAACAGTAAGCTGCAAATAACCCTTTTTCCTATTATTTGTTTGCAAAATCTGTTTATTTTTCTTCTTCCTTCCTTCCTTCCAAAGAAAAACCATCAATCTCCTCTAGCTTCCCTGCCCACTATGTAAAAAAAAAAACCAGCTGCTGCTTGACATACGGAAAGGACTAAGAAAAATATTTAATTAATATTTAAAAGGATATTTCAACAAAGAGCGTTTAGAACTACATTTCTTAGGAGTGTTCTTTTCAAAGGGAAGAACGTGAAAACGGTTTCTTCGCAGGTTTTTTCACCAACACCTCGCCAGGCAGCAGAAAATGCTGGCTGCTCCTGCACCTCCAGGGGCTTTACCCGGGACTTCTCTCTCGCCCTCCCCGCGGCTGCATTTGGATGTTCTGGGAACATCCCAGTTCCTTTCCTGTGAAAAACCACCAGGAAAGCACCAGGATAAACAGTAGCTAACAGGACACGGATGGAGAGCAAACTCCAGAGGGAGAAAGGGAAGGGCAAAAGCTTTAGCTGGCCATAAAGATAAAAGTTCCCCCCGAAAGTGAGAACATCGCTCTATCTTTGTTCTCTTTTTCCTTTTCTGCTTTAGCCTCATCCTCCCAATCTGTTCTCTGCCTCTCATTCGCTTGCTTTATCTTGGGGCCTTCTTGCTTGATTTTCCAGTACCAAAACCAAGAGGTTTTCACAAGGACTACCGGATCTTAAACGGAGCGTTATCTAAAAGGGGAAAAAATCTATCTACAACCAACGAGCACCGGCAAATCAGTTAGCTGAACCCCCGAAGCAGCTTGAGCTGGTGCAGAATATGGTCAGCCATCAGATCCTGTTCAGAACCGCAGCAACATCTAAAGATGGAACACGTTCTGCTGAAGGCAAGTGCCTCAGCTAGGCACACCTGCAGCATCTCTCAAAGAGGAATTCACTCGCAGGGCGTTCCCCTGGGAATCCAGGCTGTTTCTAACTCAGCTAGCCAGTGAAAGGGAGGAGCTGAGGCAGAGCCACGTAATCGAGGTTATTTCCACGTGCATTCTCTGGTACATTGTGGTACAGAACAGATCTTGCGTGTACTGAGTGATCCTCCTAGGACATTTTTCCTGACTGCAGCCTTCAAAATCTTGAGCCTGTAATTCCCAGCAATATTCCCGGGGCATTCCTGGCTGGAGCGTGCTCGAGGGTTTTCAGCTCAACTGAATGCTTTGAAACACGCCACAATCCCTTTTAATTGGCACACCCCAACAGAGATCCAACCGCGTCGTTTAATTAACCACCTTCGCTCTTCCAGGATTATAAAATACATCGCCGATTAATATTAGTATCAATATGAAGTTAAGAATGAGGTATTTTTTTCGGGTCAGGCCACATCCGTTAGCAAAGAATTTTTAGATGTTTTTAAGTTGAGCTCGTTAGCACTTGTAAGAGGAGAGGAAACCCAACCAGCTAAACACAGCAAGGAAGGTGTGCCAGTGAGAGCTGCACTTTGCACTTTCTGAAAAAAAGCTGAGGCAAACTGCAGGCATTGCTGTCAGCAGTCAGTTCGCCTGAAGACCAATCGAGAATGAATCTCTTAAAGCTATCATTCGGGTTGAATAGGTGAGCTGTTAATGAGGGTGCCAATTAAGTGGATGCCATGGGCTAGACCAACTCCAAAGCGCAGAAAGAAGCGTTAGACTATTATTAGTAAAGCCCGGTATTAATTTCTGTATTATAATGCTCAGCTGTAAGAAAGCTAAAGGTGAATTTTAACAAAACTATTTCAGATTTCGGGGCCTAAAAAGGTTCTAAGGAAAGTCTTATTTTAAAAGTTTACGTTCACTATATAAGTGCTTGCAAGACTTTTTGTGGTTTTCGTTTCTCATTTTAATCACAGAGGTTCAGATAATTAACAGCTAAAGGAAAGTGAAAACACATCCGAAGTCTCCTAGGCTTAGAGATGAAACATTGGAATGTAAACATAGGATACTCTACTTGTCCACTTGTGTCTGCGGCCTGCTGGAAATGAGTGGCAAGAGATGTCTCATCTTGGAAAACTTCATTGCACTCCAAACACTTGAGACTATGCCTGCAGAGTCTCGCCGGATCTTCGTCGAGCGGCATAGCCGGAATGACAGGAGAGCTCGCGGGGGCCGAGATCACCGTCCCAGTTAAGCCAGACTGGATCTTTGTGAGAGAGTGCGTGCCAGCTCCCCCCGGGCTCTGGAGCACGGCCGCAGCAGTATTGCTGCAAGGAGATGCTATCATTTGATCTGCCGGCACCGGTTTGAGGATCAAGTGGGAACACTGCATCACGACGCCCTTCTCCTTGTGCCCCCGAGCGTGGGACAGGAGACTGCACTTATTGTAGAAAACTAAATTCTTTGTGCAATGGTTGCAAGTCACTTCGATTCGCACGCTCCTCCTGTCGTAATGCTGGGTCAGGCTCTTCTCGAGGGCGAACGAGTCGCCACACTCCAAGCACTTGTAACCTCGTGTCGGTAGCGTGATTCCAGCATTGGCGGGGGGGCTAAGGTTCGGGATGTAAACCGGGACGGGATTGACACTGCTCAGCACCTTATTGAACGCTTCCACTACAGAGCTCTGCAGGGACGACACCACCTGCACCCGAGACACTTTTTTCGAAGGCTGCGAGGCCGCCGCCGAAATTATTGCCTGCTTGATTTGCTGCTGGGGTTTAGTTAGCACTTGGCGCAGCTCCGAGGTGGCTTGGGCACCCTGAGGCAGAAGGTTAAGGTTGGCGAGATGCACCGTCTTTGGCACGAGTTTGGCGCTGGCGAGGCTCGACGCCGGCACCACCACCGTCTGCTGCTGGATGGCGTTGGCAGCTTTGATGATGGCGCTGCTGGCGCTCTGCACCGACGCGGCCGAGATGACGGTGGCTTTCACGGTGGTGTTGTTGGCCAGCTTCAGGTTGATCACCTGGGAGCCTGCCGTTTTCACCGCCGACACGGGCAGGAAGGCGGTAGCCACGGGTTTGATGGTGACCTGCTTGGGGGCGAGTTCCGCCGATCCCACCGCGTTGGTGACCACGGAGGACTGCAGAGGGGCTCTGGGAGGAGAGGACAGAACAGCAGCAGAAGTTGGTGAGGACAGGAGGGAGGTCACGGAGGTTACCATGGAAGCGCTCTGCTCCGGCTTTTTACCGGAGTCCAAATCGACTTCCGGCAACACTCTGGTGACAGTTCTTTTGATCTCCCCGGAAGAAGTCTTGATGGTTTTTATGCGAACCTTAGGAATTGCTGGTGTCGACCCTGCCGGAGAAGACGGAGAGCCTTTGCTGCTGTTCTCACTTGAGACACTTCTGGGACTGTCGGGTGGTTTGACCGATGGCTTCTTAGCACCGTCGATGAGGCTCTGAGATTCGGGAGATTTTTCAGTAGCCTGGGGACTTTCGCTCATGTCTTTTGGTAATGGAGAAGACTCTCCTGAATTCGACTGTAAGTCTTTGCTGCTGTCCGTGGCTGCCTTTTTAGCGCTCAGTGCTGCGATCGCAGCGATGCAGGAAGAAAGCTTTGCTGATGACTTTGCTTTGGACTGGGAAACGCTGGCGAGATTTGTGTCGCTTTTTTCGGTACTCAGTTTTCCATCAAGTACCCTGTTGTCGAGGAGCTTCTCAGAGCTGTCCTTTAGCAATTTGTCCTCTGTTTTTCGAGTTTTAAAAGGTTCATAGACACCTAAATTCATAGAGTTTGTCTCTGTCTCTCGTTTAGCAGCTTTATTTTTATCTATACTACTTGAAACGGTGATTCCAGATTTAATTAAGTTCTCCCCTCCAAGTGCCTTCAGTTTGTCATATTCCTGCTGAGACAGAGATCCTGCCAGGACATTCGCTCTGAAATTTGCACGCGTCTCCTCTTTATCCGGGGGGTCATCCACCTCAATCCTCTCGTCGTCATCGAATTCCTCCGCGCTCGATATTGGGCTGAACTGGTTGAAAGCCGAATCCTTCAGCGTAGTCTCAGCAGCCGAGCCATCGTCTTTCAGCGCCTTCCCTTCCTCTTTACCGTAACTCTCGAGAGCTGACGACGTCAGGAAGCCGTTGTGCAAGCCGTTGCCCGTGGAATGGTGGCCGTCCTTATCCACGCCTTCGGAAGAATCGATGGTCCGCACGTTTTTCACGATGACGCTCACGCCGACGTCGGACGACGACGGGACGTGGGAATCTTCGTCCGCGTGAGCGTTTTGTTTGATGTGGCTTTCGTGGTCGTCGTGTCCGGATTCGATGGCCGCTTTGGGATCGACCATGTCTGGGATGTCGAAGGCTGCGAGGAGGTCGTCGAAATCCGGGGTCTTCATATCCCCCATGGCCACGTATTTGATTGCAAGCAGATCTGGAAAAAAAGCAGAAAGTCATCACTTTGAGCTCTAGGAGCACAGGCTTACACAGAACGAGTGTTTGTTCACATCTGCCGTGAAAAAAACACTTTATTTGCCTTCTGAAGTGGTATCTTCAGAGCTTTTAGATTACCGAACGGTGTTCTGGTCCAAGTGTACGATTCAATTATTAAACCAAAAGCTGTGGTAATCGATAAACTCAACAGATGCTAACCTGACAATTTCCTTCTGGGCCCAAATTGCAGTGACCTCCTTCCTGTCCCCCCTCCTAGTCTCACCCACACAGACTGCGATTAAAATATCTGGACAGTCATGAAAATAATGTGAGACGCTTGCAGTTTCTCCTGCACTATTAACCCGAGGAGTCCTCTTGAGGACGGTAATAAAAATCTCTAAGAGTTAGGTGTTCATCAGCACTGTCTGCTTGTGGACTCTGAGAACGCAACTGAGGAAATTTTAATAAATTGTATTTATTCCAGTATCCTTGGAAAACTGGATATTGTGACGCGGGTGACATTTTATATGGCACCTTCAGATAAATACAGAAGGGTTTTGAGAATTGTTTTCACAGTTCACTTCATGGTCTTAATACAAAAATAGATGCGCACGTAGTATCGAAATGACAAAGCAAGTTCCTATGAGGATTAAATGGAAAAGATTGTAGAGACCGAAGTGTATCAAATCTGTGTAAAACCACAGAAAACCTTGACACAGTTTCTCATGGTCTGGGATATAATTAATATGTAACTATTATAGTATCAATATATTAATATCAATATGTTAATATTAATTAGTTGCATTCTGGTTGTACATCTGCCCCCAGGTGTCTTTTTTCAGTTGTTGTATCCACTCAAAAAGAACTAGAGAGTCTCCCCAGTCTGAAACTTCCCCTAATTACATATGCTGGAGTTTAATTAATATTTACCACTAGCAACAATTTAAGGCCTGCTCACACGTTATTTCCTCCAAATCTGTGTAAGAGGAGAACTGCCCGGCGGAGGAGACACATCTGTCCTTTCCTGAGAATTCCTGCCACCCTTATCAAGAACTTCTCTCGCTCTTCAAACTTTTCAAGCAATCAGTTAAACAAAACCAGAGACAAACACAGTTCCAGGAGGAGAAGTTCTAACCTGGCCATTTTATTCATCTCTTCCTCACTATTCTACGGCACCCATCTTAAAATTCAGTCTATAAACTATGTTTCCACCACATCTGCCAGGACTCTGCAGCCATATTCCTCCCGTTTTGTTTTTTCTCCGCAAACCTGTCAGTAACTCCTTCTCTTAAGGATAAAACTCAGTACAAGAACAGCTTCGAGCCTTCCACCAATGGCAATTAATCCTCCTCCCTTAACAATATTTTTCCAATTAATATGGTCCGTGCATGAAAGCTTTTATCATTTCCAGACCACAAACTTGCTCAACTTTTACTCTTTCATTTAATCCTTAACCTTTGAAGAACCGACCAACTTTTCCTCCTCAGTGCTCACCCAAATCTTCCAAATAGTTAAACCATGAGTCTAACAACTTTAATTTTTTCAACTAGACCAGACCATCTTTCCTGCTTTACTGAATTCCTACCCTCTACCTTTGAATCCCATGTCACTGTCTACACTCACAATATCCAACTCCTTGCTTTTATACAAGTACTCAACTTCGATTCCCTGCTGAGGGAAGCTGAAGGAAATAGGGAAATCCCCAATTTTAATCTTCATCCACCTGTGGCATTCATGTTCTTGGGACTACATCCCTTTACCTTTCCTAAACTCTCATTTCTACCAACATACATTCGTGGACTGCACACTCTTCAGGGCAGTGAAAGAAAAATTTCCATTTTTTTGCGTGCTCCTCCAAGAACGGTTCATTAGCTATTTAGTAATTATGACCGACGTACACTTGCAGTCATTTATTCTGCAAGCTGAGCGTTGTAAAGACACACAAAGCAATGTGCTAATCTAACCACGAGGCCTTCTTCAGGAAATGGGAACCACATCTGAAATCACATTTCGCCCGCTTTGACACCTCAGCAGCTGAGGAGAAGCCACTTCAACCACACTCAGCGACGGCTCTCACACTCCTATCCATAAAATCCAGGTTCCTTTTCATTAGCAAAGAGTGACTTTCGTTAGCAAAGACCATGACTTGCTACTATTGCAAAAAAAAATCACAGAGACTCCTTTCACGACAGGCAAAGTCATTCTGACCCAAAGAAACGTTGATTTCTTAGGATAAAGGTCTTATTTACCGTCCGTGGCATCAGTAAGGTCACGGCAGTCCTAATGGAAATATCTTTAAGAAGTGTGGGGTGTTTCATTTAAAATTTATACCAAACAACCTAATTTCTCCATATTACGCATTGTATCTATCTGTCTTCAAAAATGGGAGAATCCAATTGGTTTCCATGCCCAAAACTCAACGAGTAAACGACCGTTCTGACAGCCAAAAGTGTTACTTGGACTTTCTGACCCCTTAGGAACCTCATCCTGTGGTGCATCGAACCGACTTTTGGAGCGGGAATCTCAAATTCTCTTTGGGTAGGACAAAACGAGAAGGGAAAGAGGCGTGGAATCTTCTGGAGTGTGAACCAAGAGGCCACAGGAAAACCACCTGGATTATCAAGAGGTTCAGCCTAGGGTTTGGGCCTAGCCACTTCCCCAATCCCTCCTGAAGCAGAGACGAATTCCTGAAAAGCAGGGAAATCTACACACCGTTCTTTTTGGTACTCTACTTAAAAGTTAATTACCAACACGGTTTAATTTTGTACTTCCGTGTGTAAAATAGGCTGGGAGGGTAAGCCGTGAATAATTCAGATACACAACAATAATGAATGCTGAGATTCCCAAACTAGCGCAGATTGGAATTGCATTCGAAACGGCACGAGCTTCCCACCTCTTTCCTTTAAGGTCCTTTTTTGGCCTGCGTGCACCATCCAAATCTCCTGACGAGGAGCATTTAAAGATATCACTAGTCCGAAACAAGACAACTCACCAAGAGCACTGCAGACTCCATCTATTCAGCTTTCTCATCTCACAGCCAACAGAAATCCCTGCAAGTTCAGAATCTCCATCGCTAAAACTGAAAATTTGTAACACAGATAGCATTCAAAACCCCAACCGAAACAGATACAAAGAATTCTGTCACAATCCCTGAACTCACAGTTTTAAAGCCGCTTACTATTCTGGCAGAAAAAAAAAAAAACAAACAAACCACCTAAAAGGTGCTCTGGTGGAATATAGGAATTTCAGCTGACACTTGGAAAAGAACACGCATCCTCCTCGGGAAGAGATCCCATTCCTATCGTGCAAGGAGAATTGCTGCTGGCGAGCATCATCCTGCCCCAGCCATCTACAGCCAAATACAGACCCTCTGCACCCCGAGCAGAAAGCAGCACGGCCATTTGTCAGGCATTTTGCTCCAGCAGACCTGAAGAACAACACATCGCAGCTGCGGGAAAGCCCCCAAACGCAGAATTTCAGGCCGAACGTTCGCACGCTATTTTCACTTTTCTACAATTAACAGCTCGACGCCTTACGTAATCTGCTGCAGTCAGAAACAAAAAGGTTCCCTCGCATTGTCACCCTGCCTCAGCAGGCAGCACACAACTTACCCCCAGTATCCACAGCCTCTCAGGGCTTTTAGGAGTGTTTATTCTGCTGAGCACAGAGGGAAGGACCCTCATTTCCCACCACAACAGAGTCTTTCCAATGCTCTGCCTCCATGTTATCTTGATTGCAGATTAGCAAACCAGCCAACACAGCTAGGACTGGGAAGATTTGTTCAAAATCACACTGGTTAGGATTCTAGAGTTGCTGATTTCCTGTTATAGGAAGTAACAGTTCTAGCAAAAGAATCCCCCAGGCAAAATGCTTAGTGATCCACTGTGTAAGCTCTAACAGCCTTTGTTCTTCCCTTTGCTAGATTCATTACAGCTTCCTGCTCTCTGCCCCTCTCCCTCTCTCGGAATCCTTCCGATCTCACTCCGAGATAATAATATCACCTCAAATCTAAGTCCGCGTTTTTTATTTTTCACTCGAGACAGAAAAAAAAAAAAAATCCTAGCCGTTATCCATTGCTTGGAGTGAAAAGCAGCCACCCCTCTGCAGCTGCTGCACTGCCCATCCGGTTTCCTCTGCCGATTTCAGTGCTGCACAATATCATAATTCATGCCACTGCTAATGCACTGGAGCTCCATCCAGCCCCCCAAAATACATCTCTCCCACTTGGCCGCTGCAAAATCCTCCCCGGCTTCCGGCAGTTTTAAGAAAAGCCATCCATGCTATTTCTTTTTCTCTGTAAGCGATATTAAGTACGTGTTTAACACCGAAGACCTTAATTCAGAGCCAAGTATTGGTTGAATGTCCGAATATCTGAAGCAAACAATAACCTGTAAATAATCAGACAGCGAATTCTGCGTGTGTGAGTCCCTAAAGCAGCCCAGAACAGCTCCCTGCCACGACTGGTCCACAATTCATGATTGTCATTCAGAGGCCTATTCCTTATCGCTGCACTGGGGGAAAAAAAAACCGTATATCTGGATATATTTCAATGAAAATACTGCATTTAGCCAAGATATCAGTAAGTCTTTACAAATAATAGCTTTAATCCTATTAAAACTGGAGGACCTTAATAGCATTTCTTCAGTAACCCTTAAACAATTGTCTCCTTCCCAACGTGCCAAGTGTGCGATGAGGATGTACCTCCGCATTATTGTTATATTCAGCCCAAACCACCACGTCTCACCTTGTGAACCTTGACCTTTCGAGAGATTTTTTTAGCCAGCGCTCAGTTACTGCCACAGCTGCATTCCCTCTGCAAACATCAAAGGGTTAAAGGCAGCCCCAATCAATAGGCCTACAAGGAAAAAAAAAAAAAAAAGGAAAACAAGTATGCCTTACAGCATCTTTTCAATGCTTTTCTGCACAATTCTACAACAATACTGTTTCCTTTTGGCCTCGGAGAAAGGCACAGCAAACCCCCCCCCCCTCCTTAATGTCTCCTAAAGAAGCAAACCACAAGACAGCACCCTGTAAATAAAACAGCATGCAAAGCATCCTCAGTCGCGAGCATCGCTACGGTTACAAATCATTCCATCCATTTTATTTCGTTTCCTATTAAAATAGCCTGCATAACCGGTGTCCCACCCTTGCAAAGCAAAACCATTTCAACAAGGGTCATAAATCTCAGCTCTTGCCCATTCCTTAAGCATAAAAAGGCACGAAAAGCCCAAGTAATCTCAGCTCCTGCAAATATGTCCATTTCCATCCAGAACCCTTTATGACTCCATTAGCCACATACCAGTGCTGTGTGTCTAAAGTGTGCATTCACATACTGGTTTGGGATGGTATCTTTCTGCAAGCTCCTCTGCTTTTGGCTGCCATGAAGGGAGGAAGCTATCCCCGTGTAGTAGCTCAGTGACTGCATTGTGTTCAGGAGCTGATCTGCCTCAAACCAGTTCCAGCCGGTTCTGGTCACCCTACATAAAAAGCTATGGCAACCCTCGCCGAGTTGCCAACAAGTCGCTGCAAATCGCAGGGGCTGCTTTTTCGGGTGCTGTGGCACCCTGGGCCCCGGCTCCCCTCGTGCCCGGCCCACGCAGCCCCTGCTCCCCAGAGCCCCCCGCTCGCTCCTCGCTCGCCTCCCCCACTTACCTCCCACAACCTGCCTCAGAGCTGGGCGTGCGTGCCTGGCTGGAGCTAACAAAGAGACCGCGAGCAAAATCCTCACAGGATCTCTCTTTGCGGCGCCAGGCAGGCTCGGCCGCAGCCTGGGCTGGTCCCCCGAGCTGCCCCCCCACATCGGGGGGGGGGGCTGCTGCCGCACGTCACGGCTGCCCCCTCATGCCCACGGCCGTGGGGTGCCCGATGGAGGGCATCTGCCGGCCGCCCTGCCCGCTGCTCGTTCCGGCTGGGGCCGCCCGGGTGGCATTTTCCGTGCTCTGAGCACCCGCGAGCTGCGCCTCCCTCCCCTCCAGAAATCCATTGCCGCAGCAGCGAGATGCCTGCAAAATAGTTCCTTTGCCCCCTCCTCGCAGCACCGGCTTGACTGCTGCACTGATTTATCTTTCTTTTTTCTTTTGTCTTTTGCCATCCCGCTACGCTGGAGGCCTCGAGAAGCGGCGAGCTGCAGCCCCCCCCCCCCCCCGGCTGGGGAGGCCCGAGCAGCCTGGGCAGCAGCTCGCAGCCCGCAGGGACCGTGCTGGAGCGGCCCTGCAGCTCTGGGGAAATGCCTGCCCGGGCTCTCGGCTCGCTGCGGTGCCCAGGGCTCCGCACCCACCTGTGCCCGCGGCCGCTCTGCTCCTGCCCGCTCGCCTTCACTCGGCCACGCAGGGCCTTCCTCCTGCATGGCTGACAGGCTCCCGGCCCGAGACAGCAGCCACCCCGCTCCTCTTGGCTACTCACCCTTGCTCTGGGAGCAGCAGTAACCACCTCCGCCCAGGCGCTGAAACCCCCTCCTCTCGGGGGCTGCGGGGGATGCTGCTCTGCGGGGCTCCCTCCGGGCGACCCCGGC
>VZRL01006116.1:0-33735 GCA_013397895.1 Origma solitaria | reverse complement strand
TCACCCTGGACTCCATGGGCTGCAGGGGGACCACCTGCTCCCCCATGGTCTTCACCATGGCTGGCAGAGGGTTTTCAGCTCCGGCGCCTAGAGCACTTCCTCCCCCACTTTCTCCACTGACCTTGGTGCCTCCATGTTGTTCTCCCTCACATATTTTTACCTCCTCCTCCTCCTTCCCTGGCTAAAAAGAAGTGCGTGCTCACATTGTTTTGATTTCTTCTTAAATATGTTTTCACAGAGGCGTAACTAACATCTCTAATTGGCCCAGGTTTTACCAGCAGCATGTCCATCATTTTACAGCCATCAGAGACTGGCTCTGCTGGACATGCTGGAAAATTTCCAGAATCTTTACTCAGGACATGCAGGAGCCATCTTTGTACCCCACCCTGTTCACTGGCAAAAACTGGGCCAGGCAAAACTACCACAATGGCACAAACAATATTCACATCAACCAAGACTGGGAAAGGAATGATCTGAGGAGTGACAGGTGGGAAAGAATGAGTGCTGAAAGTTTTGGTTGTGCAAGATGAGAAAGAAATATCAGATAACAAAGAAACACAGAAACAGATAAGAAAGAAATATCAGATAAAAAAAGAAGCATAAAGCTGACAAGCTAGGTGCTATATTTGGGTGGAAACCAACAGCAACAATCCCCATCTGTCCATCAGACAATTTCTAGGTGAGAAAAAAATGGATTGAAATGGAATCTGAACCAAGTAATGCATGTTTTCTCTCCTATTTTCACTCTTGTTAGTTAAAAAAAAGGACCAAAAAGGAATAATAATTTCTTTTGTCTTATCCTGCAAAATACTTTGCCTTCCCAAACCCATGAAAATTAAATTCCTTTCTCTCCTACAATTCTCTACCAGCTATTTTGTCCTCTGTGCAAGACATGGCTGTGAATACACTACCATCCAGATGCACCTGATCAGTGTCTAAATTGAGGACATGGAGCTTTCTCCGGAGTAGGCTGCATGGTGCAACTGGAGCAATTACCACTTCACCAGTCTCTAAGACAGTAAAATTGGTCTGGGAGATGGAAAAAAAGAGATTCATGTTTTCAGTTCAGCAAAGTGATCGCTCTCTGTTAGCACAGAATAAGGTTTATTGAAATTTCCGCTTTATTTGTTGTCCATTTGTTGTCCACCTGGGTTTTGTTCCTCTTGGATACTTGAGACTGGGGTATTTTTTTACCCAGGTAGTTAAACAAAAAATGTCTCAGGCTTGGTTGTATTTTATATGAAGATGTCTCATATCCATGTGTCAAGGTTTGGCCCTGGCTAAATGCCAGGCACCTACAACATCTGCTTTTTATGTTTTCACCTGCTGCAGCTATGCAGAGGAGAGAAAAAAAAACTGACACAAACACACCGGACTCACGAGTTGAGACAAACCACTGATGGCAGGCACATGGACACAGGGCAGAACAAGCACGAAAACTTATGGTTGCATAGTGATTTATTAACCTAACAGAGTCAGAGGATAAAAATAAGCTCTTAAGACACCGTTTCTTCACTCACCCCCCTTCCCTCTGTTTTTTGCTTCACTCCCTCCCTGCCATGATCCCATGGCAAGGGAATGGAATTGGGGTGCAAAGTCAAACAGACAGGAATGAAACCATCTTTGGCGTCCTCCTTGTGCATCCTGCTTGGACATAGAGGAGGCTCCATGGAGACCTCTGAGCACCTTCAAATGCCCAATGATACTCCACGAGAGATGGAGAGGGACTTTGGACAAGGGCCTGGAGTGACAGGACAAATGGGAATGGCTTCCTACTGACAGATAGCAGGGTTAGATGGGATACTGGGAAGAAATTCTTGGCTGTGTGGATGGTGAGGCCCTGGCGTAGGTTACTCAGAGAAGCTGTGGCTGCCCCTGGATCCCTGGAAGTGTCCAAGGCCAGGTTGGACAGGGCTTGGAGCAGCCTGGGATAGTGGGAGGTCCCATGGCAGGGGGTTGGAATGAGACGGCCTTCATTGTCCCTTTCAACACAAACCATTCTGGGATTCTCTGATTGAACAAGTACATTACTGGTGGAACAGGTCTTTTTGCAAGATCCCTGTGCATTTCCTGCTTGATTTCTTGTTTCACATGGATACAGGGAGCTGTGTCTGGCGAGCAAAACCTCCTGCCTTCTTGCAGCCCTTGATGTCTGCAGGCTGTCTGGTTGCTTTCGTGTGGTGCCAAGGCTTACCGCAGGGTCCAGCCAAGATGTTCATTCCTAAAGCAGCCACCAGCCTGGCTGTATAGAGGCAGCACAGATGCAGCTCACTCCCTTCCCCTCTCTGGGGAAATTTGGCAGCCCGGGTGGCATGCTAACAGCAGGATCTGTCACCAACTCACTGTTTATATCTCTTAAAAGCCAATAAAGCTGCTATACAGAGAGAAAGCCACCCCCCACACTGTCAGCGCCACATGGCTCCTTGGCCACATCCAGATGGTGCAGCCCTCCTGCCAGGCTTGGGGCCAGAGGAGCAAGGAGGCCATGGCGATCTCATCCTATCCCCCTGCCCTGTCTCCATCCCTCCTCCTCCTTGGACCAGGAGAGCTTCTATCACGGCCAGTGGCCCTGAGATGCTCCAGCGTCCTCCTCATGTCCCAGCTGGATGTGCATTCAGCTTGCAGCCTGCATTAGAGGTTTTCAAAAGAGGAAAATCAGGAAATTACAAAAAACCCCCACTATTAAAATAAGAAAAAAAAAAAAATTACCCTTCCTATACTAACAACATTAATGCTAAGGAAATTTGCAGACTGGACAAAAAAATAGGTTTAAAGAAAGACTGAGGAGGAATAACCTCAATTTTAATCAAAAAGGCTTCAGATATGCTGCAGAACTCGAAGATCTGATCTGCGGAATCAAACTACTTAATGAAACGAATTAAATGACTGCAAGATAGACTAGTAGCATGGCTCAGTGAAATGAAGAGAAAGAGAAGAGAAATTCTCTGTTCTCTTTCTAGAAATAAGCTGAATTTTGTTTCCCCTGCAGATCCAGTCAGGCAGGTTTTAGCTGCTCAGAAATCCTTGTTGTTGTACAGACACAGGAGCCTGTCTTTATTTATCCAGGAAATCCTATAATGCACAAACTCTTAAGGTAAGCCCTTCTTTAGGATTTAAGCAGTATTTTAAATGGGCATTTGAATGAGAGCTAGCATCCTGATTTTGCCTTCTCTTATAGAAATGAGCAAGGCAGTATATCATAAGTTAGTTAGTTTTCCTTCACAAAGAGGACACTTACTATTTACTGTCCCTGTTAATATCTTGCGTTGCCTGGTAATGAAATATTTAATGCCAAGGTCTTAATGCCACCTGCCAACTTGCCAAGACCATGAGGGTATGAATGAGAGTATTAATTACAGCAGGAGAAAGAAAAGGCTTGGAGAGTTCAGAGAAGAGCCTCTGGTGGAGCCCAGGCATGGCAACAGCAAAACATATGTGATGAGCATGGTATTTCCATGGAAAGGAGGTGGTGCAGTGGAACAGGGAACAGTTTCACAGCCTGGCTTAAGTGGCAAATGCTTGCCTTGCTGGGGTGGGAGGATGCGCTGAGAATCACAGACTCATGGAATGGCTTGGATTGGAAGGGACCTCAAACACCATCTAATTTCACCTTCTGCCATGGGCAGGGACACCTTCTACTATCCCAGGGTGCTCCAAGCCCCATCCAGCCTGGCCTTGGACACTTCCAGGGATGGGGCAGACACAGCTGCTCTGGGCAACCTGTGCCAGGGCCTCACCACCCACACAGCCAGGAATTCCTTCCCAATATCCCATCTAACCCTGCCCTTTAGCAGTGGGAAGCCATTCCCCCTTGTCCTGGCAATCCATGCCCTTGTCCAAAGTTCGTCTTCATCTCTCTTGGAGTTTCTTTAGGCATTGGAAGGGGCTCAGAGGTCTCCCCAGAGTCCTCTCTTCTGCAGGCTGAACCACCTGAGCTCTCTCAGCCATTCCTCATAGCAGAGGTGTTCCATCCCTGAGACCTGGGGAGACAGTCTGTCCCTGAGGGATGTAGGGTAGCCACCTCCACAATCAGCTCCATGGTGCCAGTTGATGCTCAGCAGCAATTTGGCCACTGTCTATTTTCTCACAATCCCTCAACATGGTAGTGTGTGGCTCTGAGGCACTTTTACCTGGCTCTGGAGTTGGAGCAGCCAAGGAATGGATGACCTCTCTGATCTCTGAATGACCTAGGAAGGTCTTGCTCTGCCTCCCAGCCCCCAGAGCATCAACATGGACAAGGCTATGTGCAAACAGGTTGTTATGTTGGTGCAAAACTTAAGGATTGCTTTTCCTAAAGGTTTCTGCCCATGGAAGGAATGATATTAACTTTATTCTGTCCATCCAATCCATCTGGTTTTCCCCTCGATCAGCTGAGCTCCTGAGTCACTGGTAACTCAGAAAAGGATGCCACGCCTATCATGACAAAATGAACCTGACCCAATCCTCCTCACTGAGGTTTTAACCTCCCATCCTTAAGAGAATCCATGGTCTTTGCCTCTTCCACTGTCAAGTGGGATTAAGGGAAAAAAATCATCTTCCCTCTGTCCTATCTGGTTTCATAAATTATTCATATAATTTCTGGTTTCTCTGAGCTGAGCAGGCTCAATTTAAAGCAGTTATTATTCTCTGAGAGCCAGATCTGCCACAGATAAAAGGTCAGTTTTTGTTCCCTTTATTCACAGATTTGGAGGCTGAAAGGGATCATTGTGTTTGTTTAATTGGACCCCCAGAATAAGTCAAGCCATGGATTTACTTTGTATTTAAAATGTGGAGGTTTCAGAATGGAAGATCCTACAAATGGCCATAGTGGATCAACATAAAACTTTCCTTAGTTCCTGGATACTAGCAAAGGGGTCCTTCCCTGGACACCCTCCTAGATGCAGCTCTCCATGGCTCAGCAGATGCCAGGGATGAACTGGATGCTTGCCTGTTTAACAGAGTTGGTCGATTGCTTTCTGAAGCCATGGAAAGTGTTGGCTTCCACATCAATCTACAGAAATCAGTCTCACTGGTTAAACTCTGTATTAGTTTGGAACCAGCCAACCTCTAGTCTCTCTTGATGACCCTAAACTGGTGCACCACAACAGTGTGGATGATCATTCACCTCCTCCACTTGCCTTTTCTCAGGAGCACAGTCCTTAGAAAAAAACCCCACCAGTGATGACTTTGATCTTGGAAAATCATCACACCTGTGTTAAAATAAGACTGCAGAGTATAGAATATATGTATATTCAGGGACTGGAACTAGATGACCTTTAAGGTCTCTTTCAACCCAAACCAAACCAAACCAAACCAAACCAAACCAAACCAAACCAAACCAAACCAAACCAAACCAAACCAAACCAAACCAAACCATTCTGTGATTTTATAGTTGGTAGTCAGAGGACAGGTTCTTCTTCTCAACTGCAAACCTGGATTTATGAAGCTACCCATAGCCCAAATCCTGGAGGGCCATCCTGCCTGAATGCTGGTGTGGTCTCCTCCTCAGCCTGTGGCCAATCTTGCTCTGCTGTCACCAGTGCATCTGCAGCTTTCCAAATTTCTGCCCTGCTGGTGGTGAAGGGGGTTCCTGGTGCACTTTGTGTGTGGCAGCTGTAATCCCCATCCCCACTGACTCCAGAATGTCCCTTCCACAGCCCCTTTAGGCCAGGGGACCTCTTCACCCTGTGATCAAACTGGACAAACTGTGGGGGTGGGAACTGAGGGTTAGCATGGAAACTGGTCCATCTCCAGAAATGGTGCTCAGCTCAGTCTTCTGAAGGTTTCTCTAAACCAAAGAACCAAAAGGTTCTTTCCCCAGCAGGTGCTCAGGCACAGGAACAGGCTCCACAGGGAAGTGGCCATGGCACCAAGCCTGACAGAGTTCCACTAAGCCCTTGGCCTTCACACGCCTTCCTGCTTCTAATTAGTTTTAATTTCATTACTTTTCTCCTAAAAAGAAAAGGACAAAAGATCCCATTTCCCTGGCCAGCCATGCTCGGCACCTGCTTTTCCTGATGGCAATCATGGATATCCAACAGAAGTTTCCCAAACCACCAGTGCCCAACCAAAGCCCATCAACAGGTCCCCTGTACAGAAGTGCTATTGCAGCATCACCAGCTAAGCCACTTGCACCAGACGTATTCCAGCCAAATTCATTTCTTCACAGCAATATCCTGCTCTCTACTTTATAATGGGGATCATATTTTTTGAAGGAAATGCCTCTAAACTGAAAAAAAAAAAAAAAAGGAAAAAAGCAGAAGGAAGGTGTTCTAGGCTTGCTCAATGGTCACTTCTGTTTCTCTCCTCACCTTTTCAACCCAGTATTTTCCCTTCCCATTCCTCCATCATTCTAGGAAACCTTTTCTTGTCTGTTTTTGGCTCATCACCAGGTTTATGGCTGTAAGTGAATGGAATCATATGGAATGCTAAGGGATTCCCAGACAGATGTTCCCCCTTCTCAGTGCCAAAGGATGTGGAGCTTTCTAGCAAAGGAGAGTCCTGCAATGCTGCATTTTGGGCTTTATTTCAGGAAATCCCTTAGGTACATAGCTAATTTCAAGGACATGCTTAACTCCTTCCCCTGAGCAGGTTTTCTTTCCCCAGCCAGAACTGAGGAAAACACTGTCTTTTATTTCCAGGGTATTCATCTGGAATTTTTCACGAGCCTTGAATTCAATAAAAGAACTTTTAATTTCTTACCAGAAAACAAGTTTCTGTGGTTAATAAAATAAGACTCCACCTAGAAGGATGCAAGACATCCTTTGATTCGTGCTCCTTCACCAGGAATCGAACTCCCTTGAGTCATCCTTGAAGAAGAGTGGTGGAAGGGGACAGAATAACTTTATGCAGCTGCTGGCAATAAATTATTAAAACCTTGATGAATACAGCATATTATCTGTCCAGGTGCCTTCAGGCATTTTCTGTTCTTTTTTTGCTTTTAAAGCAATTAATCTTGCAACTGCTCATCATCTTCAGACCCAGTCTTACAAGTCTGGAGAATGTATGAAAGTTGGAGAAACTGGAGTGAGCCAGTGGCAGAGGAGCTGAGGATTCACTCTGCCCACTAGTAGGGGCTTGCAGGATGACACCATCCTCAGAGGGATGTTTTCTTGGGTATTCTACTGGAAATTGCAAGTTCCCATGCTGAGATGCTCATCTGTTTCATGGAGAGCTGCTCCTGGCTATTAGAAAATGCATTTTCTGTGCCAGTCTGTTCTTCCTTATATTCCTCCCATTACTCTCAGCTCTCTCGTCTATGCCACCCCTGAAACTTGGGCCCCTATAAAGCACAAAAGGAGCTCAGGTCTTTGTAGCTTTCTCACTTATGTGTCTCCCAGTAGGAGACATGGACCCGGATGCTGTCCAGGAGGATCCCAGACTGACAGACAGAGGTTGGAGCTGGGGGATGGTCTTCTCCATCTCTCTGCTGACATCGGGGAAATTTTGTGTGAGTGATGAAAAAGAGAAGGGTTCTTCATTTTTTTCTCTGTTCTGAGTGAATGTTCTACACTATCAGCTTGAGCTGTCCGCAGAGTCACCTTAGTGAATACTTAAGTGCTTCACACAGTTGAACAACTCGATCAGGACACCACAGAGCCCTCAGCCATGTCAAGATACCAGCCAGACTTGTTGCTATGGCAGGGGAGAAGTGGTTCAAATCTAAGCAGTGGTGCATGGATTTTAAGGACCCTCTGATTGTTCCAGGGGGCTACAGCTTGGGGTTCAAGGTATCCTATGGATCCGCAAGGGCAGGTTGGTGCAGCTACCACTGACATTTCCAGTAAAACAGGGCTTCACCAGTTCCTCCAGCAATCCGTCTGCCAAATTCAATTTGGCTTGAATTTGTAAATAGTCTGGGATCTTAATTTTGGCAAATTTATCCTTGCTGAGGAAGCTTCTCCTGGCTCCAGTACAGCTTGTGGAAGTTGAGCTGCTCCAAATGCTGTCCTGGGGAGTTGCAAAGCCTCTGAGCAGTGTGGAAGGAGAGCACCGGTCTTGGCTGGGGCTTCTCACCATGGGGAGGTTGGAGTCAAATCACTTGGAGAGCTGAAGATCTGCTCAGCTGGAATGTGCTTCAGATCCAATCTGATGAGTGGTATATGGGGTGATTAGATCCAGCTCCAAAGGGAAGCTCAGAAGGGGAGCATGTGGAGCTGCCAAGAAAGCAGATGGCCCCTCAGCTGTCCCAGCTCTGGGGTGGCAGCAGGGCCAGGGCAGTGCCCGTCCCCTGTGCTGGCACTGCTGGGGCAGCTCCAGTGCTGGGGCAGCTCTGGGACAGGAGAGACCCTGAGGGGCTGGGGGTGTCCAGGGCAGGGAACGGAGCTGGGCAGGGGCTGAGCCCCAGGAGTGGCTGAGGGAGCTGGGGAAGGGCTCAGCCTGGAGCAAAGGAGGCTCAGGGGGACCTTGTGGCTCTGCACAGCTCCTGCCAGGAGGGGACAGCCGGGGGGGTCAAGCTCTGCTCCCAGGGAACAGGGACAGGACAAAGGGAAATGGCTTCAAGTTGTGCTGGGGGAGGTTTAGGTTGGATATTTGGGAAAATGAAGGAAAGGGTTGTTCATCCCAGGGCAGTGGTGGAGTCCCCATCTGTGGAGGGATTTAAAGGCCATGTGAATGTGGCACTTGGGGACGTGGCTTAGTGGTGGTCCTGGTAGTGCTGGGGTAACAATTGGACTCAATGGTCTGGGAGCAATTTCCAACCTAAATGAGTCTGTTGTTCTATGGTTTGTGACAGGAGCACGTCCTGGGGATACCCCTGGCAATTGGGATTTGATTCCACAGCTCTTTAGGAAAAGAACCTGCAGCATGGAGAGGTGTCTGAGAGGGAGCAGACGTGCTGTTGGTGGCAGTGCCTGCACAGCTGCAGGGCGGTGGCAGTGGGGTTCGCAGAGCAGCCAGGAGATGGAGCCCACATATAAGACACCGCAGGACCAGGGTGCTCCAAGTCCCATCCAACCTGGCCATGAACGCTCCCAGAGATGGGGAGTCACAGCGTCTCTGGGCAACCTGTGCCAGGGCCTCACCACTGTCATAGCCGAGAATTTCTTCCCAATATCCCATCTAGCCCTGCCCTCTGGCAGTGGCATGCCATTTCCCCTTGTCCTGTCCCTCCATGCCTTGTCCAAAGAGCCTCTTGAACTTTCTTGTGAACCCCTTTTAGGCATGCAGCCTGATCTCACCCCTGCCAGTCCATGTGGAGAGCAGACATTCAGCCTGGTGTGGGGGTGCTCTGGTGAGGGGCAGCTCTAGGTATCCCCATGCTAGGGGGTTTGCAGGATGGCTCTTCCCATGTCTGCATCTCCTCAAGGGCCACTCCTCCAAGAGCCACTGATGGCCTTTTCTTGTTGGTCTAAACACCCCTGACTGTCACATGCATCCAATGACCCAAATGCTGCCTGCTTGCACGGGGGGCATATGCTGGGTCATGGGTGGGCTCAGCTCACACATCTGGCCTGAGTAAAGCGACACATTCATCTCTCATGACAAAATAGAGGGTCCGCTGCTGTGTGGTCACATCCCCCTCTTGTGACAAGAAGGCTGGTTTTGGGGCAGACCTTGTCGTGAAACCAATGGAAAAAGGAGGAAGAGCACCATTCGCCAGAGTCCCCACGTGGTTTGCATCCTCATCCTGCAGAGTCTGTGGTCCAGCATGGCTGGAAGGTTCCTTGCTGCTGTCACCTCTATAAAACACACCCAGGGTTGCCTTGGCCTGATTTTTCTCTGCCTCTGCTCTGTCTGCAGAAGCACAGTCCTGGCTGTGGTTGTGACACAAACCAACCTCCTCCTCCTCTTTCTGAAGGGCTGGTTTGCTTACACCACAGACAAGGTGATGTGTCCTTCTGCTGTGACAAGCACACAGGAAGGATTTCGGAGTTTCCATATCATTACCTCCTGGCTCAACACGACATGCCAAGATATGGAGATAGGAAATCATCCCTGATTTTTAGGTCACCCTTCCTGAGGAAGGCTTTAGGTATCTCTTGCCATGGCTGGGTACTCAGCAGCCTTGTCTCAGCATCTCAAGGCAGGTGGTCCTACAGCCACAGAACCAAGAAAAGGGAGACCCCCTCGACAAGTGTGAGACCACGTGTATAAGCTTGAGATGAAGCCATCTTTATTTTATCATCCATGACACACTCACAGCTCCCTCCACAGAGCACTTTTTCTTGGCTATTAGATCCTCCTCATGATGCCAAGTGACCAAAGACAAAGAAAATCCTTTCCAGAACCCAAGGGTCTGACTTGGCCTTGGGGTCTGATCGCTAATATCCCATTAAATAAAAAGGACTGGATTGCACCAGTTGTTATTTTATATTTTCACAAGAAAACAGGATTTTCTTGGTAAGGGACATCTACCCAGTGCTATCAGATGCTCTGCAGCAGAGCAACACAACCAGGATCCAGGACCCAAACTCCTCCCCTGTCATTCCATCTGTAACTATGATGGATGTCAGTTAAGTTTTTCAAGTCACATCATCCACATCTCTTGCTCAGTTTCCCAAACAGCTTCTCTCTTCACCATGAGGATGTTCTGCGCAGGAAGGTGGGTGCAATGGTCTATCCCCAGCACATGAGAGCCTGGATCCAGACCAGCTCCAGTATAAAACATCTCCTGGAGATTCCTGCTTCCCACAGCTCCCTCCAGGGAGGATCGCCCCAGCACATCCCGCCCGTCCGTGGGGCCCCCTGCTCATAATGCCCCTTTATAAGGCTTCACAAAGGCCTTCTTGGTTCATCTCCAGGCTGCTCCGAAAGGTTGCCAAGGGTGTCTTTGCAAACAATAAGGGGCCTGTTTTTCTAAGGCGGCTGTGGTCACAAATGCTTTTTTTGTGACCTGCAAATGAAAATGGCTCCTTCTTTCCCAGCAGATCTCCTTCTGCTGTGTCTTCAAGTCACCTCTGAGGGCTGGAGCTGCATGCTGGTCATGGGGGTGCTGAGGGGACCGAGCTCTCTCCCTTTGCTGACATCCTTCTAGCTGACTCCTGTTGTGAGCTTTTTCTTGCTTGTGCAGTCCAAGAGGCTCAAAGATCACTTGGCGTCACCTGGCAGTGTTCTTCATGATGTAATTTTGTCAAGTGATTCAGCAAGCTGGATGGGAATCCTGCTGGACCCCTTGGGATGTGGGTCTTCCCTAACCATGCCACCAGACCAGGCCGCTTAGTGCCAGGAGACATCTCATTGAAAGGATCTCGGAGGGTGCTTGAATACATCCCCCAGCTGAGCTCACAGCTGCACAGGCACATGGCACACTGCATTTCTGCTCTGAAAATTATTAAGTTACTGTGCTATGGAAAATCAGTGCCACCAAAAGAATTTGGGGTGTCCAAGGTTCTGCAGTGCTGGGAGGTGTCAAAAGGGCCTTGCAAGGAGAGAATTTACTGCACAACTTAATTTTAATTATATAAAATAAATGAAATATTTAATATTAAATTCTTTCCTGTGAGGCTGGTGAGGCCCCGGCACAGGCTGCCCAGAGAAGCTGTGGCTGCCGCTGGATCCCTGGAAGTGTCCAGAGCCAGGCTGGATGGGACTTGGAGCAACCTGGTCTAGTGGAAGATGTCCCTGCCCATGGCAGGGGAATTCGAACTGGATAACCTTTAAGGCCCCTTCCAAACCAGACCATTCTGTGATTCTATGACTTCCTGAGTTCAGCCTTCCAGAGGCCAGAAGAAAAAAGGTCTTATGGAAGCTACATTTCTCCTTCCAACTTAAGCAGTTGTGTGGGGGGCAAATTCTGAAAACTCAGCATTATTTAATTTTTAAGCCCAAAGACACTTTGGGGTGATGCAGGAGGGGACTTGGTGTTGAAACCCCTCACATCACAGCCAGGCCACCTTAAGAGCATGGAGAGCCAGGGCAAAGCCTCAGATTCTGCTCTAACAACAGCCTGCTCAGAGACTTCCTTCCATCCCTAATCACTGCCCTGTTTTGAAGGTGGTTGTTAAAAAATATTAAAAACCTTCATGGAGGCAGGTAGCTGAGAAGGGAGCTCAAAGCATCCAGGCACTTGTCCCTTGGAAGCAAAGGTCTACATGTGCCCAACAAGGAGGTGATACAAGTGGTCTGGGGCAGGAACAGGCAGAAAAATGAGGAATATAGGGCTCCATTGAGGAGCTGAAGGGCATGGGAACAGTTTGTGTCACTCAACATGGTGTTAAGGCTAAGCTAATGCCTGGAGAGTGCAACTCATCTCGAGCATCCTCAGGATGGAGGGAGGAGAACACAGAGCAGTCCAGGCAGAGTAGGCAGCTCATGCACATAAAAGCACGCTCTGGCTTCCCAGACTTCCAGCAGTTCAAATAAACCCCACAGCCTAAAGGTGACAGAGCAGAGAAATGTCCCTAAACACTCAAAAAGAATTTAAATAAAGGAGTTGCAAGATGGTTGCTACAGAACAAAATCCCAGCAAAGGTTTTATGGACAGTTCTTCAGGACAAACCTGGTCCTCTAATGTGCTCCTTCCTGGGATCCAGCTGAGCTCTTCCCTTTCCCTAGGCATTCCTACATGGCCAGTGCATCAATTCCCTATTTTCAGGCCTCCAGACTGGAGATGGGCTTAGGAAGCTAGGAATATTTAAGAGAACTTGTCTAGAACTGATTGTATACAAATAAATTTTAAAGATGTCATTCTACTGTCTTGGCAGTGGGGAGGATGGCAGAGAGGACAGTGAGAGACAGAATTCCTGACAGATTCACAGCAAAGGGACAAGATGCAATTGGCAGAAAAAAATTCCAACTGGATAGAAGGAAGGAAAAATGCACCATAAGGGTGGCTGAACAGAAGAAGAGGAACAGGTATTTTAGGAATCTGTGTAATGAGGTGAAACCACTGATCAGTGGTTTCAATGCAGGTGTATGAAGGCTTTACCCACCATCATCAACAGCCTTTCTTGAATTGTTATTTGTACTACATAGGCAGAACTGTTGGGTGAGTGGTTGGACTCAATGATCTTAGAGCTCTTTTCCAACATTAATGACTCCATGATTCTGAATCTGACCATATTATAACATACCTAATCACCAAACCAGCAGAAAAAATCCTGACCAAGAAGCTTTGCAGCTTCTTGAAGCCACCTACAGCTGGAGCAGCACTTTATGTTAATTTGCTAAATTAACAACATCTCTCGATAATTTCCTCTCTGGTTGCAGAGGAACTTCCCATCAGAGCCTCTCCTCCATGCTACCTTTGCCCTGTGGTCCATCAGAGGCCATTCCAGAGGACATCACCACAGCCTCTGGTGCATGGGGAAATGAGGAGACAACAGATCGTCCCCCAACCCCGACAGATAAATCATGCTGAGGGAATCCAAGCTCTGCAGCTGGAATGGGTTTCCTGGGAAAAGGGAAGGGTTTCACCCTTGGGCTTTGAGGGAACAGTATTGGTGCTGCTCAGACATGGAAAAGGCATCACCTGGAACAAGAAAATGTCCAGCTATCTGCATCGACTTTTCACCAGCACATGAACTCACATGGTGGATTTTTGATCAACTAAGGAAACTAAAACCTGAGTTTACCTGCTAAAGCCTGGGACCATGGAGAACTCCACTCCACGGGCAGAGAGATCCGGGGATGTAAAATTCATGAGCACACGTTGCTGCACACTCCTCTTCTCAACCCAGTATATGTTTTCCCTGTCTTGCTCCCTGAAGAGCAACATCATCTATTAGAGAACCTACCTGGCTGAACACGTGCTTGCCTCCTAATGAATGACAAACAAAGTCAGATGACTGACCCGTGAATGAAAAATAAGGTGGCAACATGCTCTGAGCAACATTGTTTGATGATAAAAAGATACTGTCATGTCAGGAGGGACTGTTCTGCAATAAAAAAATCAGGCCCAGGAGCAACAAACTTGGCTTGCAGACTCAGCTCTTGAGCAACCCTGATATGGGCTTAAATAAATCACTGTAAGAAATCATCAGGGCTGAGAATAGACCAGAATCCACAATGATTGTGCAGTGACTGAGAATTGCTCCCACCAGGTGTTTGTTGGCTTGTTGTGATGAGTTTAGTGGCCTCCCTCGACTAGACAAGGTACTTCAGCAGAGCTGTTGGGAGTAATTGTCTCCTTTCCTGGTAGTATCAGGAGGATTTGGTGATGGAGACTGAACCCCTCCCTCCCTATAAAGTGCAGAGCCATGGTAGGAAGGCTGGATGTAAGATAAACTGCTTGGACAGAGAATTGTTCTGCTGGCAAGTCCTCCAGGGCTTCATTTATATATAATACAAACTCATTTCCATTGGGAATATTCCCTCCTCACACCCTCACAGCAAGGGGTGACTGGGTTTTGTCATGAAGAAAAGCACTGAGGCACAGCAGCCCCTGGCTCCATCCATCCATTACTGTCTCTCTTGAGCTGATTTAGCATAGAGAACTCACAGAGAAATTGGAAAGATTTGTCTTCAGATGGTGTTGAACCCATAATTTTACTCCATTACTTCGTTAATTGCAATACCTGAGGACTGTGGAAGGAAAAGGAGAATCGGTGGATTTATATTCCAGTCCTACCTGCAGGACTTCCGTCTCTGTTCTCCAGGGTTACTGAGATAGGACTCTTTGGCTCAGGATTCATGATATGCCTCTAATGGATAGTCAGCAGGAGAGGGACTGGGATGGTATGGCTCCTGGGCCTAGATTTTGAGCCGAGACCCAAGCTGGGAGGTCATAGCTGATCACAGTGACCCAAAAAGTGTAGTTTACAGAATAACCCCATGGGAAGGATGTCCTCTTCAGAGTGACACGGCCAGCATGTCCTTTGTGGCTGTAACCTTGGGTACTGCTGCAAGACCAGTTAATATTATTATTAATCATTGAATGGTTGGAAGGGACAATAAAGACCATCGCATTCCAACCCCTGCCATGGGCAGGGACACCTTCCACTATCCCAGGCTGCTCCAAGCCCCATCCAACCTGACCGTGGACTCTTTCAGGGATGGGGCAGATACAGCTGCTCTGGGCACCTGTGCCAGGGCCTCATCACCCTCCCAGGGAACAATTCCTTCCCAATATCCCATCTAACCCTGCCCTCTGGCAGTGGGAAGCTATTCCCCTTTGTCCTTGCAATCCATGCCCGTGTCCAAAGTTCCTCTCCAGCTGTCTTGGGGCCACTTTAGGCACTGGAAAGGGCTGTAAGGTCTCCTTGAACCCTTCTCTTCTCCAGGCTAAACACCCCCAGCTCTCTCAGCTCGTTAATAGTAACTTAGTTATTATAGTTACGACTAATAACTAGTAAGAGAGATCAGGCTGTTCTGACACAGAGAAACACGTTCTTCCAGGATAAGTAGCCTCCTCCAGGGCTACAACCATTTCCATTCAAGACAGTCATCCCCCTACCCAACTCACTAATGGGGAGGCTCTTTATTAACCCTGTGAAAAATCTCAGCCCCTGACTCACCAATTATTCTTTGCAGCTGTGTCCTAAATCTGGGGCCATGAAAGCCCTGACAGTCAATGCAGCCCAGCTGGGAGATAGAATAAATAACCCATAATTTCTATCACATTTCATAGCCCCCAGGGCTGAGACTGGGCTCTTGGGAGATGCTGCTCAGAGAGGGGAAGCATGAGGAAAAATTGTTGCCTCAGGAAGATACAGGCAATAATGAGGTGGAAATAGCAGCACAGCGTCCTACTGGCATTGCCAGTCTGAACATAGGCACAGAGAACAGCCCAGTGCATGCTGGAGATAAATCCCATCCGTAGCTGCCTGGATGCGAGACCGGATGTAGAACACGGATGTAAGGACAGGAGCCAGGAATTGTATCCTTTTAGCTGCGCTAGGACATTGAGCTAAACCCAATGTGCAAGAACATTTCCAGTGAGACGCTATGGGAGGTTTCCCAGCATGATAATCCTTGATATCCTCCCTGCAAATGTTCAAGGCCGGGTTGGACAGGGCTTGGAGCAACCTGGTCTAGTGGAAGGTGTTCCTGCCCATGGCAGGGGGGTGGAACTGAGTGGGCTGTAAGGTCCCTTGCAACCCAAACCATTCTGTGATTGCATGATCATTCTATGATTCTGGTGTCAAGAATGCCAAGGGTGGTGTGGGAGCTGGAGGTGTGGAGAATGATAGATCACCAGCACTTGTGGACACTCAGGCCTGGGAGAAACACATTAAGAAGATCTCCAAGAAAAATAATTTAAAAAACCCAAATGCACAAGTCTTGTATTAATCCTACACTGAGCTTCCGAAAGTCCTGACTCCAGGGTAGGAGAGGGTTAAGAGAAAGCTCTGAGCTCTCTGACTACATGAGATGCTCCCAGGGAGGAGCTGAAATCTCCCTGAAAGGCATCCTACCCTTTTGACCAGGCTCAAAAGAGAATGTCTCTCATCATTAAAGTCAATTCTTCCAGGATGGCAAGGAGGGGCATTTTCATGGCTGATTAGCTGAGTAGAGCTCAGGCCAATTCAGCTGTTATGGGCAGATACATTGTGCTCCTGCCTTGCAGCAGCCAGCCTGTTTGCTGGAGTGGGAAATTGCTCAGAGCAGAAGCCACTGCACCAAAAATCCTGTGCTGTGGACAGAAGAATGACAAAGCTTCAAAGCCAGATTTCAAAGCCTGAAGTTTCTTGCTTGTTGTCCTGACAGTGTTTACATGTCAGATCATAGAACCATACAATTACAGGGTGGTTTGGGTTAGAAGGGGCCTTAAAGATCACTCAGTTACACCTCCTGGCTATGGGCAGGGACACCTTCCACTAGACCAGGTTGCTCCAAGCCCCATCCAGCCTGGTCTTGGACACTTCCTGAGATTCAGGGGCAGCCACAGCTTCTCTGGGCAACCTGTGCTAGGGCCAGGGCCACACTCACAGGAAAGAATTTGTCTGCATTTAACTAGAGCTGAGTCAAGAGCTGAGCTAGCTGAATGCTGGGAGTGGGGCAGAGAAGTGAGGCACTCAGATGCAGAAGTGAGGTACTCAGATGCTCTCGAAAGCCAAGTCTACTTTCACTAAACTTTTCCTTTTTGTTCCTTTCTTCTCTTCCAACTACGCCAGAAAAAAACCAAATCCCATACAACGAATTTCTACCTTGCCTCCCTATAGCACTTCCCATTCAGAAGCAGCTGAGTGCATTTTGGGGAAGCCAAGGAGCCAGGAGCTCTGCCAGATGCTTTGAGGCTGTGAACATGGTGAGAGCCGATGCTCTCTCAAGGGCATTTCCTGATGGAAAAGGCTTTGTTCCGAGTTGTTCATGCACTTGATTTAAATGTTGCACAACAATCCTGCAAAGAGAAACTGCTGGAACTTCTCTGTGGCTGGGGTCAGCTGGGGAAGGTAAGTGCAAGGCACAGAGGAGACAGTCTCCTGTGTGCAAAATGGGGGATTTCTGGACACCTGAAGTGCTGTAGTCTGGCTTTTGCAAGCTGGAGCGAAGGTCACAGGGCTGTAAGCAGCTGGTTCTAGCTGGAGTGGACTGCAGCATGTTCCTGCTAGCATCAGGGAGCTGGGATTTATCACACGTAATCAGGAGGAGATGGGAAAGTACAGGGCTTTATCCTGTGTCGGCAAGACCTTTGTCATCTGAGAGTTGGACGCCAAAAGTAGATTTGTAAGATAAGGCATGGGACTGTGATGCACTGTGCCAAGGGCAGGTGAGCTGCACCCTTCATAAAACCAAGGAATTATTTGGGTTGGAAGGAACCTTAAAGATCATCCAGTTCTGACTCCCTGCCATCAGCAGGGACACCTTCCACTAAACCAGGTTGCTCCAAGCCCTGTCCAACCTGACCTTGGACAGTCCCAGAGACAGGGCAGCCACAGCTTCTCTGGAAAACCTGTGCCAAGGCCTCACCATCTTTATAGTAAAGAACTTCTTCCTAATATCTAATCCTGGAAAAGCTACCTGTGGGTTTGATCCAGGAATTTGGTGCAGAAACAGTGATGCCAGTGGGATGGACAAATCCTCTGGATAATTGCAGAAGATGTGAGGACAGAAGATGTCTGGGAGCATCTGTGAGTTCTGGGTGCTGACAGAGCTCTGGGGATGCTGTCTGTGAATCTGCTTACATATAGTCTTGTTTAACTCAGCAGTGAAGAAGCTGGAAAGCAGAGGACTTGACAGGCCAATTTCTATCCATCTGTAGGTTCTCTTAGTCCTGATTCTGTCACTGCATAGTGAAGATAGGCCAAAGCGAGAGTGACCTGAACTGTCTGCACTGAAGTATCCCAGCTCAGTGGCCTGTGCGTAGTGGCTTAGGGCAGCATACACGCAGGTCAGGGCATCCCAGGGCATCCCAAGACTCACATATTAAACAAGTCCTCTGATTTTCAGACCTAATGAGGAAGACCACTGGCACTGTGAAGAGATCTTGAACCTTCCCAACAAAGTTTTGCATGCCCCATCCTTTCAAATGTTCAAGGGTAGGCTGGATAGGGCACTGAGTAACCTGATCTAGTGGCCCATGGGAGGGGGGGTTAAACTACATGTTCTTTACTCCCCTCCAACCCAAACCATCCTGTGATTCTGTGACTCTAAGTGGTTGTCACTCCTGCACATGGTCACCTCCACTGACTTAGTTCAGTGGCTGCTCCATCCATCTGGTGTCAGTTTCCCTCTGCAGACCAGAGGTGGCCAATGATCCATGAAATCCCATGGCTTCAGCTCATGTGAAGTGTACACCGCTGTCTCCTAAGTGGAGTTTGAGCTCATAACAGAACTCAGTCCTGGATGACAGAGACTAAAACAAGTTCATTATCTCAGTGTCCACAAAGAGAGTTAATTTCCCTGAGAACGCCTGTCTCCTGAATCACCCTCATCCACCCTCCTGCCTCGCCCCTTTATCAGCCATCAGCACTTCCTAGGTAGACAGGTGACTTCTATAGGACCACCTCCTGCAGGGCAAATCCTCTATAAACAGGCAGGGGAGCATTTAATCACCATCATCACAGTGATTCTCATCCAAACACAAGACCAGTTACCCCCTCTAAGCCTTTTTAATCCTTTTCCTTTAATGTGAGATACCAGGCTGAGGAAAGTAACACCAGCAGTATTCTTTGGAAGCTTCTGCATCTTTTCTAGCCATCAGCCAGGAGTCTGTCATGCTCTGTGAGCTTGGGCAGAAGGTGGTGAAGGTATTTTCACATCAGGGAAAAGAATACAGAAATGAGAATGATATAACAATGTCCTTCACGAAACAGCTTTAGAAGAAATCAAGGGCCCTGAGCAACCTGATCTGGTGAGTGGCATCCCTGCCCAGGGCAGGGGTTTAGAACTAGGTGATCTTTAAGGCCCCGTCCAAACAAAACCATATAATGATTCTATGAAATAACCCCTCTTCAGAGCAGGGGACTCCCTAAAATGGTGCCAGAAAGCACAGATCACAGCATGGTACCTGTGGGCAAATTAGGGAGTTTGGGGTGTTAAAGCTGTGGCAAACTATGCGGAAAACAGGTTTGCCTCTGGATATTTGCTGTAAAATACTTCCTCTTCACCTCTGCGCTGACATTTTTATAAGACAATGTAAAATGTTCATATTCAACAATATGCTTGTTCCGTTTACTTAAGTAACAACAATTGACCTCACAGGCATTTCCTGGAGAAAACCTTCTGGCAAGGAGCTTTCTTGTTTTAACTGCTCATTAATCCTCCTGTGAATATCCTGGTTTGACACCATGGATATCGAGGCTGTTACACGATCACTGTTGACACTATAATGAGATCACTTAATGGGAGGTTGTTATTTCTTAGCACTTAATTATGGCAAGGTGCTTGTTTTGTGTTGTTAAAATTACTCCAGCATGAAAACTCCCATTCTTTACCCCCCAGTTCCCACTCATAATTCCTCTCATCACAAGATGAGTTATTTTCCCTTCATGCTCCTCACTCTTTATACTGTGAGTGCTGTGTGCAGGTGAATCACTTATTTCTTGCTGGTTTTGCACCAAAAGTAATCCATTCATTTCTGAGCAAAAGAAGAGTGAAAAAGTAATAACGGTAAAATGGGGCTCATGGCAAAAAAGAGACACTTCACGTGGTCATGAGGTTTCTGTGTGAGCTGAGGGGTTCAAAGCTGGCCTGAGGAGTAAGGTTATCTATGACACCTCTCTGTGAGCACATTGGTACTCCTCCATTGCTGCTGGCATCATCTTCCCAGGTCATCTCTCAAACACATTGCCATTGTGACTCCATCCTTCCGCTGCCTCACAGTCTGAGCTGCACCAAACAAAGCACCTTTGCAACTGTAACTCTGTTCTCCGTACAGCTGCAGCTTTTTGCAGCTCCCAAAATCTGACATTTTGCCTGCTTTTTCCTGAACTTGCTCCTCAATCTTGCCTTTGGAATGCCCTCACAATGCCTGGAAGGTCACGTCTTGCTGAAGTCTGCAAAAATAACAGCTCTTCAATTCTATGCTCATCATTCCTCTCATCTTCTTTGCTTGGCTTCTCCATTGGCCAAGTCCTTCCTGCCACTTGGTTCTGAGCTTCCTGCAGAAGAGCTGTTTTGCTTTGCTTGACATCCTAAACACCAAACCTCTGATCTGGGCTGAGGCCCTGACAACGCATCTGTTATGTGTATGAGGATGTGTAACACTCATGTTACAGGCTGGAGCCCCTCTGCTCTGGAGACAGGCTGGGAGAGCTGGGGGTGTCCAGCCTGGAAAAGGGAAGGCTCTGGGGAGACCTTCCAGCACCTTCCAGCATCTAAATGGGCTCCAGGAGCTGGAGAGGGACCTTGGACAAGGGCCTGGAGTGACAGGATGGGGGGAATGGCTTCACACTGACAGAAGGCAGGGTTAGATGGGATACTGGGAAGAAATTCTTGGCTGTGACGGTGGTGAGGCCCTGGCACAGGTTATCCAGAGAAGCTGTGGCTGTCTCCTCTCTGGAAGTGTTCAAGACCAGGTTGGATATGGCTTGGAGCACCCTGGGATAGTGGGAGGTGTCCCTACCCATGGCAGGGCTTTGGAAAGTGATGATTGTGGGATTCTACGAACTGCAGAGATCTACAGATTTTCTTGCTGTTATGTGGATGTCTGCATTGCAGCCCTGTGGCGTGTACTCTCTCCTCAGTATCTAAGGGCTTTCCAAACACAACAGAAAATTCGATCTCACTCACACTCGTCTGCAGACAGAAGCACGGCAGAGTTTTGATTTCCTGTTTCAAGGACAAAATTTGCTTTGAAAGTTTGTACCCATTTTTCTTACAGGTCCCCTCAGAAGTACTGAAAGGTTGCAATAAGGTCTCCCTGGAGCCTCTTCTTCTCCAGGCTGAACAATCTCAAGTCTCTCAGCTTTTCCACATAGGAGAGGTGCTCCAGACTTCCAGTCAATTCTGTACTGACTAGAGAAAAAACCTCTGGCATTGCCTCAGGAGAAGACATTATCACAGGATGGTTTGGAGTGAAAGGGCACTTAAAAACCATCTCATTCCAACCCCTTGCCATGGGCAGAGACACCTTCCACTAGACCAGGTTGCTTCAACCACTCCCACGGATGGGGCAGCCACAGCTGCTCTGGGCAACCTGTACTAGTGCCTTACTGCCTCACAGGTAAGAATTTTTTCCTGAAATCTCATCTAAGCATCTTCCAGTTGCTGCCAGTTTCACAGGCCTACTGAGGTGAGTCCCACTCTTCGGGACAGAGGCAATGCAATCCATAAAATATCAAGTAACCTGGAGCCCATGCAGCTCTTCTGGCCTGGAGCAAGGATGGCATTTGTGGCTCCAGAAAGGCCATATCACTTACTCATTGCTGGAGCACAGTTCAGCCAAGGAGTGCATTTTCTTGGCTCTCCTGACTGTTCAGGACTTAACCACAAGGACTTCCTAATGCCAATCTCTGAACATTGTTAGCACACGTTGGTCATATCAGCAGCTGAGGCTGTTCCCTCAAGGTGGGTATAATTCCACGTGCTTATTAGTATATTTATCTGCCAGTACCTAACACAAGCTGACTCACAGATTCCCAGATAATGCTTCTCTCCAACGTTATTTCTAAAACAATCCTGCTATAAAGACACCCCTGGGGCGTGCCTCATTGTAGAAGAGCCTGCGCTGTTTTCTACCTCCATTCTCAAACACAGCAGCAGCCAGTTTTGTGTGCTCAGGGTAGATCCTTTCAGCAGAGTCTGCACAAGAGTTCCGCTCTTTCTAAAACATTTCTTGTTTTGGCAGGTGTCTCAACATCTCCCAATAGCTGTGAACCATTACTTGCAGTTGTGCTGAATTGGGGATGTTTTTTTCCCAGTCCTTTGACTCCCACCTTTCCTCCTCGGCTGTTTTTGCTCAGACTGGACACTCACACGACCATGCTGAGGAGAGCTCAAAGCAGTGGAAGAAATGTCAAAAACCTTTTTTATATTTATTTCATAAATCATAACATTTTACATTTAAGCAATATTTATTTAAACTGGGAAAAAAATAAAACAAAATCCAGCTCCCAGATCTTTATGGATTATAATGAAAAACTTTCCTCCCGAGGGATTCCATAGCAATATCCTTCTTGAGCCAAATGTTCTGCTTCCTTGAACAGCTGCACACGGCTCAGACTGCAGTAGCCTTCACCCCAAATTGTGCCACAGAGCCAAGCTTTTCCAGCAAAACCTGGGAGCCCAGAGATGTGAGACCCTCTGGGACTGTGAATGGTGTGGGAGTACAATCTGCACCCCAGGCAACAGGATGGAACCAAAATGCAGGATGTCAGCCTCCATGCGCTAATGGTCCCTCCTTGCCTCTGACTCCATGTACTGACTAGAGAATCCCACACACAAACAAATCCCACACAAAAACAGTTGTATGGTAGCACCTGTTTCCTACTCTGTTCACTTCTCTCTCCCTTTCCTCACGACCCTTCTGCCCCTGCACCCAGATTTTGCAATGTCTCACCTAGTGGGGCAAAGGCTGCTGCAGGTCTGCTCCCAGCAGTTTATTCCTCCTTTCTATGCCACCCAAAAACCATGCCCTGGTGGTACTCCTCCTGATGGAGTTACACCGTCTCTACCAAGGGAGGAATCAACATGCTTCCAAGGTTCTTTCACTCCTAAAATTGGTTTAATCCCCTGTTAAGCCCTGTAATATGTAGGCATCTGCAGCTGTACTGTAGTTAAATTGCATGAAACTATTACTCTTGATTTGGTACTCAGAGGTGTTGCCCAGTTATTTATCTTCAAGCCCCAAGTGTTTTTTCCAAGGTGGTTTTAGCTGCTTGGTGAAAGAGGAGAGGGTTGAACCAGATTTCTTCCAACGTCAGTTTTTCTGTGATTCCATAGTTCTCCTTTCTTCACGCGTAAGAATTAACTCCTGTATTTTGTGTGTTCTCTGTATGTCCATCCCACTCTTTTAGGCATTTCCTGCTCTTCAGTGCTATTCATGCAACCTCTAGCAAAATACCTGCTTCAACACTGTTATTATCCTGGGCTCTATTATCCCAATTATATTTTACCCAACTATTTTGGAGAGGTGTTCAGAGAACTAGTTTCAATGTAAAATCAGGAGCTCCTTACTGGTTTGGCCTGTCACAATAGGAGGAAGCAAAATGTGTTGATCCAATCTAAAACCCAAGTTCCTTATGTGCTGTTGCAACAGGCCACAGATCAGGTCATGGGGAAGTTCCACTCCTCTTCAGCTGCAGGCACCAGTTTAACTACATATCTATCCCCTCCCATGGAAGTCAGCTGGACCAGTCATTCTCTTAATGACAAGTCCGTGTATAAACGTTTGGACAAAGTGTAGTTTCATAAACTTTCTATAAATCTTAGGCTCCATATCTCAGAGCTTCTGTGGCTGAGGAAACTAATTTAGCCTGAGGTGGCTGAACAACAGGGTTTGCATATGCTCTGCCAACACAGTCCCCAGCCAGATATTAAGTTGATTTAAGCCAGCATATTCACCCAGGGAAGCCAGCAACCTGCCCCGGTCACTCCTAGTGCTGAATGCTGCTGCTCCAGTACTAATTTTACTTATAGAATCATAGAATCACAGAATGGTTTGAACTGGAAGGACCCTTAAAGACCATCTAGTGCCAAGCCTCTGCCATGGGCAGGGACACCTTCCATTAGACCAGCTTGCTCCAAGCCCTATCCAACCCGGACTTGAACACTTCCACAAATGAGGCAGCCACAGCTTCTGGCAATTTCTGCCCACAGCCTGGGCAATTTATTCCTAATATCCCATCTAACCTGCCCTTTGGCAGTGAGAAGCTGTTCCCCTTTTTTGTCACTCCAGGCCATTTTTCAAAGTCCATCTCCAGCTGCCTTGGAACCCCTTTATTCACAGAATAATTTGAATTGGTTAGGTTGGAAGGAACCACAGTGGGTCATCTGGTTCAACTTCCCTGCTCAGAAAGGGTCATCCTAGAGCATGTGGCACAGGATTGCATCCAGATGGTTCTTTAATATCTCCTGGCACTGGAAGTGCCTCAAAGGTCTCCCTGGAGCTTTCCCAGCTCCAGGCTTACCAATCCTAACTCTCACAGCCTGCCTCCAGAGCAGAGGTGAAGTATTATACTGTGAGAAAGGAGCAGCTCTCCTATAGCTGATGGTATTCGACTGGTATGAAGCTGGAGCTCCTTTCAGGCAAGCTCTTCCAGAGCTGGGCAGGCAATGCTCCAAATCCTGGAGCTTTATTGTACTGGTGTGCTTTGCAGTTTGCAAGACATCTCAAGGATAAGACATTTGAAATGCAAGACAACATAATTTGACACATAATTTAACCCCATTCTTCAGCCATAAACATACAGATTTAGCAAACTTCTGCTACAACATCCTCTAGTGTAAATCTGGCTGTGAGCAAACAAGGTGCAAGAAACTTCAGGGGCACCACCACTGAGGGGGTTGTATGAAAAACAAGTAATAAGCTTTGTGAAGCAATGTGTTACTGATGGAGTAGAGCCCAAAGGTTACATTTAGGTATTTCCCTCCCTGTAAATGTCAGGATGAGGCTATTTGTGCCTTCATAGAATCACAGAGTCATTAAGATGGTAAAAGTGCTCCAAGACCATTGAGTCCAACTGCTATCCCAGCAACGCCAGGGCCACCACACTCCGATGTCCCCAGGTGCCACATGAAATCCTTCCAGGGATGGACACTCTATCGCTGCTCTGGACAACCTGTGCTAGGGTTGGACAACCCTTTCCATGAGGAAATTTTCTCTAACATCCAACTTGAACCTCCCCTGGCACAACTTGAGGTCACTTTTTCTTGTCCTGTCACTTGTTATTTGTGAGAGGAGCCCAACCCCCACCCGGCTGCCCCCTCCTGTCAGGGAGTTGTGCAGAGCCAGAAGGTCCCCCCTGAGCATTCTTTTCTCCAGGCTGAGGTCTCCCTGTTTCCTCAGCTGCTCCACATCAGACTTACGCTCCAAACCCTTCCCCAGCTCTCTTCCCTTTTCTGGACATGCTTTCAGAGTCTGTAACTTTTTGATGGGTTCTCTTTTCTCCAGCATGAAGTCATGTTTCCAATAGCTCATTCCAGTCCTGCATGAGAGATAATGGCGAGTTGGTAGTCCAGCAGCAAAGCACAGCACTGAAAGGCCACCAGGCTGAGCTCCATGGAGCTGGAGATGTGGAGCCCTGAGGCTGTTTTTGTTGGGAACATTGAGGAGTCAACTATAGAAAGGACTTTGCACTAACTGGCTTTTTAATAGCGTGTTTTCATGTGCAGCCACATCAGGTCTTTGGCAGGAGTGGCTCTGTCCTGAGACATGCTGCCTTGTTAGCTTCAGCCAAGAGGCTGGTGCCCAACCAGCCCTGCTTCATCCACTGGCAAGAAGTAGGTGTACATCCCAGCAGAGATTTTTGATGGCAAGCCACCAAAACAGCCCTGAAGCGCAAGGTTGGCGTCTCCTGCCACTGCTGTTTCCCTGGTTGTAGCCTGGGAAGGTGGTTAAGGCTTCAACCAGCTGAGAAAATGGAGCTTAGTATCTTCTCCCAGACAGTGAATACCATTCCGACATCCTTCCCAAGATCTGGAAGGAAGCAATTGATATGAAAGCCAGAGCAGAGAGAGAGAATTGGTAGTGGAATTGCACCCAGCAAAGGTTGGATATTGCACAGGGTCTGTCTATGCAGCAGCCAGAAACACACCTGCATCCCTGGAGCAGTGCCTGACCTCCCCCTAGCCCCTCTGACACGGCCATGGCAGCTCCCGGGAAGCAAAAACTGCCGCGGGAACAGCAGCGCCAGGGGCTGATGGAGGCAGGTGTTTCCACCCCAGCAATGTGAGCCAGGCGGTGCCAGGCTGCATGTCACGGGCAGCAATCACGTTTCCTTGTCGCTGCGTCAGCGAGGGCTGGGCAGCGCTGCTCAACGCCCAGCAGAAAGGGCAGGGGCAAGGAAGTGTTGCGCTTGTGGGGCCTCGGCAACTGAGCTGGGGAAGAGGAGAGGATGGGGATGCACGAATGCATCTCCTTCCCTTCCTCCTCTTCCTCGTCAGTAAATCTCTCTGCAGGAGGTGAGACCTCCTCAAACATACGCAGCACCATCTGCCTGCCTGTCTGCACCCTGGGGATGGTGTTAGCGGGGTGAGTCTTGCACCCATCATGGGGCTGCCAAGGCTCTTGCTCTAGCAAACCACCACGGGCACCAGCTGCTCCCCCAGCCCCAGCATCAGAGCAGGGAGCTGCTGAGATCAGACACAGCAGAGATGCTTCTCCATGAGAAATGCAGAACGTCTGGTGTGGCCCTGAAGAATGTGCAGCCTGTCTTCACTGTTTTCTTTGGGGTTTGGTTTTGAATATACAAACTGCCTTGCCTCCCTTTTTTCCTCCCAAGAACACCCTGAATAATGCCGGCAGCTCCTCTCTTTTCAACCCCTTCCCTCAGCTGAATGTGGGGAGGGTCACATTATCCCAGGCTGTGGCGGTGGCTCTGAATGCCTTTTGTTATCCTCTTGCCGGGCTCTGTGTTGGAAGGAAGGAGGGAGACAGAGCTATTTTTATAGCATCCAGGCTCTCCCCAGACTGCATCTAACTTGCTATTGTTGGTCAATGATCTTTCAATTACTCGCTACACTTGGGACTTTGCTCCATGCTTGAAAAAAAGGCTGATGTATTTAACATACTCCTCTCAGAGAGCAGGCTGGAACTGGATGATTCGTCTATGCAGAAGAGTTGCTTGCAAACAAAGCCTTCCTTTTAATAAATATCATGGTTTGAGCATGTAGTTGGCTTATTATCTGCAGCAAATTTACTATTCTGTGTTAGTTTTCAAAAAATATCTGTCAGAGATGTCTTGCTGAAATGATTTTTCTGTTCCCAAGACATACAAGTTACTTTCTTTTGACTTTTTTCCCTTTTCCCTCCTTGTTCTTTATACAATACTTTGATTTTCATTGTTAAACTGGAGGTTATCTCAAAATACGCCAGGACTTTGGAGGAGCGGCCTTGCAGAGATTACGGCTCTGGGCTGGGAGGCACAGAGGTCTGAATTTATACCTAAATGTGCTTATTCCCAGGTCTGGCCCTAACTTCATCACCTGGTCTATATAAATCAACATTTTCCAAAGCAGATACTTTGGTTTCATAGTTATGCAACTTGAGGCCATCAGATGCTGCTCTTCAGAGCCTGCACATCTTTCCCCTAAAATCAGATGGAGATAAATGGGTCAAATCTTTCCATTAATCTCTTTCAAGACTTGACCTCGAAAGAGAAAATCTACAAGAAAAAGAGGCAGAGCAGATACTCTGCTAGTAACTTGGCCGCTGAGAAGCTTTTTGCTGAACCTGGATGGTTCCAGCGGCCTTCCTGATGCTACAGAATTGTGCATTTGATCTTTAAAGTCCCTTCCAACTCTAAACATTCTATGATCCTATGAAATATTGTTTATTTTGAATTACATGGCAACTCAAAATCCAAACTTTTGTAATCACTAGAGCTCTTCCAGGGCCCTGCACACGACCCAAGTCCACATGAGGTTTTCACAGTCTCACTAACTGCCATGCTCACAACAGCTTTGGAGGAGTGCACTGTTCTTCATTTTCTCTCCCAATTTGTGTGCTTCAGTAAAGTTTTATTACTAGCTTCTCCCTATCCTAAAAATCTAAAGCAGCTGTGCAGATGTAGTTATTTTTCTGCTATTCATCATTATCGTGCCTGCAAATCTCTCAGATGTTTGTTCCTGGCAGCACTTGAGTTACTCTATTTCTTCCCCTTATTAAGCACATTTTCAAATGACCTTTGGTCATCCACATCTAAATAAAGGAAAAAGAGAGATCAAACTAGACCTCTAGCAAACTCTGAATTTATACCTTAATGTGGTTAATAATTGCATTTGTGTTATCAAACACGTTTATAGCAGGATTTCCAGTTGGGTGGGTAGAAAATAGAGGGTTTCTGTGCTTACTCCTGCTGTTCTGACATTTGTATCAGCTGGGAACTTGGGTGAAAAAACTCTTTGGTATGAGGGGGACTTGTGCCAGTGTGAAGTCTGGGACAGGATCAAGGGAACCAAAACAAAACAAGAGTTGTTTGCAGGAAATGTGGAGAGGGAAAAAAATGAAACAAGTCCTTCAAATGACCCAGTGAGTAAGAAAGAGTTGGGGCTGTTCAGCCTGGAGAAGAGAAGGATCCAGGGAGACTTTCGAGCACCTTTCAGTGCCCAAAGGGGTTAGAAGAGAGTTGGAGAGGAACTTGAACAAGGGCCTGGAATGACAGGAAAAGGGGGAATAGCTTCCCACTGCTGGAGGGCAGGTTAGATTAGATATTAGCAAAAATTCTTCCCTGTGAGGGTGGGGAAGCCCTGGCACAGGTGCCCAGAGCACCTGAGGCTGCCCCATCCTGGGAGTGTTCAAGGCCAGGTTGGACACGGCTTGGAGCAGCCTGGGATAGTGGCCCCGCCCAAGGCAGGGGGTGGAATAAGGTGGTCTTTAAGGTCCCTTTCAACCTAAACCATTCTGGGATCCTGTGATAAGACCACGTGGCAGTTTTTAGTTGTAGAGTTGCTTCACACATCTCTGCAAACAGCAAACAAGCATCTGGAGTGAATATATTTTGGTCTGGGCATGATCGTGTTCAGATTCAGACTTCACCAGTGCTGCAGAGGTGAAGCATTGAGGAAAGAGGAGTTTTGGGGAAAATGGGAGGACCTTCAACAGAAGGGACAGGGCTGCAAGGTGCTGAGGATTTGGGAATGTGGGCAGAGATTGTAATAGGTGGAAACAGCAGGTTGGGTGAGAAGCAGAAAAACTGGCAATGCTACGTTACAAGATAATTGCAAAGAGTTGATTCCAGGTCCTTGGGAAGGGAGTTATTTCTGAAGTTCAGGATTCCTGTGAGCTCATCTCAACAGAAGATAAAAAGCCTGCACAATGCAGCATTATGGTTATGGTTTCATGTGATGTCTGACCCCAGACATCACCATGACTTGATCCATTTTGATAAATATACCATGGAACCAGCCTCCTAGGGCAGATCCACTGTTTACACATCTGTGATACCCAGCTTAGCCATGACTCATCTATCAGCAATGATGTTCTGACCTTATTAACATCAATGGGAGTCTGCTTAATGAGGACATAATTTCACCCCAGAGGCCAATTCATTAATTAGCATGTCCGGCTATCCTGTCATTGGGCATATGAAGTGGGTAGTAACTTGGCTTATATACTAAACAAATATGTGCTAAGTAAATAAGGATTCAACTGCACATATAATGACAACACATGGGGCCATGAAAGTTTGGCAGCAAGAGTGAACAGAGGTGAGCGTAACTCCTGACTCCGAACCTAATTCAGTGCTTGTTGTAATTGCTTGTTAATAGTTGTCTAAAATCAATGTTCCGGAAATGCTTGTTGAATTAGTTGTTTATTTCACACACTGCATGAAGTTGCACGAGTCATAGAATATCATGGAACAGAATAACCTGAGTCGGAAAGGACCCACAAGGATCATTGAGTCCAACCCCTGGCTCTGCACAGGACACCCCAACAATCCCACCCTGTGCCTGAGCGCGCTGTCCAAATGCTCCTGGAGCTCTGGCAGCCTTGGGGCCACGACAAGCCCTGGGGAGCCTGGGCAGTGTCTGACCATCCTCTGGGGGAAGTCTCTTTTCCTAATATTCACCTAAACCTCCCCTGACACAGCTCCAGCCATTCCCTTTGGTCCTGTCCCCGGTCACCAGAGAGCAGAGATCAGTCACTGAAGTGTTGCTCAGATGATGTTCTATTTTTAGCTGTGATACTTGGGGCTCTTCCATCCTGCAAGGCAATCCCCTCCCTATGCGTAGTTTGCAAAAACACCATTGTCTTGCTGTGTCTGTTGCCAGGAAAGGGTGTTTTAATCATTCTAGTACATATATTATAAAATATTTTTGTTTTCTGAAATAAAAATAGCCCATTCAGCACTCTGGGCTAACCTAACGCCTTCCAAACCATATTTCATGTCAGCAAGTTGCCTGTGAATTAAAAAAAAAACCCAAAAAACCAAAAACCATTTTTTAATGTTTTTTGCACGCTAAAATGAAAGAGATTGAAGTTAATTTAACAATAATGATCTCCCACAGCTAATATTTGATGGAGACAGTGCCAGGGCACAGTGTGATCATGAGCAAGGTTAGGGAAGGATTTCTTCTCTCGTGCAACACTCACAGATGTTACTCTTCTCCCAAGTATTTGAGATTGGCCACAGGCAGCTGATGAAAACTCTGTTAGCTGGGCTGTTGGTTTATCGTGATGTCAGAACTCTCTCTTCCTCTTCTCATTCACTGGACGATTCTACTTAGCTCTTAATTTAAGAGATTTAAAGTTTGCTTGATAAAAAACAACTATCAACCACTGCCCAGATCTAATAATTTCAGTTATCTGGTAGAAAATCTTTTGATTCCCCAGTCGCAAAAACCTTTTGAATTGCTAATTTCCCAGGTTGCCCAGGGAAGTTGTGGCTGCCACGCCTCTGGAAGCGTTTAAGGCCAGGCTGGACAGGACTTGGAGGAATCTGATCTACTGGGTCGTGTCCCTGCCCATGGCAGTGGGTTAGAATGAGATGAGCTTTGAGGTCCCTTCCAACCCAAACCATTTTGTGATTCTGTGATTCTATGACTTTTAAGGAACTACTGTGTGGAGAAGGGTGGGGAGAGATCTACGGAGAGATGGCATTCTTGTGCTGTTTCCACCTAGCTGGATAAAAACCCACATAAACTTTTGGGCACAGGAGCAGTTTGCCAAATCTGACACCAATGAAGAGAAATTCAACTGATATCCAGGATGGGAACAATTTCTCCATGTTTATTTTCACTGTCTTAACCAATGCTTTTACTTCCCATCTCTTGTGCAACAGTGAACTATGTTTGGCAAGAAAGGGGGGAGCAGATGTTGTGAAAATATAAGTATTGTTATCACTGATAACTGCAAGTGAACACAAACAGATGTGAGGAGAGACAAAGTAGAGGTTGGGGATGATATTTGATAGTAAATGCCAACCCCAGCCCTCAGCTGGCGATATCTGGCTAATCCATGTGGTGTTACAGCCATGCCAGAAATGCTTCCATGGGTTGGAACCTTCTGGCATCAGTTGGTGGGAGAAACTTGTGCTGGAAGCACCTGTGTGACTGTCCCGGGTATGGGTGACAAGGCTTTCATATGGGGGCGGCTCCTGTGAGGAGGTGCTGGAGCTTCCTCCATGTCTGATGGAGCCATGGAGGGCATGGGGCTACAGAGATCCACCTGCAGCTTGTGGACACCCCATGCCAGAGCAGGGGAATGCCTGAAGGAGGCTGTTGACCCCATGGGAAGCCCACGCTGGAGCAGGGGGAGAGTGTGAGAAGTCCAACCCCTGAGGAAGACAGGCAGAGACAATGTGTGATGGACTGACTACAGCCCCATTCCCTGTCCCCCTGTGCCACTTTGAAGGAGGAGGTGGAGAATCATCAGGGAAATTGCACCTGGGAAGAAAGGAGGGGTAGGGGAAAAGTGATTTAAGATTTGGGTTTATTTCTCATTGCTCTGCTGTGATTCGATTGGTAATAAATTAAACTGATTTCCTCGAATTCAATCTCTTTTGCCCATGGTAGTAAATGATGAGTGAACTCTCCCTGCCCTTATCCCAACAATGAGCCTTTCACTGTATCTTCTCTCCCTGCCCCGCTGAGGTGGGGAGCAAGAGCAGCTTTGGGAGGCTCCTGGTGCCCAGCCAGGGTCACCCCACCACAGTGACAATCCAGATACCAGTGTCACACGCTGCCCGTATCCCTAGCTGGCTGACTCTCAGAGCCAGACTGGCTTTTCTGGCAGCACCTGGGAAAATGGCTGGGTATCTGAATCCAGATTCAGGGCATGCTGGCAGTCTGTGTCCACGGAATATAGATGTATGTAGAAATAGCCTTTCTGTGCCTCCATTTCTGTATAGCCTACAAGGGATTTGCAACCTCTTTCTCATTATTCGTACCTTTCTGGTTTTATACCTTTGAATACCAGGTCAGCCTAGCACAGCACTTTTAAAATAAACCCAAGATTTCATCCTTCTTCTTGAGGTGTCAAGCAGAAAAGACAAAGTCTCTGAGCAATGGTTTTATTAGAGATAACTGACTGACAAAAAACCAATCAGTCTTTAGATTGTTTTCTTTCCTACCTATTCAACACTCTTCATTATCCCAGTAACTCACATAGAAATCAGTAAGGCTTCCACTGAGAACCTCCCTAATCCCAGTCAGGAAACTAACATTTGAATTTCTAAACACAAATGAACTATTTAAATATGGTGAGTTGGCTATTTCCACCCAGTCTGCTGTCTGTCTTTCATTGCTGCACCTAAATCATGGTTTCCCTTTTAGAGGGAAAAATATGAATATTATCTTTTTTTCTTTTAACAATAAATTTTCAGCTGTTGACATCTTTCCTTACTTGAAACAATTTATGTAAGTCCAGACACAATCATATTACTGGAGACAGACCAAAGGTAACAGTTACCCAAGAACTCCAAACACTGTCAACTTTCTCACTCCTTTTTCACTCTGTTAAGAATGAAAAGTTTGAAATTTTCATAGAGCATCTCTGTTTTGCTCCACCCTTCCTGCTGCAAAGGACATCCTTGCTGTGTGTCCAGCAGAGCCTGCTGCTTTGCCCACAAATTTAGAAGAGGATGACTTTTAACTTTTTTATTCTTCCTTCCTTAGGCCTTTGCTGTTACAGATTAAGGCCCAGTAATCCTTGGAGATCATTAGCTTGCTTTCCAGGGTAGGAGGGTATCCTTTCTTTCAGATCCTCTTTTTTTTGCTTACACAATTAGAATCATAAAATCACAGAGTGGCTTGAGTTGAAAGGGATCTTAACGCTCATGTCATTCCACCCCCTGCCATGAGCAGGACTTCCACTGGAGCAGGGTGTTCCACGCCCCATCCAACCCGGCCTTGGACACTCCCAGATATGGGGCAGACGCAGCTTCTCTGGGCAACCTGTGTCAGGGCCTTACACCCTCACAGGGAATAATCTCTTCCCATATTGCTTCCTAGGTTGCTCAGAGCCCCATTCAGCCTTGTGTTGAACATTTCCTTTTCCCTCCCCTTCAGCTTCGAGGTCTCCCCACTCCTCAGGCCCACCCTCACAGTGTGTGGGGTAGCTGGGGGGCATTCCTGAGGTAGGGGGGACACAACCCCACCTCTGAGGGGACCTTTTCGGGCTCACCTGGGGTACGGTGACATCCCCAGGACGGTGGTGGGACACACCCCCAGCCAACCCCCGTCCATAGTCCATGGGGGCAGCGGAGCCCAGTGCGGGGCTGCTCCATCGCAGGACAATGCCAGTCCCCTGGTACTGCTGGGGCACCTCCAGAGCTGGGGCAGCGCTGAGCCCTACAATTCAGGACACGCACTAAGGGGCTGGAGGTGTCCAGG